>JADLZN010009057.1:0-454402 GCA_018155175.1 Sinocyclocheilus anophthalmus
TGAAAGCGAGGTGTGCTGTGATTGGCCAACTATCCAGTGCGTTGTAATTGTCCGAATTCCTCAAGCGTGGACGGAAATGTTACGCCCCTTATCTACTGGGATGCTGCTGCAACCACATGTGACCGACCCCGGGGACTTGTGCTCCGATTCGTCCACGTGAAAGCCATCTGGCGAGCCACATCCTGAGTTGATGTATTCCTCAAGACCACACCGATCGCCCGTGCATGACGAAGCGATCATCGTCCTCTTTGAATACCACCAAAGTAGTTTTCCCGCTTTTTACAACGAACACGACGCGCTTTCCACAACATGGCGCGCAACACCAATACTACCGTGAAATCAAAGGTTGCGCCTTCTTTCTTTGTGTGAATTGGAGCGGTGTTATGCAAACTCTTCCACATATTGTGTAGACTTTGGGGCTGTTAAACTGCCTTAGGTAGGTGTGGCTGACTCTTAACTTTTTATAAAGAATTTCTCTTTGGATTTGAGATTTTAGTCTTGCAACTTTACAGATCTTCTTTAATGCACCAAGAGCTTGTAACATTCCAAAGAGAAAGGAAAACTTGAAAACGCATCATATGACCCCTTTAAAAAAGATCGTGGTGAATTCCCAAGTTCCCCCCAGAATGAGCAGCTTTCCTTAGAATGTTTTGAAATGTTATTTAAACGACTTATTATCCCAAACCCCATAGACGTGAATACGTGTTTAAAGGTTGGGATACAGTTGAAAGAAATAAAAAATAATAAATAAACTATTTTTCTTTCCCCCTGCCTCCGTAAGCTAAAGAGGTGAGTTTCAAGATTCTAAATGAGATTTACCCTACTAACGCATTTTTAAGATTGAAATATAATTTTGATGTAAATAATTGTGGTTTTTTTTTTGTGAAACAAGTATTGAAGCGTTAGATCACGTTTTCTTTTTGTGTGATACGGTACAACCTCTTTGGAGAGAGATGCAAAACTGGTATTTTTGAAGCATCATATGTATTTATTTTCTTAGTATTTTTATTTCTGGTTTAGTTTGGTTTATTTTGACGTTTTATTTGTTTATTTATTTTTCTGTTTTTGGTTATGCTCAATCAAGGCTGAATAAGATGTTATATTCTGGAAAGTGATTTTTGTACCTTATTGGTTGTAAAGTTGATGCAATAATAACAATAATAATAAAAACTTTGGACAATTCATATAGGGCTCTATGAGCTCTTATTATAGCAGAGCGCATAAAGTTTGACCCTTCACGCTTTCCGTAGTCCGCTGAAAAAGGTAAACACGGAAGTCCAATCCTAAATATAGTCTGGATGTGGTTGCTCTTAATATGTGTCTTTTTAGTGATTAATATGGTTATAAATCTGTAGCGGAGGACACAAAAGATCAAGAAAGCGTCAAAAAAAACAAGCAGCTGAATAGTGGTGTCGTTCAGGCTTATATAAAGTTTGTACCGCACACGGAGCTGAGAACTTCAATGGCTTCAGATAAGCAAGTCACATTTGTGATCGTCGGTGGAGGAATCGCAGGTGTAACTTGTGCAGAACAGGTACGAACAAAGCGCTAACCTTTTTTTTTTTGTGGGACAGTTCTTTTAAAAGTAGCTTACAATTCCGGTTACTCCCATAACAGTAACTACTTGCGGTACTCATTACTTTTTTTATGGAAGTAATGCGAACGTTACTTTTGGTTACTTTTTAAATCTGGACCAGTGCTTGCTTGTTTGTTTTTAAATAAAATATGTTTTTTGTCAATATAAGCCTTTCACACCAAAGTGTGAATACGCCTCATGCTGAAGGAAAGTACATTGACTGCGTCCGTACAGGTAAATGCAGAGAAGAATTTCAACACACTTTGCAGCAATAAACACCTCACAAAATTTCGTCTAGAGTAATTTCTATTTTCTGCTTATTATGGTTGAACCGGATCATCGAAGGTCAGAAGCAAAGACATTTGGTTAATAGAATGGGATTAAATACATAAAGCATATTTGTGTTGTTTAACATTTAATTATTGCAGGTTTGCGTCATATTCTGAGTTGCATTATTTTGAGGAATACTGAATCTGTGTTTTTTTTTTTGTGAGTGAGATAATGCATATTCATATTTATTTCAGAACTACAGTAACATCTGATTTCTCTCAACACGGGGACAGTAGAGCTGTCAGTCAATAAATTGGAAAAAAATTAACTTGCGTTACTTATTTGAAAAAGAAACTCAGATATTCTCTTGTAAATTAAAAGTAATGCGTTACTTTACTAGTTACTTGAAAAAAATTAATCTGATTATGTAACTTGCGTTACTTTTAATGCGTTACCCCCAACACTGATGACTGGTCTGATAACTGTCTGGTCTTAAAACTTTGAAACCTTTTGCAGATCGCATCGCAGTTCGCATCAGATGAAGTGTATCTTCTGACAGCCTCACCCTTAGTAAAGACGGTTACAAATTTCAAACAGGTTTGGTATTTAACGTTGAAATTCTGTGTCTTTGTTTAATTAGGAGCACTTTGATTATTTATTTGTGGAAAATGTAAGTATTTTAAGACATTTATTGCACGTCCTTAAAAATATTTTATTTATATAAAAAACTATATATACAAATTGTACACACAGATTCCAAATTAGTTAGGTAAAACATGAGGTAAAATGTAATAAATATAATACAATATGCAATACTATACATAAATCAAAAATCTGGATATTGAATAAAAAAAAAAAATAGTTTTATTGTCAACAACCTCTCTTCATCTAGGTGTCGAAGACGTTGGAAGAATTCGATATCGAGGAACAGCCCTCCAGTGTTTTAGAAGAAAAGTATCCCAATCTGAAAGTCCTACAATCTGCAGTCAAACTCCTGCGAGCTAAAGAACATGTATGTTAAGACAAACACTTGGTTTCTTTTTCCTAAGATATTCTAAATCTAATTTGAATCGCTCTCTGCATTTCTGCAGCTTTTACAAGCAGAGAATGGTCAGACGTTTCATTATAAAAAGCTGTGCATCTGCAGCGGAGCCAGACCCAAGCTTCTCACCCAAGATAACCCTCATGTGCTGGGCATACGAGACACAGACAGCGCTCAGGTACACTCATTAGTAATGAATAGTATGTGTTTTGAACATAACAGACATGAATGTGATGATTGATGCTATTTTCACAGGAGTTTCAAAAGCGATTATCAAAGGCTAAAAGGATAGTTGTCATTGGCAATGGAGGAATCGCATTAGAATTGGTGTAAGTATCTGAATAGTTAGTATTGATAATACGGGATCTGCAAAGTAAACACACACACACACACAAAACAACAACAGTAACACCACACAACCCCACCACCAACACAACACCACACACTATTAGTCCTTTAAATGCCATGGAATTAGAGTGTCTAGATATCATTGTGTATACATGATTGTTTGTTTATTTTTTTCCAAATCCAAAATGTAATTAAATGAAAGTATATTTCTCTAGCTCATCATTCTTCTATTCCCATTTTTATTTCATTTGTGTTATTTGTCTTTTTTATTATTTTTAACTATTTTATATCAGTACGTGAAAAATATTGAAATTATGTTTGGCAACCAAGTAGAAGAAAAAACATATATATAATTGTAATCGTTTCAGAGATACGCGCACCCAAATAACATTTCCACTACATAATTCCAATTACTCCCATTTGTGCTATTTCAAAATTCATTTGTGTTATTTTGTATTTTCATATTTTGATGATTTTACTACAGATTGATGGTTTTATTTATGTGATAATGAAAGCATGTGTAGGTGCATCCAAAATCTTTGTTTGGAAGTCTAGGTCCAAATGCGAACAGAACAAGGTAAAAAAACTGAGAGCGAGAGAGATGTATTGTGATATTTGATAATGCCTGCTGTGTGCTCCTGTAGGTATGAAGTAGAAGGTTGTGAAGTGATCTGGGCTATAAAGGATAAAGCCATAGGAAACACTTTCTTCGATGCAGGAGCCGCTCAGTTTCTCATTCCCTCACTGGAGGCTGACAAAAAAGAAAGATCGTTGCCCTGCAAGAGAGCACGCTACACTACTGACAAGACTGGAGGTATGAATTCAGCTTCCACACTGGTTTCCACACTCTCACACACACACAGTGAGCACTGCTGCCCTCTTCTGGCAGTCTTGATGGAAAGTAAGTATATGAGTGCAACTGTATAGTGTGTGTTTTCTCACTAATAAATTATACACTACCAGTTTTTGTTTGGACAATTACTTTTTTGTAATAATAATACCATTTACATTGTTCTATTTTCTACATTGTTGAGTAATAGTAAAGTCTTCCAAACCACAATATTTTGTTTCATTAAGAGCTGATAAAAAAAACATAAATTCTGTCAAGTGTGTCACATGCGTATGTTTAATAGCAGGCCACAGTGGGGCTTCAGGGGGGCTTGGCAGTGCCTTGGGCCCAGATTGGCATGAGGGGATTGAACTGAGAGGAACAGTGCAGGTTTGTGTCCACAATATTTTCACATTAGTCACCATAACATGGTGGATGATTGTCACTTTTCACTTATTTTGATTGTTTTCCTTCATTTCACAGAATTCCAGTGGAGTGCGTGTAGAATATGAGTGTGAGGTTGACACGATCTACACCCAGCAGGAGTTCTTGCAGTCCCAACTCGACACAAAGAAATCTGAATTAGGTTTAATAATAATAATCATCATCATCATAATAATATTCATCTAGCAGTGTTTACCGCTAAATAAAATAACTAATTTTGTTTTTCTGTTTTTAGGCTGTGGCCAACTTATTTCAGTTTAACCATGGAAGATTATGGCTGTTGATTTACGTGTTAGCGCCACGGCGTTGTGGCCAAACACTGAATCCTTTCTCAGTGGCAAACAATGTTAACCATTAATTGCTTTGATGGACCCGTTAGTTCACTTTTTATTTTCATTTTATTTATTTATTTATCGTAAATATAATTTTGGTTATTATTGTATGGATAAATATGGATGTGTAATATTTAGGGTTGCAAAGGGGTGGAACATTTCCTGAAACTTTCCAAAAATCCCTGTAATATTCCAAAAAAAAATCCTGGAATGTTTCCCAAAATGCCAACTTGTTGTTTGCCCACCTAGGATATGACAAGATTGTGCAGTATGTCCAGGGGTCCTATTTTCGGATTGAGGGATAGGGGGGTGGCATGGCATGGGAGTGAGTACTGAGCGGATGTGCGGCGTAACTAATACAGTTTTAAACATATTATACATGTATTTTTTTTCCGGGTTTGTCAGGTAAATTGAGCTACTTTTATCAATGAAATGAACAGCAAGTGGCCCGATAACACCAGAATTCAAGGCTTTTTTCATTTCAGTTTGAACTGGCAGGAGATCATGGTCTGAGAGTGGATGATCAAATGCGGACGTCTGAACAGGATGTGTATGCGGCTGGAGATGTGTGTACTGCAGGCTGGGAGCCCAGCGCTCTCTGGCAACAGGTACAGCTGCACCTCTGTTACTGTATTAAAGGGGTCATATTAGTTTTCTAAATAGACATTATTTGTGTATTGGGTAAATGACATTTGTGTTTATGCAGTTTTAAGTAAAAAAAAAAACACATTTTTTTCCACATACTGTACATTATTGTTTCTCCTCTATGCCCCGCCTTTTTGAAATGCGTTGATTTTTACAAAGCTCATCGTCCTGAAAAAGCGAGGTGTGCTGTGATTTGCCAGATATCCAGTGTGTTGTGATTGGCCAAATACCTCAAACGTGAGGCGGCGTTTCCCATCCGAGCGAGACCCCAACCATTAAAACCCATTACACAGGCATTTGTTGATCCGTGGGGACTACTTACTGCATTATCTGACTATACTGTCTTTTATGCTTGCTTGCCTCGTTCCGCGTAAGCATAAAACCCTGTCTGCATTTGTGATAGGAGAAATGACAAACAACAAGTGCTAACGTTACTCCACACTGCCCAAAACTCGCGTTTGAATCATCAGTGGCAAATGATAAAAGAAACGTACTTACGTGAGTCAGAACTGCTGGCATTTTAGTCTAACGTTACTCTCCCAGGATCAGTAACAGTCCTCCATAAAATGTGCCGGCGATCCTCAGCACTAAGTTGATGTATTTCCTCAGAGACCAGCACAGATCAGCTCTAGGCATGATGAAGCGGATATCGTCCTGTTTTGGAAGGCCAGACAAAGTAGTTTCGCTTTCACATTGAAAAACACAGCGGCCTAGCGTGAGCTAAAGCCCCGGCTTAGCGTGAGCTGAATCCGGGCAAGAGTGAGCTGAGGCGGCGGGTCGAGAATGGCGGTCCCGGCGAAGGAGCGGTGAAAACGTTGAAAGCCGATCCGGCGATCCACAACACTAAGTTGATGTATTTCCTCAGTGACCAACACGGATCAGCTCTAGTATTCGAAGCGGAGATCCGTACTCCAACCAAGTATTTTCGCTTTCACAACGAAACACACAGCGTCTTCAAAACATGGCGGCGGCGCAACAATACGACAGTGAGATAAAATTACGCCTCTTCTTTCGTGTGAACATCTTGGGCGGCGTTTGGCAAATCTTCCACAAGTGAGGTAGACTTGTGGGGCGGGTTAAACGAGACGTTTAGGGTAGGCGGAGGTTGATCTAACTTTTATAAAGAATATCTCTTTGGATTTTGAGACTTTAGTCTTTGCAACTACAGATCTTCATGCACCAAAAGCTTGTAACACTCCAAAAAAGAAAGGAAAAATTTAAATCGCATCATATGCCCCCTTTAATGTATAAATTATGTACTGAGGATTGACTTTCTATAACGTCTCTCCTGTTATCTGTAAGATGCGATTGTGGACTCAGGCGCGTCAGATGGGCTGGTACGCAGCACGTTGTATGGCTGCAGATGTTCTGGAGGAGCCTATAGAGCTGGACTTCTGCTTTGAGCTGTTCTCACACATCACCAAATTCTTCAGCTACAAGGTGAGTCCTTTTGTTTGTGTCTGTTTCTTTAAAAAATATGTATGCTCTTCTTGTTGGTACCTCGAAGACATTTCAGTAATTGTTTTATTCTCAGACTTAATGCCAGAGAATTCAGAATTTAAAAATGGGCTCACTTTTTATCCATGAGTCACAGCTGGAATGACTGAATTTGCTGAATTGCAGTTCAAAAGTAATTTACACAATAGAAACATTATGAAAATGAATATGAGGGATGCACACTCATCAGGAGTGAAAGTGGTGACAAAGATGTGACGTTTAAAAAAGGGCATTCAATTCCTCGGCCACAAATCACACACTAATTCCCAATAATACTTCACACAATTCACTTAATCTATATATTTATATATATATAGCTATTACTATATAAATATATATATATATATCTAATTTGTGGGTGTAAAAAATCTAAATAAATAATTTGTGTGCTGTTATTGTTTCGATATGTTTATGAACAAGTGCTTTCTAAATGAAACACAATAATATATAATTAGACATGAAAATCAGTTAATGTAATATAAATGAAAGTAAAATATAATCCATGTTGTCTATTGTTTTTGTAAGAACTCCATATGTTGTTTGATAACATGTTTATGGCTCATTTGTGTTTTTGTTTGTTTGTTTTGTTTCATTTTTATTGTAAAATAATAAGCCTGATTGCTTCCTTAATTAAAGTTCAAAACAAGGAATTGAAGAATAATTTTAAGAGCATTCTCAGTGGATGGCACAAAAGTAGTTTTCACATTTGGTAATACATTTTGCAACCATATATTTTCTGTTTTGTTGTCTTTTTTTTTTTTTTATGTGGTTTTGCTAGGGAAGTTTAATGCTCAGGGTTTGGGTCAGGACCATGAGCTTCTTGTGCGCTGTACAAAAGGCCAGGAGTATGTAAAGTTGGTTCTGACTGGGGGCAGAATGGTGGGAGCTGTCCTTATCGGAGAGACGGACCTGGAGGAAACTTTCGAGAACCTCATTCTCAACCAAATGGACTTATCCCGATATGGCGAGGAGCTTCTTAATCCTAATATTGACATTGAAGACTACTTTGACTGAATCGTTCTGGTTAGTCAATGACAAAGAGATGATTAATTTATTTTAAAGCTGCACCATGCAATTTGTGTTCTACGAAACAGTTGTTCAAAAATGTTGTTTTCAAACACTTCACCAATCTTACACCGGTCTTGTTCAGCAACAGGAGGTCCTACCTCAATCTGTTGCCTTTGGTCGAGGCAATATTGTCATGCTGAGCACGCAAATAATCAGGCTTAAAATTTCTTTTCACAGCTAGAGGTGCAGAAATTGCACATTGTATTTTAAAAGAGTAGTTCACCCACAAATGGAATACATAATTCACCTGGTCCATGAACTGAATTTCATTTCTTCGTCAAGTTTTCTACTGTAAAATCATAGCTGTCTGCAAGGAGCAGATGAAAACGTGTTATTATTCACTAAAAGTCTTCCTGTAAAAACATTGTGACCAGATCATAGAATATATGATCCAAATACATAGTTGGTCTTGAGAATCTGATGACTCTGATTCATTAACAAATTATTCTGGTTTTTGTCATCAACTCATTTACTGAAAAGATGTGATTCAAATGAATGGTTTGTTCGGACACAGCTGCATCTCTCATTAATATGCCCAGGGCAACTGGGGTGGATGTCAAGATTTTCACTAAATAATGACTTGGATTTTGGTTGGCTCCTCATTTTGGTCGTATGGACCACTTTTACTGATGCGGAGTTGCAATTCGTTCATCGCACAAAGCTGGCTTCAGAAAACAGGAACTGTAAAGGACTACTTGTATGTCCTTTTCGAAGCTTGAAAGCTCCAGTTCCAGTTCTTTGCATGGAAAATAGTGACTAGTACTTTGTTTAAAATTTCTAATTTTGTGTTCCAAGTCATATGGGTTTGGAACGATGGTGAAGGTGCATAAATGATTAGTCTGAATTTTCCTTTTTGGGTGAACTATACCTTTAAAATTGGTTTTTAAATGTGACCCAAGGTAACGCACATTGAGAAACCAAGTAAGAAAAACACGGACACAAGAAATAGCTTCTATTGATTGATTCTTTATTTAGAAGTGCCCCGTTTTCACATCATGAGGCTAAAAATGAAGTCCATGTATACTGTAGCTACACTAAAGTATTGTGTTTAGTTTCAACATGGCACCTTTCAGTTTTGTGGGATATGTGTCTGTTGAGCTCCAACTCCCATAATGATCCTTTGGTAATCAATTCTGTGATCTCAACTCGTATTTATCCTTTTTTGGAATGATTTTTGGCCAAGAGTGGAGGGGAAATCATTACTTCAAGTGAGCTTCCGATGGTCTTTACTGTATATGGGTGAAAATAAATGTTAAATTAATTCAGTATAACATTAAATGACTTCCCTTTAAATCCATTAAATCTTCTTTAAAACTTCCATTAAATCCGAAACTTTTGCAAAAATATTTTCCCAAAGACACCTTAGTTCTGCATTATCCTGTATTATATAAACATTCTGGCATTTTACACACATTCTAGGTCTCCCAGCATTCATTTTTAATATAAATTAGTTGCTGCGATATTCAAGCATGTACTCTGGATATATCTGATTGGAATCAAAGATAACAAAAACTTTTGGATAGAGCGTATTATCTACACAACTATCATGTCTGTTTTCATCCTGGTCATCATTAGGTGTACAGTAATCTTCATGGCCTGTTTTGTACTTCCCGACAATAACGCGGGCAAGCAGCATAACTTTGGGCCCCTGCCTGGTGTTACTTGTATTTGTTCATCAAGATGATGTTTTGCAAGGATTTCCTGCAAAAAAAAAAAAAAAGTGTTACTATATTATGTTATTGTAACACCTAAAAAATATTATAATCACAATCCCACCTTTGGGCCATAACTGTCCCCTTCTTTTCACCTTGGCTGATAGTCGTCATTACAATTAACTGTGCAATAGAGTTCATGTTTTTTGCATCTGTGCCTATACAGAGCATTTGCTCTTCACTATCTATTGTCCCTTTTATCCTCTCACTGGATTTTTTCCTTGTTCAAACACGAATTCAGGCATACATTCTTGTATGTAATTTTTGTGTCGGGGTATTTCACATGCAGAATTAGCTATTATATGTATTTCGTGCATGCATCTGGGATCACAATATTTTTCATAAATGCGAATGGAATATGGCTAGTTGTATGAAATATTTTCAATGAAATATTAATGAAATTTTATATAGAACATTAAAAGCTCCATTTAGACTAATGGGATGAAAAAAAAATTTTTTTAAAGATGCGTCTTCCAAACAGGTGTCTTTTTATGGTCTACAAATTATGATTATTATTCCTTTTATTTAAGGTGAAATGTTTTTCATAACATTCTTCCAATCGTCTAAGATGGAGCAAGAACATTCTCATTTAATTAATAAATTGGAATTTATATGATTGAAATGAAAACCTTGAGAAATGAAGAATGCGCGAGAGACTTTGGACATTATCAACTGGCGTCCACTTTCTTTCTACAAAAAAAATAATAATAAGGCATACAATATACACCCTACATACTGAGGTTCAATTTTATTTGGACTTTAACCTGTTTCATGATATTCACCAATGATCCTAGTGGAGCAAGGATATTCCATTACTACAACAGTTCCCAAGGTCCGATGTTTCTGTTTCTTTTGATGGAAATGATTGGACATGCAGTACGCCTCATCCCGACACATCTCTCCACCGCCTGAATTTCACTGCTAATCTTTTTCTCAGAGAGATTAACTGATGGTAAAAACCTTGGGTTACACTTTATTTCGATTTTCCACTTTAGACATTCTATTAACTATTAGTAACTTTGTAACTACATGTCAACTTGCAGTTAGTAGAGTATCAGTAGACTATCTGCTTGATATCTTCTAATACTTTCTTTGTCAACTTATTCTACTACCCCTAAACCTACCCTAACAGTCTACTCTGAGTTAGTAGACATGTAGTTGCAAATTAATGAAAATTAGTTGACATGTAGTTACAAAGTTACTTCTAGTTAATAGAATGTCTAAAGTGGACCATCAAAATAAAGTGTAACCAAATTTTTTTCCAGAGAGAAAGCATAATATAATGTAACACTATTATAAGCACTTTCTGTTACCTGATAAGGCTTTTTGGGATCAACATCCTTCCAGCGTGCTGTTGGAGATGAAGAAATCTCATCACATTTGCATCTGTTACACAAAACATATGCAAGGTTAGTTTCACTTTTGTTTCATTGAAAAAGAAATTGACTTGAATGCACCATGGTACTTGACTGTACTTTATGCACATACTTTAATGCATTGTGTATAGGCCTAAAACACTTTTTGTATTTTATTTTATTTTATTTTATCATTTTGAAGCTACTTGTGTTAGGGTGTTTTTAGTAGAAGTATACGTCATTTCCCACAAGGTTCACACCGTTTGTATTTCATTACCTATGAATTTCCCATCCTTCATTTTTTTTTGTTTGTTTGATTATTTCGTATTCAATCCCAATAAAGGTTAGATAGATAGAAAGACAGACAGACGATAGATAGATAGCCAGATATACAGCAGCCGAGTAGATCGAAGATAATGACAGACATGAACCTACAACAGACAGACATACATAGATAGATATTAGACAACAAGACGATAGATAGGATAAACGATATACGCCAGAACGATAGATAGATAATAGACAGACAACGATCGATAATCGACAGACATGATAGACAGACCGACAGACATAGACAACATACAGACAGACAGACGATAATAATGACAGACCGACGATAGATAGATAGACGACAGACGACAGACGAGCAGACATACAGCGATGATAGATCGATAGATAGACAGACAGACAGACGTAGTAGAGAGATAGACAGAAACAGACGACATGAGAGATAGATAACGCCAGAAATACGTTAATCTATAGACAGACATACGATAGATCGACAGACAGAACACAGACAGACAGACAAAGATATATATACAGACAGACATACAGACTATAGATAGATAGATAGACAGACAGACAGACAGACATACTTAGATAGATAGACATAGACAGACAGACAGACAGACAAGCAGACAGACATAGTAATAGATAGACGACAGACAGATACAAATAGATAGATAGATAGACAGACAGACAGACGACACAGACGATAGATAAATAGACAGACAGACAGACGATAGTAGATAATAGATAACAGCCACAGACAGTACGGTAGTAGATCGATGAAACAGACGTGATCAGATAGAAGACAGACGACGCTAGACAGACGACAGACAGACCAGACAGACTCTTAGATATCGTCGATATCTCACCTGAATCCATTCTCAGTCTGAAATGAGCGTTTAATCCGTTTTTCTTTCCCAGTTTTTAAATTAACTTGTGTGCTTGCTAAATTTGAACATATTAATAAAAAACAATAAAATAATAATAAAAAACAGTGACTAATAATGACATGAACACAGATGTTGGTATTATTATTCTGTCATGGGCTTATACAACATGGCTGTTTACTTATATAATTTACATTATATGTAGCTACTTCAAAATGCAGTTAAAGTAATCCTAAAATATGTTATGATTGTAAGGGTATTATCACTGTTTACCTGCAAAGTTAATCTGGAACTGACCTCCAGCAGTAGTCATGGTTATAACACCTTGTGGGTTTCTGAGGTAATATCTCTCCAGATCATCACTGTACCTAAAACTCGTTTTCTCCTAAAAAAAAAAAAAAAAAAAAAAGGCATTTTTATCAATATATAAGATCAACAGCTGAATGAATATATTGCAAAACTAAGACATTACCTCAACCCTGTGCCAGACACCACACTTAGCCTTGTAGTACCAGCACCATGGTGTGTCAGATGTGTCCATACGCTCCTCTCGGTCATCCTCCAGCACCAACGCAGCCAACTCATCACACAACATTTTAACAGGTAAATAAATGACTACACTGGGAAAGTTTTCGACTAAAAACTCAACTACAAACCCATATTTCTAGGCTAGAAAAAAAGAGCGTAAACACAGTAACAAAGGAAATAAGAGAGTCACATTTTGACAGACAATCTGAAAGTAAGCGCGGACGAATACAAGACGCACTCCTGAAAACCTCAAGATCATAAATACAGTGACGTAGAAGTAGGAGAGAAAAGGAAACTCAAGGTATGTATTGAGGTTGTATAATACTAGTCATAAACAGGAAGCACTGCAAACATTGTGACCTGGAGAGACGTCAAACACTGCTATAGTACGCAAACGCCTCACACCTGGAACGAGAGCATTGTATTTTTGAATGAAAGAGATTAGCATTTAATCTCCCTCTTCTTCTTTTTTTTCTTTTCCCTCTTCTACGCTATTAAACTTTGAGAATATATCGACTGCACCAATAGGCTACTTGGGAATATTCTGCAAAATATATCAACTGAAATATTTATTGTTGTTGTTGTTATTCACATAGGCTACTGAAATGAAATTCACACACTGTCAAAATTATGAGCTAAAAAGTCAATTTCCTCGTTCATAATTATAAAATGAAATCGAAATTATGAGAAAAAGTTAAAACTATGACATGAAAAGGCATACTAAATGAATTATGACTTAGTACATAATGATTATTATTACTCAAAGGCCCCCTATGTGGCAGAAATGGGTTTCCATAGAAGTTTATAGAGATGGGGTTCAGCGAAAAATCGGCAGCTGTGAGGAGGAAGCCCACACATTACCTGCAAAACCGGACATCAGCTGTACAATACACTGTCCATGTGTCATTTAGGATAAGAACAGATTCACCCACCAGCTCCTATGGGCCATATCATGCTGAAAAGCAAAAGTTAAATTTGGAAATGAATGTTTAAATGCCCAAATACCTTTTATCAATATAGACAAATAAATGATGCTTTGCTTAGCTGGGTGAAGTCAAACTCCCAATTAAGCGCCGGATGTCAAACAGATGACACAAATTTGAATATAAAACTGTTAATTTCACAATACCTGAAAATGTATAATATCACTATTTGTTAGTGTTAATAGTGTTTATAGCGTAAAGCACAGGCAGAAGTAGAAAGTGGTGTTTGAGGCTAGAGCGCCCTCTATCGGCTGCTCTGCATTCTTACAGTTTCACTTTCTTAATAACTGAAACAGGAAACTCTTCAATTCACGGGAACCCACATGAAAAAATACTATAGTAAAATTTACTAGGAAAATGTAGTAAAATTTAATGTAGTACTGCTTCGGTTTTTTGAAACCAGACCTATGTAGAAGGTCTATATAATTGTGGAGGAATAATTACTATGTCATTTATATCCTGACCATAGAAAATGTTGTAAAATTTCTCTAGTAAATACTATAGTGTTTTTGAACCATACTATGGTAAAGGTACTATATACTAAAATACTATAGTAATTTATAGTAAATTTACCATAGAAAATATAAAACATAACTAATACAATGCATGCAAATTCCTTAAAATGGAATTGGCATTGCTGTCAAGCAGAAATGGGAGTCTGGCCTTGGCAGCCCCCCTGAACACACACACCACCCAACAACATGGGTTTTTTTTTTTTTCGGGTCACCTATCCTTGTGGGGACTTTCCATAGGCGTAATGGTTTTTCTACAGACCGTATATTCTATTGCCCTACACCAACCCTACCCCTAAACCTACCCCTTACAGGAAACTTTCTGCATTTTTAGATTTTCAAAAAACTTCATTCTGTATGATTTACAAGCTTGTTTCCCCATAGGGACCTCAATTTAGGTCCCCACCGGACACGAGTCCCCATGAGTCTGTGTGAGTCAGGGTTAAGTCCCTACAAGGATAATAAACTCATACACACACCCACCCACACACACACAAGTTAATATTACTGGTAAATGCAGTAATAAAAAGTTTTGTGTCTCATTTACAATTATTATTGACTCTTAATTGTTATTTCCCAAGTCCTTTGGATGGATGGTTTAACTGGAGTGCCTTTGATGACAGGACTTCATCAAAGTTGACTTGGCTGGAGTAGAGCCTAGCACAGGCAGTCCTCACTGCAGAAGACTCTCCAGCCTCTGCACAATACCTGGTAACACTATCTGAAAGAAAGGCAAAGATGGTAACACTTTAGAATAATGGCCCGTTGTTAACAAGTAACTATGCAGGAAGTAATAGGTAGTCCTACATTAACACTAAACTTAATACTATTAACTAATAGAGAAGCAAGATGAACTAAGCAGTAAGTAGTAGCAAATTTAGGACAAAGGTAGTTCCTTATTAGATATTTGATAATTACTAAAAAAATAAAAATATCCTCATTGAGAACTACTTGCAAACTATGACCAATTAATAAAGAATAACCAATGAATTACTAATCACAACAGTAACGTCTTAAAAGTGAACAATTGGGTTATTTGTGGAAACTAATTTATGAATCTGATATCCCCCAAATAAGTCGGCTATAGGTTGAAATTGTGACTACTACTCTTACCAAAGGATATGGTAAAAAATAATGCTACGGCATGAAACTCCAGGGCTGAAAGGAGTCGCACTCCGGTCCTGCCTGACACCCTCCACAAAGAGTGTAAGTCACAGAAGGTCATTACTGAAGGGGTGGCTGTTTGTGTCAAGAACAGTGCTGTATCAAAGCACATTAAATGCAAAGTTGACTGGAAGGAAGAAATTGGGTAGGAAAAGTTGCACAAGCAACATGGATGACCGCATGCTTGAGAATACTGTCAAGCAATGCTTTTTTTTATTTATATTTTGTCGTGATTTGTGTGTGGTGTGTGGGGTGTGCTAATTTCTATATACTTAGAACATGTCCATTCTTTAGCCCAAAATATCGTTGACACATTAACATTGTTTTATTTCAGCATTCACATGATTCATGGTCAAAACCTAGCTTCTGGTTATTTCCAAGGCAAGGCACTCATTGGGTAAAATAAATCTGAAAACAAACAAACTTTTGTTTGATTTTTATTTATTTGAAAAAACTCCTATGTTTCACAGACTGCATTTATTTGATCAGAAATGCAATAAAAACAGTAATATATGACATAGCATTCCCATTAATCCAACCCACTATCTATTTTAAGGTCCAATTCTCGCTGTTACAAACCATTAACTAGACTTTTTGCTTATTAATAGTTAGTAAGGTAGTTGTTAAGTCTAGGTATAGGGTAGGATTAGGGATGTAGAATACAGCCATGCAGAATATGTGTTTTATAAGTACTGTACTAGTAAAGGCCAGTGTGTTAAATATGCAAAACAACTAGTTAAAGGAGAATTGGTCCCCATACGACTCAGTTTTACCAAAAAAAAAAAAAAACCTACAGACCCATAATTTTCATGTAGTGTCTAACAATCGCTGGGAAATCTGGACAGTAAGTGTTGAATGGTAATCTGTTTGTAAGTCATGTTTTGTGAAAAGCAGAATTTTAGAACTTTATATTGTGATTGTGTTGTTTGTCTCTGTCTAGACTTTCCAGTCTTTCTCTGTTCCTCCTGAATCTGTACCCATCATTCCCTCAAATTGTCTCCCTGCTTAGAGAGAAACTTGAGGATTTCTGCAAACAGGAGATAGAAAGGATATCTGGTAGACGTGTAGTGCTTACAATTTATTTATGTTGAAATATTCGACTGCATCATGTCACACGTAGATGTAATTGCATAAAATCATAAAACGTTAAATCTCTGGTGGTTTTCAGTGTCATACATCTGGATCATCCCCACCCCAAACCCCAAGACCAGAGAGGACTTCTTACAATGTATCTGCACATGATTCTCTTTATAATCTGAAGCTGTTTGATTCTGTCATATGAAAGTTTCTCACTATTTCAGCTTGTTTTTCAAAGTTGATTAATTACAATATTTTGTATTTTTTCAAAGAATTTGAATTATTTGGAAGTGTTTTCTTTTTTAACAATCTTAATATTCATTCGTTTAATTTACTAAAATATTCAGTGTCAGTACAAGCAGTCACTTTCCTCAGCAAACACCGCAACGTTTCTGGAATGTTTTATTCCCTGAAGTACCCTTTTAAGGAACGACAAAATTATAATCTTGTAAATAAATAACTATTTTATAATTATCTGTAAAATATGGGTAGTATAGATTTCAAAGTATTATTTTGTACTATATTTTTTTTATTTCTCAGTTCAATCATCAGTTATTTATAACTGCTGATTAATTATAATTATAATAAACGCCTTCTTCGTCTGACGAAAACAAAATGGCTTTCTGACACGGGCATAATCCCCGTATATATTGATCGTCTTCATCTTGTTGTGTAGATATTGTTGTGTGGAACGCTCTTACTATGAATTGGATGGAGTGTTTATGTGTCGCTAATCAGTATCATCTACAGCAGTGGGGGAAGGGAAAAGCATGTATGTTTGGATGCATTGTCATCATAGGTGTTACTTCTGTAGCGTCCAGTTTTGGTATCTTACACGATAAAAAAACGATTCACACCTTGTCCATACCACCACTGCTCTACACTGTAAACAAAAATCTGTGACATTTACGGTAAAATACCGGCAGCTGTGGTTGCCAGAACTTTCCCTAAAATATATGGTATCAACATTTTAGGTTTTACAGACTTAAAACTTAAATTCACAATAAAATACCGTAATTCATTTACTGATGTAATGTTAATAAACCAACACATTGAAGTACTAATATCTGTTTTGAAACATTGTAATGCGATAACCACCAAAACAGTGGTGGATGAGAAGTCCCCATGATAATCCAAGTCATCACAACCGCTCTCAAAGCTAGAAGGGAATACTAATATATATATATATATACTAGAAGGTTGCACAGTTCTTCACGCAAACTACTAACACCACCATGGTACACAACATATCTGAATATGGGCCAAATTAAAAAAAACTCATTCATTTGACACAATTATATGTAGATAAACCTAATGTACCCACCTTAAAAAAACTCAGAGAACTTATTTTCCCGAAAAACAAAATAAAGAAGTGTCATGCAGAGAATTCTGGGAGTGTCAATTTACGGTTTTTCACTGTAATTATAATGACTTCCAAAAACCGTATTTTTATCAGTATTTTACTGTAAAATGACATTACATGTAATTACAGTTATTCACCGTATATAGTATGGAAACTTACTGATAACCAATTGACAGGTTTTTACTGTAGCATGTTTACAGTATTTTACTGTTAAAACCACAATCATTTTTTACAGTGTAGAACAGGCGTGTATGTGGATCACAGTGCAGGAACTGTATCCTTCTACAGCGCCTCTGACACAATGACCCTCAGAGATCAGACCACATTCACTCTGCCGCTCTATCCTGGGTTGTTACTTCCTTTTGGATCCACTATAAAATTGCTCTTGTGAAAAGTGTACTAAAAATGTCCACAAGAATAGTAGTAGTTTCAAAGCTGATATACTTAACATACTTAACCTCACAGAAATAATGTTACAAACTCAAAATCCTAAACAACACTTAAAATGTATTTCTATTCATCTTGAATACGTTGCATACCTGTATATTCTTCAGTTATACTTATTGGCAATTGTATATCAATATATTTGACACTGCATTTTAATGTCATTATTATTTGAACAAGAATTAAAACAGTATCGAGTGCATAAATATCTAGTAATACGCTAAAGCTATAGCTTGTTTTATGTTGTTTGTTATTCACCGTGTAAATAAAAGAGCTGTAATTTTCTTTGTAAAATTACAATATTTGTAATGATTTATTTTGACATTGTAAGTATTAATTAAAACAATCTTATTTAGATCTGCCTCCATCCAATCAACAAACAATGGATAGAACCAAGTCCCCACCCTACGTTTTTTTCTTTTCCGATAATCCGTTTAGATGTACGTCACAATATGGAAGAAATGATCTGTCGCTACGTCCATTTCAACACAATTTAAAGACATAATTCAATTTCATAATTCAAACTCTTGGCAATCAGTTTCTTTGTTGTTGTCTTTTGAAAATATATGAGAAGAGGTAGAATTGTGGAGAGGTAGGCTATGAAAAATAATAGTACTAAAATGTTACACGTGCAAATTTGAAAA
The DNA here is from genome assembly GCA_018155175.1 of Sinocyclocheilus anophthalmus. Taxonomy (NCBI): domain Eukaryota; kingdom Metazoa; phylum Chordata; class Actinopteri; order Cypriniformes; family Cyprinidae; genus Sinocyclocheilus; species Sinocyclocheilus anophthalmus. The sequence continues at coordinate 19,009 of JADLZN010009057.1, forward strand.
ACATAACTCAAGAGAACATACTTTTCATGGAATCACATTCTACCAGTGCCTTTTTTCCACAAGGCAGGACTGCTGGAAATTACAAAAGTAAATAACGTGGACGTTATGCCATATTTCATGCAAACAAATTCCAAATGAATTTCATTTCATTCCATTAATGAATTTTCATATGACTGTTTTGTATCATAAATGAATATATTATAAAAAAAACATATAATATGTTTTAAATCTGCCCCCTAGACACAGTATACTGTCCATTCACAGTTTTTCACCAAAGGCACTTTCGCAGTAACCAGCCACAACCACAGAGCAGTACGTTCATCAGAATGAAAACGCTGTTAATCCTTTGAAAATGCACTGATTTCCTTTTGGTCTTTGATGTCAGTAAAATTCAATCAGGTATTCCGGGTAGATCTGGTTGCTGTCGAATATAACAAAGATCTTCGGGCTCATCATGTCATCCACACAGCTGTCGAAAAAGTTGGCAATGCTCATGTCTTTGGATGGTGGTCTGCAGTACTGGGGGTGACCCAGTGTATATTCCCCAACTAGAACCCGTGCCAGGAACATGCACTTGTAGGGTGGGTCGCTCTGGAAAATAGGGGGCGCAAGACCATGTCTCTGTAGGATAAAATTGTGCTTGCTAGTCGAATGACAAAACTTGCTTGAATATCTTGCGTCGCGTGCGAAATAACTTCCTGTAAATACAAAAATTGTATTAATATAATATAAAATGTTCCTTTAATTACAAATCAAAATGAAATCAAATCAAAAGTAGCGATATGCTTACAATAACCCTAATGGCAAAAAAAAGGCAAACGCAACATTTTTTACATAAAAATGTTAAATTCCATTACATGAGAAAGACAAACTCATTCTTTGGTATATTATGCATAATTTTCATATAATTAAAATTATGGCATACTTTTTTTTTATGGCAAAAAATGGGCTTCTATAAACATGTCTGTCGTCTTCAATGGAATACAGAAGTCATACAGGTTTGGACTGACAAGAGGAAACGTATATTATGACACCCTTTTCAATTTTAGGTGAATTAATGAAAAAATTCTGAACTATACCTTTGCCATAGACGTCACCGTGGCTTCCTGTGAGACGCCAATCAAAGTTGTATGTGCATATGGCCTGTATGTTACTGTGACCGGTTCCATGAAAAAGCATCTTTTCTTCAACATCTATAACACGTTTTATCTTTCTCAACTGGGCCTTTTTCCTGTAACACATTTACCTTTATTCATTTATTGTTTTTTTTAAATATATAAATTTAACCTGGATTCTGTCATAACTGAAATGTTTAAAACATGTTACATAAATGTTTCTTTTATTATAATAATTGCATATTAAGAAACCTTGTAATAAGCTTAAAATATACAGACAGACAGACAAACATTAACGATTTCAAATATTGAAAAATGAGCCAACCTGCAGAAAAACTCCCACAGGTCCAGGTTCTGTACTCTTTGAATGGATCTGATGGGCTGGCTCATGGTTCTCTCATATAACCGGGCCACTTCTTTGTACTCAAACGTATCTCTGCATAAAGCAATAAGCTGGAAGGAAACCATCATAGGCCCATAGTCAAAAGTCATTCTGTGTCATTAAAAGTCATTATGTTTTACTTTACTTTCTCTTTGTATACCTGATAGGGTTCTTCTGTATGAACTCTTTCCCAGTGACTGGGTACAGGAAGGGCTGTGTTATCACAGATAAATCTATGAAACACAAAATTGAAAAGCCTTTTTTTTTATTTTTTTATAATAATTTAAAGGGGTCATATGATGCGATGTCAAGTTTTCCTTTCTCTTTGGAGTTTTACAAGCTGTTCAAGAATAGATAAGATCCCTAAAGTTGCAAAAACTAAAGCCTCAAATCCAAAGAGATATACTTTATCAAAGTTAAGACTCTCCCACGCCCCCTAGAACGGCTCGTTCTAACACGCCTCCACACGTTTAGGTCACTGTGTGGAAATATTTGCATAATGCTGCCCACATGTGCACGCAAAGAAAGAAGGCGTGGTTTCAGTAAACGCAGTTAGTGTTGAAGCAGCATGTCAGGGAGACGCCGTGTTTCAGTGTGAAAGCAAAAGCAGTTTATTTGGTCTTCCGGAAGTAGATGCGTTTAGGAATCTTTAAGATCACTTACAAAAGAACAGCAGTGCATTTTATGGATGATCATTTCGTGAACCTAGGAGAGGAGGTTATTCTGAATGAGGAGTTACGTCAAATCTTTTTCACTCCGCATTGCATTTTGGGAAGGCGCCGCCATATTAGCAGGATACGCTATCCGTTCCCATGGTTACTTCTCATTCTCTGTAAGGATAAATGCTTATCTTTTGTTTTGTTTTTGCCTTGAAGTTAAACAACCATTCATTCTTCATTGTATCGTTTGCATGGAAGATAAGCTATTTTATCGCACTGCATGGTATGCACTGCATTTCTCTCTTAGGTTTTGTAGAATCTGGTTTACAGTGTTTACCCGATTAGCGTGAAAACAGTGTCGCCCGCTGGACGCTCGCTGCTGCTTCAGTCATCATATGGTACATTGTCCAAATAAAAGTGTGTTCAACAAGCTGACAGATGTTCATCCATTTCTTTGTTGGAAATGTTTTAATGACGAAGTATAATTGTTGTCATTATAAATATTCATTTTCCATGGCCACGGAGGAGAATCACCGATTGTGGGTCACATTCAGCGAACAGTCACGAACTCACTGTACTTTTTATATTTATTTCAACAAATGACAAGCAAAATCAAATCCCTAGGAGCTTGGGGAAAGTTTTGTAGCATTTTCAAATGCTGGTTTAATGTGCTTAAGACAGTGATGCTAAAAGACACGCAGATGAGCCAGAATATTAACGCGACATGTTTAAATGTAAAGCGTTTTCCTCTCTTTAGAAAACTGTAATCTAGAAAGCGCTTCTGGATTAAGACAGCGATTTCTAAAGTTCATATTTTGGGCTCATCTGTTTTTCCACACATATTATGCTTTATTAGTAAGATGTGTGTACAGAATGTGGTCTTTAAATATCACTGTCTCGGTGCATTAAGCATGTTCTTTATATGAGAGGAAAATGCTTAACGTGTAAATAAACGCGTTGCGTTCACATTTTGATCTTATATGCATATCTGCACATAGTATATGCTTTACAAATTTGTCTTTATCACTGTCTTGGTACATTAAGCCACTTTAAGCATTTTAGAAAGTCCCCTGTTCAAGTTCTGCTAATTCACAAGCCTAGTGAGAGTGAGAGTCATGCTCACAAAGGTAATGTTAACTATTAAACCAACCAAATCAAAACTTTCAAAAACACACATCAATGTGATTCTTTTATTGAGTGAGAGTCAGTGGGTTTAATCAGTGACATTAACAGATTTACTATTCGCCGTCTTCTCCGCGACATAGAAAAGGCAAGAAAACATATAGCATTGTCCAGTTTTCTCTCAGAACGATGATCTGAGTTACTATTGCAATTCTCGATGCAGCATGAATGACACACACTGGTGACATTTTTCACAATCACGACAAACAATCAAATACTGCCCTAAACTCAATAGCGGAAAGGCAGCGCTATCCTGCAAGTATGGCGGATAAACAAAGCAGTTTCCCAGAACTCAACACGGCGCTACGTCACATTCTCATTCTTTATTCTGACTTTGCTATGACAATCTGGCGCTTCTGAATCAGCTACTGTTTTGTTATTAGTTTAAGTGTTTGCTATTGATTGTTTAAATGCGGAGTTTTGTGCATCGTGTGTGTGTGTGTGCGCGTGCACGTGTGTGTGAGAGAGAGGAGCGCGAGAGAGCCAGCTTCATTATTGTGTCTGTCACGCGACTCTGTTCCCTTTCGGGCTCTGTCTTTACATTTATTTTGAAGATGACCTGGCTATTATGGTAAGGGGCGTTACATTTCCGACGAGTGCTTGCGGTGTTCGGCCAATCACAATGCACTGGGTCAGCTGGCCAATCAGAGCAAACTGCGCTTGTCGGAAGGTGGGACTTTGTAGAAAACTAAGCGTTTTGAGAGAGGCGGGGCATAGAGGACTTACAATAATGTACAGTATAAAATAATGTGTTTTTTTAACATTATAGCATGTCAACATATTCTGTTACACCAATACACAAAATAATGATTCCAAAAGCTCATATGACCCTTTAATATTAACATATGATTACAATATCAATGTTACAATTTTAAAAGCTGGAGCTTACCTAAAGTCAGTAGCTGAATGCAATGCCCTTTTGATTGGCCTTTCTTTTCCAGTAGTCACATTAACTTGTTTCATAGCTAGTGATATGATTAAAAAGATGAAAAGAGAGATGACAGCAATGACATTTATGACCACAAATCTAGATAAATAACACAAATCTGTATTTTGTTCGGTAACCAACCAGAAAAGTCTAATTTATATGTATATTTAGCAGTATAGAAGTCCATTGAAGCATGCTGATTCTTGATGCAGTTTTGTTCGATTTGCTCATTGGTGACAGAACAACCTGTGCTGGGAACTTCCTGTAAGTGAAAAGGAAACAGCATGATGTAATCAGCAAAAAGTCAACTTATGAATTGCCATACATATTAGTCTAATCTATCAGACTGCAGTTATATAGAAGGCAGTACATACTTCAAACATATGCCAGACGCCACACTCGGCAAGGTAGAACCAGCGCCACTTGGCCTCTGATGTGTCCATTTCTTCCTCACATGACTCTTCATCAGTGGGCTTCTGGAGGTCTTCTGAGCTCTCCAAATGCTTGACAGTGGCCTCACAGTTCATCCTCAAAGCAAATACACAAATACTCATTCATGAAAGACATGTGTTCACCAAATATGCTGGGATGATCACATTTAGTAATACTTTTTAATTTAAATGTAGATTTAGCGTATTAATGCATTGTGTATACCTTTCGAAAACGCCCTTTTCCTCTTGAAGTTATCAATGATGTTGGATTGATCTAAATTCGAGGAGACATCTTTTCTATCTAGATTCTGTTTATGTTTCGCTTTCCTCAATCTCTGGTTGTTGTTCGCTCTACTTCCGCATTCGCCGGCCACGACGTCATCATGCGTCGTTCAACTACGAACATTATTTTTTTAAATAATCTTTATATAAATATTGTACGCTTTTGTATCTGGAGGAGATAGGCTACTCTGCAGTGGAGATACGGGATTTTAGCACTGGGGTAAAATTGCAGCCCAGACAAATAAAAGTTACAATATTATCTCATTCTTTATTTTCAAATTCACCATTAGGCAAATAAATAAATAAATGATGGTAGGTAGGAAGAAAGGAAGGAACATTTAAAGCTTTATTATTTTAGAACCCAGAGAGCATGTAGTAATCGGCCCGAGCTCGGCTGGCCCTCGGCGCCTTCGGCTCAGACTCGGCATCGGCGAGTGTTATCGGGGGGCCGAGTGTGGTCCGCAGCTCGCTCTCCCGCATGTGTTTGTGATGCGGCTGTAAAGCACTGGCCCGATTCCTGTTCACCGTAACCGGCCCAAGTCTGGCTGTAGAGTCCGGGCCACTTCTAGCAATGACTCGGCTCGGTTCAGTCATAGATGGTTGCATTAATATAGATTATCACAAAACTGTTTTAACATTAACATTACTGATACAGCAGCCATATCACCCTGTAGCCCAAGAATGGGTACCCACTGGAGCTAAGCAGGGCTGAGTCTGGTCAGTACCTGGATGGGAGAGAGACCTCCTGGGAAAACTAGGTTGCTGCTGGAAGAGGTGTTAGTGAGGCCAGCAGGGGGTGCTCACCCTGTGGTCTGTGTGGGTCCTAACGCCCCAGTATAGTGATGGGGACACTATACTGTCAACAAGCACCGTCTTTCGGATGAGACGTTAAACCGAGGTCCTGACTCTCTGTGGTCATTAAAATCCCAGGATGTCTTTCGAAAAGAGTAGAGGTGTGACTTCGGCATCCTGGCCAAATTTGCCCATTTGGCCTCTGATCATCATGGCCTCCTGACAATTCCCATATCTACTGATTGGCTTCATCAGCCTGTTTCCTCTCCACCAATAAGCTAGTGTGTGGTGGGCGTTCTGGCGCACTATGGCTGCCGTCCATCATCCAGGTGGATTGCTGCACACTGGGGTGGATGAGGAATGCCGCCCTGACCAATTAAAAGCGCTTTGAGTGCCTAGCAAAGCGCTATATAACTGAATAATTATTAATTTATTTAATATGACTTAATCCCCTACAGTATCTTACAATGTTAACTACATGTTTAATGTCGTGAATTTGTCAAAAACAAAATATCTGCGGTACAACTTTAAATAATAAAACAATATTAAAAGTGCTAATACTAATATTCATAACAATAGCAAATCTATATTTATGTAACGCAGCAGGTCATTCTTTTATACGCTTGCGTGGGCGGAGTCTGGACTCGTACCTGTGCTCATGAGTGCTGTCCGCTATGTTAATGCGGTTTGGATGCAAACAAAACAATGGAAATGTGGGTGTATGGGGTCATTTCTATAAAGCAATCCTGATGAGCATCGTTGAGCATTTAAAGCTTTATTATTTTACTAGCGAGATTAAGCTCATACACTCTTAAAAATAAAGGTGCTTCAAAAGGTTCTTCAAGCGATGCCATAGAAGAACCATTTTTGGTTTCACAAAGAACCATTTAGTCAAAGGTTCTTTAAAGAACCATCTCTTTCTTACCTTTTTATAATCTGAAGAACCTTCTTTTGCCACAAAGAAACTTTTGTAAAACAGAAAGGTTCTTCAGATGTTAAAGATTCTTTCTGGAACCATTTAGACAAAAGGGTTCTTCTATGGCATCGTGAAGCACCTTTATTTTTAAGAGTGTAAAGGAACGTGCAAAAAGTTAACCTCATGTGAACGCGGCTTTCTTGTTTTCCCCCGAAAACGTAAGTTAATAAATAAACGAGATCTTTTTCATCTTTGAACTAAATATTGTGGATCTAGAGCAGGGATGGGCAACTTTGATAGCGACGAGGGCCAGCATTTTTTCTCCTTTATACCAAGGGGCCAGATTACTAATCCACGTCCACACACCTTTTACACCGTCCTTTTTATTGAAGGAAATGAAAGTATAACTAATGTCATTTGTTTTTAAAGATGTTATTAAGTATAAAACTTGTGCAGTTATGCTAATTCAGAAGGAAAACTTTGTTGTCAGTGGACAGAAATATTACCCCGCAAGCCAATGTAAACATTTCAGTTGCATTGTCTGTAAATTTGCAACAAAAAATATACAGAGGTCCTTTTTTTTTATTAGTAGCCTACAGAACATTCTCAAAACAACCTAAAAGGACAGTTAAAAAGGGCTTAATAAAAAAAAAAAAAGTTATTCCAAATGGTACCATAAAATAACCTGGTACCTGCATGATTTTTAAAATCAAATTTAAGACCTTTTTAAGATCTGCACTTCACATTTCAGCCTTTAAACTATTTTTAAGAAAAGGGATGAGTCAAAAGTATCAATTATTATATTAATTTAAACAATTATTAGCATTATTCATGCATTAGCATAACATATAAATATATCTTAGTGTCTTTAATTGTTTAGATTTTTATAATGCATTAGCTTTTTGTCGATCCATTGGTTCACATTTAAAGATATGTAGCAAAAATAGCAGAAGGGCTTATTGAAAAAGCACATTCGTTCTCTGCCAGCAGGTGTCACTTTCGGAACTGCAGAAATATAGTGGTTTCCCCTGTAACCGCAGTACACAAAGCTGACTGCAGCGCTCAAGTTTATTCAGTGAAATCGTAGCCTTTTGAAGTTTAATCGTCATATTAATCCATATAGCAATTATTGTGAGCGGGAGAGGGGATCGGCTGGAAACTAGCGACCTCTCCTGGTTGGAGATAGTATTAACATTTACGTGACTTGCTTTTCAAATGTTTTAAAATTGATCATCCGAGTCCAATATGATCCAGCGGGCCGTACTAAAAGACGGGCTGCCAGTTGCCCATCCCTGGTCTAGAGAGCAACACTACGATCCGCAAACAAACAGATGAGGAAGAGGAGGATGACGACGGTCCAGCGTATAGGCTAAAATGAGAAAGGTTTGTTTGAATTTTTAGTTTCCACATTCTTATTTGTATGCAATTGCAATAAGCAAACGTTGTTTTTATTCCATATTACTTAAATGACGTGAGCGAAGTTTGTATGTATTAGAGAAATCGTTGTTTTCGACTAAATACATACGCTAATGATAAGCTAGTTTCAGTGATTTTTAGACGAGAAATGTACTGCAATCATATTAATATGCATCAGTCTGTCTGAGATCATCTGCAATAGCTCTGCCCTCTTTTACAGTTGCTAAATGTAAGCAGACTGTACATGTACAGATGCTCACCTCTGCCAAAACACATGTAAGTTAACTGACTACAACACAAACACAGCATCACAGTTTATCACTTTAGATGCTTCTTCACTCAGCATGAAGAGACGCACAGGCATAGCTGATTATTTCTCTTAATGTGCCTCAAATTTATTTTAATATTTCTGTTTTGTAGTAATCAAGAGAAGTGTTTTCATCGCTGAAGAAACGGCAGACGGTACTCCTCAGACACCTGTGAACACCGAGCAGTGCTTGGAGTCCAAGACAGTGGACATCATCTTTGTTATGCTGGTACTTCTCTGACTGGACTAGCAAGCAGTTAGAGCCAATGAGAAAGTTGGTAAGTTCAAGTAAATGTCAGCATGACGATTTGACCATTGATGTTATATTCTGCAGCAACTGGGAGAATTCTTAACTGAAGGGACCTACTGTTCAACAGCAATCTTTGGATCTGCTGAATGTGTTTTTACCAAGCATTCTACTGCTGCGTTCACTGTTATTTTTCTGCAGAGTGATGACTAGTGAGAAGTGTTTCTATTAATTTACTTAAAAGAATAGTTAACCCAGAATTCTGTCATCATTTACATACGTTTTCCAAACCTCTGACATTTGGTTTTCTGCAGAACTCAAAAGAAGATACTTTGAAGAATGCTGGTAATCATAACCAACACGTTTGTCAGTCTTGGGCAACATGACTTTAATTTTGGGGTGAGCTCTACCTTTAATTAGCATGCTACACACTAAATGTTATTAAAGGTAGGGTATGTAATTTTTCAAAAACCCTTTAGAAAACTGATTCAGGCCGAATAGCAAAACAAACTTGTAGCCAATTAGCAATTAATGGCGTGTCTACTCGGGATGTGGAGGAGAGAGCTTTCAGTGCATTGGACGGAAAATAGCCGAGCCGAGAGACGAAGATAGAGATGGTGGATAAAAACAAAAGAGGGAAACGTCTGCGGAATGATAAGGCCAAAGTATTTTTCGTGTAATATCGTAATCAAGCTTTCCAGCGCTGGAGAACTCAAGATCGGAGGCCTGCGATCGGACCCGCGGGTGCTTTGTTTCTTTCGCAATAGGTGAGTACACACCGTGTCCTACAACAGCTAAAGGGCCTATCCTGGACGCGCTGCAAACACCGTTGAAAACCATGTGAAATTGTGTCAGCACGTCTAATAGACCTGGCAGCCTGTTTTCTGTCGGAGATTTGTTGCGCCGCGCCGCTCACGTCCGATGTAGACATGTTGTAACATTGGTTTTGCTTTGTTTCACAAAACTAATTGTTGCCTCAGTTGCGTACGTATATGTGGGGCGGAGCTATCAAAATAGGGGCAAGACCCTTTTGGGGTAGGGGCGTGTTTGTTTTGGTGATTTCAAATATCAACATTGGCTACCAGAGATCGCTTTCCCTGCCTTTATGCTGGGCCCAGCCACTTATTGTGCTTTCATTCAGTTAGTTGCGTGTAAATAGTCTGTCAAACAACAGGTAGAACATATAATGTATATTTAATTTCATTAAGTATATTATTAAGTATAGTATATTTTTTGCTGTTTACAGGTGCAGAAATGAAAGCTCACAAAAACAATAATATCACTGGATTAAGATGCCGAAAGACACCGTTACACCACCACAACCATAAATCCTGAGCGATTTGAAAAAAAGCAACAACCAAGGAACAGTAATCATTGTTTTACTCAAAAATTATCCATGGTGATAGTTGTAAATGATTAGATTAGACAAAAGTACAAAATGTGTTTAATTTCAAAACTTTGCCATTTACCAATGTATTGTTCTAAACGCTTACAATAAGGTATCATTAGTTAACATTAGTAAATGTTGAAACGACAGTACCTCAAAGAGTGTACATTGTACAGTTTGAATCTTGTCACTGTTTGTTATAATAAAAAACGTCTCGGTTACGCATGGTAACCCTCGTTCCCTGAAGGATGGAACGGAGACGTCGGATGACCGACGAAATTGGGATCTCGCTTAGAGAGACCAATCCACTTTGAATTTTAACTAAACGAGCCAATGCACATTGGTCTGCGATTATTGCATCCAGCTGCTGCTGACCAAAGCGTGAGTATAAGTAGGCAGCTGGTACAGCACATATTCAGGTTATCGCTGAGGAGCCGAACCGGTGACCCGGCCTCTCAGCGGTGGTACAGCAGCCGTGGCAACGGGACGTGACGTCTCCGTTCCCTCCTTCAGGAACTCGTAACCGAGACGTTCCCTTTCAGTCAATCACTCCGAGTCACGTCGGTGACCGAAGAATTGGGATCCCTACCAAAATGCCACAGATACTGCCCCTTCCAGTGTCCTGTGGACGCCACCTGTGCCCCTACTTTTTGGCGTAGGCCAGGGCTTGCACAAGAGGACCAGCTACTGCTGCTATGGCACTACCCAATGAGTAAGACTTGATAACACTGGGAAAACGTACCCATTCCACTTGGAGCAGGAATGTTGTGGAAGCCCCATCCTTCCCGAAGGAGGGTTCGGAAGCAATACACATATGGACATTCGTTAGGTGCATATGGAAGAATGGAGGTGTTTGTAACCCTCTTGGAATGGCAGAAGTTTGCTGGGGAAACACGGGCTCTGAGGCTATATTGTGGACTTTACACATATGGGATCCACGTAGGTCTTACATATGGAACCCAGCCTTCTTCCGGTTCTCGAGGATTCAACGAGTGAAGGCCTGGCGCCGGACGTCCGCCACGTTTGGCTGCCGAGGGGACGGAGGAGCTCGACAGGGTCTACAATATGGACTCTCTGGAGTGGTTTTTGCAAGCCGACCCAAAGCTGGGGCCTCTCAGTGCTTCTACCCGTTTGAGGTGAGAACACAGGAGGATGCCGGCTCCACACAAAGGCTATAGAATATAGTGAATGTGTTAGGGGTCGCCCAGCCCGAAGCCCTACAGATATCTGTCAGTGAGGTGCCACGAGCCAGCGCCCAGGATGATGCAACACCTCTAGTTGAGTGAGCTCGCAACCTGAATGGGCAGGGCACACCCTGTGCCTGATAAGCCAGGGTGATGGCATCCACTATCCAGTTGGCCATCCTCTGCTTAGAGACAGCATTCCCCTTCTGCCGGCCTCCGTGACAGACAAAGAGCTGGTCTGAGATCCCGAAGCTTTGCGTCCTGTCTACGTAGCACCTTAACAAGGTAAAAAAAAACGGACCAACGGGACAGATCAAAACTAGGGATGGTTCTGCCTTCTCCGGGCAAGCGCTTGGAGGTTCCACCTGCCCAGAAGGGAGTAGAGGGACCTTGGGCACATAGCCGGGCCGTGCCTCAGGGTTACCTGGGAATCAGCCGGCCCGATCTCTAGGCACAAATCGTTGACCGAAATGTGTGCAGGTCCCCTACCCTTTTGATAGAGGCCAATGCCAGCAGGAGCAAAGTCTTCATTGAAAGGAACTTCAGCTCAACCGTCTGCAAAGGCTCAAATGGGCCCTGCTGTAGTGCCGTCAGGTCCCAAGAGGGTATAGAGGGCGGCCGTGGAGGATTCAACCTTCCCGCCACCCTTAAGGAACCTGACGACCGGGTCATGCTTCCCCAGTGACCTCCCTTCTACGGGGTCGTGGTTAGCAGCGATTGCAGTGACATAAACTTTAAGGGTGGAGGGAGACAGCCTTCGCTCCAACCCTTGCTGCACAACTCTGATCGGGCATATTCGGGGGTCTACTCGGCGAGAAGAACACCACTCAACGAACAGGTTCCACTTCAAAGCGTAGGCGTGTCTCGTAGATGGTGCTCTCGCTGAAGTGATGGTGTCACTACCTCTTGGGGTAGGTCCCTTAGAACATCCGCGTCCCGTCCAGGGACCAGACGTGAAGTTTTCAGAGGTCTGGACGCGGGTGCCACAGGGTGCCCGTCTCTGAGTCAGTAGATCCTTCCTCAGAGGAATCGGCCATGGAGGGGCTGTCGCGAGGAGCATCAGTTCTGGGAACCAAGTCCGATTGGGCCAGTATAGTGCTACTAAGAGGACTTGCTCCTCGTCCTCCCTGACTTTGCACTGGAACTGTGCCAGAAGGCTCACTGGGTGAAATGCATACTTGCGAAGGCCCCGCGGCCAGCTGTGTGCCAGTGCGTCCGTGCAGAGTGTTCCCTCGGCCAGGGAGAAGAACAACTGGCAGTGAGAGGTTTCTGGAGAGGCAAACAGGTCTATCTGAGCGGCTCCGAAACGTCTCCAAACCAGGTGGACTGTCTGGGGATGGAGTCGCCATTCCCCCGGGAGCGCAGCTCGGGACAGCTCGTCGACTGCCCAGTTGAGCAGCCCAGGAATGTAAACAACGCGAAGCGACCTCAGATGCTTCTGAATCCAGAGGAGGAGGTGGCGGGCGAGTTGCAAAATGTGACGGGAACACAGACCACCTTGTCGGTTGATGTACGCAACGGTCACTGTGTTTCCGTGCGGAAACTATTACATCTCCTCGTAAGGGCCCTTTGAGACGGCTCAGGGCAAGGTGTGGCCCCGTCCAGACCCCTGACCCTGCAAGCCCATTGTACGTGGCCCCCAGCCGGTGGTTGAGGCATCCGTGCAAGCCACATCATGCCTGGAGACCTGCTCCAGGGGCTCTCCTGCCCGGAGGAACGCAAGGTCTAACCACAGGGTGAAGGTTTGGCGTCAGGCCTGTGTAACTTGGACCCGGAAAGTGCCGGGTTGCCACGCCCTACCTCGGGACTCGGCCATGGAGCCAGTGCTGCAGTGGTCTCATATGGAGCAGCCCCAGCGGCGTGACTGCCGCCACGGCTGCCATATGTCCCAGGAGCCTCTGAAACTGTTTCAGAGGAACTGCCCTCCTGCGCTGAAATGACTCCAGGCAGTTCAGCATCGACTGAAGCCTGTTCCTGCGTGAGGCGTGCTGTCTGTTCGACTGAATCCAACTCAATACCGATAAAAGAGATCCTCTGCGTCGGGGAGATTTTGCTCTTTTCCCAGTTGACCCGAAGGCCCTACAGGCTGAGGTGCCGAAGCGCCAGTTCCCTGTGCTCGCACAACTGATCCTGGGACTGGGCGAGTATGAGCCAATCGTCGTGGTAGTTGAGGATGCGAATGCCCTGCTCTGTCGTGGGAACAAGGGCTGCCTCCGTACCTTTCGTGAAGACACGGGTGACAGGAAGCCCGAGGGCCTGACCTCGTACTGTATGCCCTCCCCTCTAACTCAAACCGCAGGAATGGCCTGTGGCGCGGAAGGATCGAAAAACATGGAAGTACGCGTCCCTCAGGTCAATCGCTGCGAACCAATCTTGGGGACGGATACACCTGAAAATGCATCGCGTGCATCTTGAACGGGAGCCCTGTGAGGCCCGGTCAAACAGCCGTCCAGATGGGCCTCACCTCAACCCACGCCTTTCTTGGGTACAATGAAGTAAGGGCTGTAAACCCCAACCTCATATCGGCTGGAGGAACCGGCTTTATCGCGTCCTTCGCCAGTAGGACTGCGATCTCTCACGCAAGACAGGGCATCTGCTGTTTCACTGAAGTAAGGTGGACACCCCTGACTTGGAGGCGCGGGTCGAACTGAATCGCATAGCCGAGCCTGACGGTTTGAAGGAGCCATTGAGACGGGCTGGGTAGCTCAAGCCAGCTCCCAGACATCGCGCTAGTGGCATCAACGGAACTACAGGCATACCTGCAGTGGGGCAGCGAGGAAGAACGCAGTGACCCGGCCCGGGCGTCTCTTTGCCGTTCCGAGGCGGGGTCTGGGTGTGTGCAATACTGACCTGCGTTTGAGCAGAGGGTGCGTGGGTATTCCGTTGGTTCGTCCTCCCGATCCGCCCAATGCTGCTCACTGGCGAGAGAGGAGGGTGAGTGTGATGCGGCTCTGGATCGTCCACAACCCCCCATCCCCTAAGGGGACCCAGAGAAAGAAGAAATTGCACTTTTGTCGAGAATTTGGGTACCACTAGCCGCGAGGTCAGTGGCAGAAAAAAAAGGAAACAAAAGATTCTCAGCCTGGCCCTCCTCCGAGGGAGGGAGTGGTGCGTTCACCATCTCCCAAAGAGCAACTCCCTCCATCTCTGGGTCGCACGTCTCAGGGCCTCTTTCTCTTTCGCTTTACCACCCGGTCTGGCGGGGCGGCTGACGAGCGGGCTGAGGCTCTGCCACCGGCGGCCGGGTGGAGGCAGCAGCTGCACGCCGGGGCAGGATGTACCTGATGGCCTCAGTCTGCTTTTGGGCAGCGGAGAACTGCTGGGCAAAGTTCTCCACTGTGTCGCCGAAAAGGCCAGCCTGGGACACGGGGGCATTCAAGAATCTTGTCTTGTCAGTCTCGCGCATGTCGGCCAGACACAGCCAGAGATGGCGCTCCTGGACAACCATAGTGGACATCGCACGACCCAGAGACCACGCCGTAACCTTCGTCGCTCGTAGCGCGAGGTCCGTCGCGGTGCGGAGTTCTTTGAGAACTTCCGGGTCTTGACCACCCTCGTGCAAGTCCCTCAGTGCCTTAGCCTGGTGCACTTGCAATAACGCCGAAGCATGTAAGGCGGACGCAGCTTCTCCACAGGCCGTATAAGCACTGCCGATCAAGGCCGAAGAGTGCCTACAGGCCCGGGAGGGGAACAACGGTTTCCCCCCGCCAAGTGGTTGCGGCGTTTCGACACAACTGCATCGCAACCGACCGCTCCACCTAGGGAACTCCCACGTACCGATGAGGGAGGATAAGCCACTGGGCCGGTTTCTGGCAGTGAAAGGTGCCGTCCATGACCCAGCGATCTCATCATGCACCTCCGGGAAGAAAGGCACTGGGGTGGGGCCCTGAGAACCAGCGCGAGCCACCCTGAGAAACCAATCGTCCAACCTTGAGGGTTTGGGACGCGGTGGAAGATTCCACTCGAGCCCGACACTCTCGGCGGCCCGGGAAAGCATAGCCATCATTTCCGGGTCCGTATCCGGCACCGCTGTCCGCCCAGAGGACTGCAACGCTTACAGATCTTCATCCTCAGAGAAATCCGGCTCACCCTCCAATGCTGCAAAAGACATCCGATCGTCGGGGGGAGCCTCGGAAGAAACAGGTGGTACCCCCCCCGGGAGGGTCCAGCCTGCTCTCTCGAGGGCTCCGCTGGTTTCGGAGTGCCGGCGGGCTTGGGAATTCCTCACCATGACCGTAAGACCACTCCGCCCACCGCCAGAAAAAGGACGCCCCAGCTGCCCGCCAAGGAACCCCAGATCGCGGCAGCGGCAACGGGACTCCGCCCCCTTGCGAGTAGCAGATCCTGGTTCGCAGCTCCGAGATGGTCATTTTCCCGCAATGGGAACATGACTCATCCGAGAAAGGCACCTCAGCGTGTTTAATGCCCAGACGCGTGAGGCAGCGATCGTGACCATCACTCGGTGCCAGGTAACGACCGCACCCAGGAACGCACGGAGGGTACGACATCTTTAAAAAAGACGCGTCTTTAAAAAGACGTCCACCCGTGAATTCTCTTTTAGAGTTTGCTCTTTTAGAATTTACTCTTTTAGTGTGCTGAAGTGCACAGGGGAGATGGCCATCTGCAACACACACAGGGGTAATGCAGCCTGCTGTGTGCAACCCACTCGACACAGGAAAACCACCGCCGCTGAAGCACCGTACCACCAGCCTAGCCACGAAGACGTGCTTGACTGTAGTTTTACTCTACGTAAGGTCAGGAGCAGAACGCTAGAACCGCTCGGCTCCGAAGCGAAAAAACCTGAATATGCGCTGCACCTGCTGCCTACTTATACTCACCTGTGATCAAAGGCAGCTGGATGCAATAATTGCATGCCAATGTGTATTGGCTCTTTTAGTTTACACTCGAAGTGGATTGGTATCTCTAAGCGAGATCCCAATTCGTCAGACACCGACGTGACGTCGAGAGTGACCGACAGAAAGAGAACTGTTTCTTTGTTAGTTCTGTTAGCTCAGGTCCATTAAATAATGTTAATTGATACAACTTTTGTTTTTAATAATGCATTAGTAAATGTTGAAATTAACATCAACTAATGTTAATATATGCTTTAGAAGTAGCCTATTTGCCATTGCTACTTCATGTTAGGTAGGTAACTATGTTACACTCTAAAACTGCTGGGTTGTTTCAACCCAACTTTGGTCAAATATGGACTAACCCAACATTCGGGTTAAATTTTTACATTACATTTTTAACCCACAATTGTGTTAGTCCATATTTGACCCAAAGTTGTTTGAAACAACCCAGCATTTTTTAGAGTCTACCTGAGTGTTTAATGTTTATACTTATTACATTTTATAATGCAAGTATAAGCAAATGCAAGGGTAATTTTGCTAAATGTGATGTTTTATAGCTATACAATTTCTGTATAACAACCTTTGTTGTTGTTTTTTGTTGTTTTTGTTTTGTGGCTTGTAATTGCCTAGTTTTTGTAAATACATTTCCTTCGTGCCAACTTGTCAGTGAGTTCTTTAAATAGACTTAAATTGCCTTTATCAAATCACGTGTATAGATGTGTTAGGTGTGGTCTATTTATGTATAAAATTTATATAATTGAAAATGAAGTAAATGTTCTGTTTTGGCTGCCTATCATTGTAATATTGTTGATGAGTACGGTAAAGTAGAAATTAAAAATGAATCCGGGCCATGTCCGGCGCGCTGTGTCTATCTATCTATCTATCTATCTATCTTTGCAGGCTTATTACTGCATTTAAGATGATTTGATGATGAATGATTTTTTGTTTTGACCAATCCAGTGAACACTGTAATTATATTGATTATATTTTTAAAATTACAATATTATTACTTTTATAATGGTTACAAACACGAACACCTCTAAGTTCTAAGATTGTAGCGCTCCATGCAGGTCCAGATTTACCTCTTTTGTGACATAGGCAAAACAAATTATTCTAATATTGTAGTGCTACATGACACCCCATACGTCACGCCCTCTCCCACTTAACTCTCTGCTCACTCAAGAACACTGCACTCTGCACGGACGCTCTGCGCACGCATGCCACAAACTTGGGTAAGTCCAAGGACATTTTTGTCCAGATTTTAAATTATTATACATTTGTGAACTGTTTCTTGGTATGTATCATTTCTCTTTGGGGTATGCAATTTATTTAATAATTTCATGTATACATTCATTAACTGCTATTTCTTGACAAACAGTTTGTTTGGAGGAGACTTACACAAAAGTTATTTTACTGAATTTAAGTATATTTGATGCATTCATTTGACTGAAATTAAAACAAAAACACAGAATTATTTGCAAGAACTTGTCCACAAATGCAGACTTATTGTTCTTCATTTTGATGGACTTTTAATAGGCTAACTTGTAATAAACTGAATGCTCACAGACAGGCACATATCTATAGATAAAGGCCATGGAGGAGAGTAGAGATGGAGGCATTGCTCATGGGGAAGCTATGGAGACAGAGGGCCAGAAAGGGAGCGCTGAAAAAGGACCCGAGGCCAGGGAGAAATGGGCCAACAAGACTGAGTTTCTGCTGTCTATGGCTGGAGAGATCATCGGCCTGGGGAACGTGTGGCGCTTCCCTTACCTGTGCTACAAAAATGGAGGCGGTAAGTGAAAGTTTGTCATAGAGAGAGGGTTGGAAAGCAGGACTGCTGAAGAAGAAGTGTAACATTGAAAGAAAGAAAGAAAGAGGCAATACGCCTGGGGCGTTTTAAAGCTCTGCACAGAGAGATGGATTTGACCTTTAAGATTCAGCACATCAGAACTGAAGCCCATGGTTTTTAACTTAATCAATAGACTACTATGTTCTTCTGCAATGCTCAGAAACAATTTTTGTTACACATCATGGCTCTCTTCCCCCAAGCACGTGCTCTTTTTTTTTTTGAGTGCTTACTTTTACAATTGCTCATACTTAGGTTTAGGGGTTTATTCAATCTCTTATGCAAAGTTTTTTTTTTTATGTTTTAGCCACTATTTGCACTATTTTGCAGCTCTGCAAACTCAGAGCTTCTCACCGCTACTTAATCATATATATATATATAAAAGCATGATAACATAATAAAAACATGATTTTTGAAAATTACAAATCTGTTTTTTGCAACAGAAACTCCTTGTGTGTGTATGTGTATATATATATCTATATATATATATATATATATTCATATATATATATATAGATAATATATAATTATATAATATGTACAGTGGGTACGGAAAGTATTCCGACCCCCTTAAATTTCTCACTCTTTGTTATATTGCAGGCCATTTGCTAAAATCATTTTAAGTTAATTTTTTCCCTCATTATGTACACACACACCCCATATTGACAGAAAAACACAAAATCGTTGACATTTTTGCAGATTTATTAAAAAAAAAACTGAAATATCACATGGTCCTAAGTTTTCAGACCCTTTGCTCAGTATTTAGTAAAGCACCCTTTTGATCTAATACAGCCATGAGTCTTTTTGGGAAAGATGCAATAAGTTTTTCACACCTGGATTTGGTGATCCTCTGCCTTTCCTCCTTGCAGATCATCTCCAGTTCTTTCAGGTTGGATGGTAAATGTTGGTGGATAGCCATTTTTATGTCTCTCCAGAGATTCTCAATTGGGTTTAAGTCAGGGCTCTGGCTAGGCCATTCAGAACAGTCACAGAGTTGTTGTGAGCCACTCCTTCGTTATTTAGCTGTGTGCTTAGGGTCATTGTCATGTTGGAAGGTAAACCTTGTCCCAGTCTGAGGTCCTGAGCACTCGGGAGAAGGTTTTCGTCCAGGATATCCCTGTACTTGGCCGCATTCATTTTTCCCTCGATTGCAACCAGTTGTCCCTGCAGCTGAAAAACACCCCTACAGCATGATTCTGCCACCACCATGCTTCACTTTTGGGTCTGTATTGGACAGGTGATGAGCAGTGACTGGTTTTCTCCACACATACTGCTTATAATTAAGGCCAAAAAGTTCTATCTTGTTCTCATCAGACCAGAGAATCTTATTCAGGTGTTTTTTAGCAAAACTCCATGCGGGCTTTCATGTGTCTTGCACTGAAGAGAGGCTTCCGTCGGGCCACTCTGCTATAAAGCCCTGACTGGTGGAGGGCTGCAATGATGGTTGACCTTCTACAACTTTCTCCCATCTCCCGACTGCCTCTCTGGAGCTCAGCCACAGTGATCTTTGGGTTCTTCTTTTCCTCTCTCACCAAGGCTCTTCTCCTCCGATAGCTCATTTTGGCCGGACGGCCAGCTCTAGGAAGGGTTCTGGTGGTTCCAAACGTCTTCCATTTAAGGAATGGTGGCCACTGTGCTCTTGGGAACCTTAAGTTGCATCAGAAATTTTTTTTGTAACCTTGGCCATATCTGTGCCTTGCCACAACTCTGTCTCTGAGCTCTTCAGGCAGTTCCTTTGACCTCATGATTCTCATTTGCTCTGACATGCACTGCGAGCTGTAAGGTCTTATATAGACAGGTTGTTGGCTTTCCTAATCAAGTCCAATCAGAATAATCAAACACAGCTAGACTCAAATGAAGGTGTAAAACCATCTCAAGGATGATCAGAAGAAAAGCACAGCACCTGAGTTAAATATATGAGTATCACAGCAAAGGGTCTGAATACTAGGACCATTGATATTTCAGGTTTTTTTTTTAATAAATCTGCAAAATTGTCAACGATTCTGTGTTTTTCTGTCATTATGGGGTGATGTGTGTACATTAATGATGAAAAAAATGAACTTAAATGATTTTATCAAATGCTGCAATATAACAAAGAGTGAAAATTTAAGGTGGTCTGAATACTTTCCGTACCCACTGTATATATAATATATATCACACACACCCATGAGTTTCTTTGGCAAAAACATATTTTTATTTTCAAAAATCATGTTTTTTTTTATTGTTATCATGTTTTTATTGTGTTTTATTGTTAGTTAGCTGTATTTTTTTAAAGTTATTTTTACTTAATCAAAACCCAACTGACTGAGATTATTTGGAATGCCACAATGCCAAAAACCATGCTGTTGAAAACTGTTACAACAAGTTTATCTGTGTTTGCAAATTAACTCTTCAAATAATATATATATAGATATAAATATATATCTATCTATATCTCATCTATATATATATCTTATATCATATAATTATATATTATTCCTTATTAAATAAGTAAGCACAAGTTATATTTCTTTAAAAATGAATCGTGTAAACCAAAATGGTGTTTGCTACCGTTTACCCTCAAGCTCCTTATTCAAATGTGATCAAAAGAAGCTACAATATTACATTGCTTATTTAATGATATGTTATTGCTCTGTTCTTTTACAACCCTTAAATATAATGTAAACAAGATTTTCACCCTAGATTATGACTAATAACTCATTTTTGTTATGGCCTCTCCAGGTGTTTTCTTCATCCCTTATTTCATCTTCCTCTTCTTTTGTGGAATCCCAGTATTCTTCCTTGAGACGGCATTAGGTCAATACACTAGTGAAGGGGGCATCACTGCTTGGAGAAAAATCTGCCCCATGTTTGAAGGTGACTTATGCTTTCATAAAAGTCCATGTATTGAATTGCTGGAATTAATTGTACTGTACTGTGCTTTGTGTATTATTTTGCACATGTAGCATTTCTCACACAGTGTGGTTTTTGTCCACAGGTGTAGGTGTTGCCTCCCAAGTTATAGTGATTTATCTGAATATATATTACATTGTGGTCCTGGCCTGGGCTCTGTTTTATCTATTCAACTCTTTTTGGAGTACTCTACCTTGGACTTCCTGTGACAATTATTGGAACACAGGTGTGGTTTAAAGTATTATGTGATTCATATAAGCTCAAGACACTGAATACCTGTCAGGCAATTTCAGACTTGCCCAGTGGCACAAGCATTGCAGCTTTGAATGTTAATAATGTCAACAACTGCTATTGTACAAGCTTAGTTTTTTTAACTTTTGGTTTGTAGCTCATCCTGCAACGTTTGTGCTACAGAAATGAATATTAGGCTACGTATGTGTGATTTGTTGAGGGGAATTAGCACCTTTCTAAATGATCAGACTTTTTTTCCCCCGGTTTTTGCACCAGCATAAAAATAAAATAGTTAATTGTGAGATAAAGTTCAAAGTAAAACATAAAATCAGATTGTGAGATACTGTATAATTAATGATTTCAAATTGCAATTCCGAGAAATAAAAGTTTGGTTGCTGCAGTTAGGAGGTATGAAGTCACATTGAAAGATACTGAACATTTCAAAAAATAAAGTTGGAATTGTGAGATACAAGGTCACATTGTAAGATATGAAGTCGCAATTACAAGAAATAAAGTTGTAATTGCAAGCAGTAAAGTCACAATTATGAAATAAAAATAGTCACAATCATGAGAAATAAAGTCTCAATCACATGAAATAAAGTTGTGATTGTGAGATATAAGTTGCAGTTACAAGAAATAAAGTCACAGTTTATGAGAAATGCAATTTACACTCACAATTACAGGAAATAAAATTGCAATGAGAATTAAAAGTGCTGTTGCAAAAAAAATACAAACATATAACAAAGTCACAATTACAAGAAATGAAGTCACAATTCTGAGAAATAAAGTTGTAGCTGTGAAATATAAAGTTCCAATTACAACAAGGAATAAAGTCGCAATTACAATAAAAAAATAAAGTCACAGTTAGAAATACATTTGCAGTAAGATACACTCAGAATTACGAGAACTAAAATTGAGAATGCAATGAAATAAATTAGCTAATGTGAAAAAAAAGTTGCAATTGTGACATATAAAGTTGCAAATACCAGAACCAAAGTTGCAATTATGATCAATAAAGCTATAATTGTGAGATATAAAGCTGAAATTACAAGGAATAACCACACAATTACAAGAAGTCACAGTTTCCTTTATTTTTTTTACTCTGGGGCAGAAACAGCCTTCCATATATATATAGTCTCTTTTTTTTTCAGAAAATGTACAATAACAGTTAATTAGTTATTCTAAACAGTGGTGATTAATTCTCCTGTTATTTGCTAAAATACAGAATTAGTCATAACGGACTAATTAGAAATAGTCAGAATTAGTCAGATACATCTGTATCTAGCATTTGTATATTTGGGTTTCTGGGCCAAGGTTTATCCTAAAACTAGAAATCTAAGACTTTGAGACTTGACATGCATGGAACTAAATGGAACATGGAACATATTAAAAATAATAATGTTGAAAATAAAAATTCAATATAAATATAAATGACTGTTCCCATTCCAGATCAATTTTAGCTCACTTTGATCTCCCATTTTATCGACAGTGAACTGCCACAATATAAGTGCTACCTACAAAGATTTACACAGCCCTGACGCTGACTGGTCTTTCCTCTACAATGAAACGGATAAATATGGTGACAACTACAGCATGAGGTAACCTCACTTAACAACAGAGTACAAAATCAAAACACTTCTGTTGCTCTCCCGATGTTTACAGGGTCATAGAAGATGTTCTTTGGATTCAGGCTTTAGAAGATTGCAAACACATCTGTTGGAAAAGTTGCCTAAACAAAGACCCTTTTGTAATGCATTTCTTACTGCAATAATGATTTATTCTTTGTTTGGACTTGTTTGGAACTAACAGGAAAATGGAAAGAACACAAACTGATGCAGGTGTATTTGAACATTTCACTGAAATCTGTTAATGAATGCTCTAAACCTATTATTATATTGCTCTTCATATAATAAGCTTTGTGGGGGGTTTTTCTGTTAATGTGCTACTGAAAGAAAATAGCTTAAAACGTTATTTCGAGACCAACTAGAGCACCTTAAATCAGCAAACCAATTAAGGTTCGGTTACACTATTTTTCTTTCTACACTGTGTTTCAGAATAGAAAGACAAAGCTTTTTGTGTATCTAACTTATCATAACACAGAAACATCTGCTTTTGGTTAAAAAAGAATGTCCTTGAAAAGCTGTGGTGAACTCACAATCTCCTTATGTCTTTCTTTCATCAGTTTTCAAAATGAATCTGAATGGCTTTTTAAATTGATCTCCCCAGAACAAGAGTACTGGTTGTAAGTTACATCATTTGCTACTTAAACATTGTTTAAAATACTGTTTATGCATTAGCGCTACACATTTCTTTGAACAATTTGAAACTGTGATTGTTTCAATGCAATTACAAACATATTTATTTGTTTATTTCCAAATTCCTATAATTACATTATGTTACAGGTTACAGTCATACAGTGTCAGGCAGCTATAATAGCTTCTTATCAAGAAACCTGCATATTTCCCATTTTAACAACACAGAACTTGCTTTACTGTCAGTCGGCTACTTACGAAAGGATTTGGTAATGTCAGAAAGCTCACATAATTTAGGGTTAGTTCTCTTCCAAGTCTTGGACTATGAGTGAGATAACCCCTACCCTTAAAAGGGTGGGAAGAAACATGAAAAACATCCAACATCTGTGAGACAAATACTTCAAATATCTTTTAATGTTACAATATGTTTATAGTTTGTGCAGTTTCCTAAACTAAAGCCCACAAAACTAAATAACAGCAAAGATACATCTGTATCTAGCATTGGTATATTTGGGTTTCTGGGCCTAGGTTTATCCTAAAACTAGAAATCTAAGACTCTGAGACTTGACATGCATGGAACTAAAAAAAAAAAGCATTATTTATAATATTTGTGTGTTTTTTTGTGTACCCTCAGCCATCGTATGTTGCGGGTGGCGAACAGTGGTGGTCTGGGGAGTGTAAATGCTGATCTTGCCATGTGTCTTCTTTTGGCTTGGGTCATCTGTTATTTCTGCATCTTTAAAGGAGTCAAGACCTCAGGCAAGGTCAGCTGATACTCATGCACATCTGTCTGCCAGTGAAATAATCAAGCGTAAACAATGTCATAATTGTAAAACCCATAAACTTACACTGAAGGACCTGAGCCATAGTTAGGGACTGGAATCTTTGTACTTTTTTGAGCAACCATTCATAACACACTAGCAACCACCTTGCAATTCCCAATCAACGCACTTGCAACCAAGCATGCTAACAGTCATTCAAAACATTTTAGCAACAGCATTGCAACCACACACACCATCCAACAATGTAGTATCTCACTAAAACCAATCCAGAACACCTCAACAGCTGCATAAACACTCAAGAAACCACCTAGAACAACCTACAGTTGCACCTGCGGCGCAACATGCTAAACAACAAAAAAAAAAACCCTGACAGCTTCGCAAACAACTAGCAGCAACAAAGCACATACTGTAGTAACATTTTTTACACAATTCCTTCCACAATGGTATGATTTGACCTCAAAATATTTTTTTTTACCATAGTGCATGATTTGCATGATGTGCATCACATATATGGCTTTTCTGATGTAGTAAACTTGCTCAGTAGCTCACCTGGTACAGCTGGTAAAATTCCCATGAAAGATGAATCATAATAAAAGTTTAAAAGATGTAGAAGCTAAAATGACAAGGTCGCGTCATAAATTACTTTTTTTTATCTCAGGTTTGCTTTTGTTAACATTATCCGTTAGACTTAGGGGAGTATGCTATTTTCAAACACTATTAACATTTTAGCACCACTCATCGCAACAACCAATGTACTAAAATTTAGCAGTTGCATGTTCATCTTTTTCAGATAAAACTGAACATGCTTTTGGCATAAGGTGACCAGACGTGCCACTTCCCCGGGGACACGTTCTGCCCAGGATTTCTATATTGCCTACAATAGGCAGTTTTTGACCATTAGTGCTGCGCAGATTGATCAATGTATGACGTCAAAGTACCGCGAGAGCGATTCGAAAGCATAGGGAGTCGTCTACTCTGTTCCCGGGAAGTGGCACCTCTGGTCACCTTATTTTAGCACCATTTACTGGACATGCAGGTAACATCATTTTTCAGAAATGTCACCATTGGTAGGTTTTCCCAAAGAGCCTAGGTTGTTTTCTAAATGTTTATTTAACTTTAGTCAGAGAACATTTTAAAGACTTATTGCAGATGCCACACAAAAACACAATCATCAAATAGACATCTCTGCAATATGTGTGCTATCAGTGATGCATTCATCATACCTGTATAGCAACTGTATAGCAACATACTAGCAACCGCCCACAACACCTTATCATAATAGCGGTTCCTCTTCAGGAACTCGAGCTGCGTCGACAAACGCTAGGGGAACGCCTTCTGCAACCCACTCTCTGAATCACATGTGAAATCAGTCCAATAGCTGAGCGGGACGTCACGGCGGGTGACGTCATGACCAGGAAGCTATAAAAGCACGTGCGGCGGAGCCCGCGTCAGCTTTCTGTCATTCAGCGAAGCGCTCTGTGTGTGTCAGTCATATTTATTGTTGTCTGTCAAAAGTCTATAAGCTCCAGCTATGTCTAAGCTCATGCAAAACAAAGCATTTCAAGGGCGAGAGCAGCCACGTTGTAGGTTGTGTGTTCCTCCCTGCCTTAAGATAATGTTATATCACGAGTGGGGACACACACAGCCTGTGCGTGGTTTGCTTGGGAGCGAAGCATAGTTGTTACTGCCTTGCTTCGCTCTCCGAGGGCTCTCTTTGACGAGGGAGCTTTCACCAGCCTTTCTCGCGGCGCCGGCACCGCTTTTGCCGAGGCGGAGCGGTGGCTGTGCTCGTTGGTTTCGCGTATGGATCTGCTAATCACCAGATCCAGCGCCCGCTCTCGGGGTTCGGAAGCCCGCGCTGCGGTACTTCCCCCCCGGGGAGAGGGCGCGGCGCTCCGCCTGTCTTTCTCCGAGGAGATTGATACGGAGGGCGTCAAAGAGCTCGCCAGTTGCACAAACATCAGTTACACAAGCAAACAATATTATGCCTTATATTATAATGGGCAGCATTAATAAGGAGCGGAGCTCGTGCAGTCGGGGCGGATTGTGTTTTTTTTCCCCCCGCTATTAAACGCTCCGCTCTCGCCGGGCACACTCCAAAGAGTGTGTCCGTGCCTGTGATCTTGCGGTTGCGGTCCCGCTGCTGCTGAGGCACGGCGGCGACTGAGAACGCGGAGATCGCTCATGATCTAGCAGACGGTTGGAGACGGCTCTTCCTATCTCCACCCGTGTTCGCTAGATTTAGAGCTCGTTTGTTTGTCAAGGAGATTGATGTTGATCATGTGACTGAATGGCTCGCGCGCAGCGCATATATTACATCATTTTGGTTTTTGATGTGAATTTTACTAGACCGTATTTACTCGTCTGGTTGTTTGATTGCATTTAATTCTGAGGAATAAAATGATGTATTTGTCTGACTATGAGAAGTTAGATCTACAGGGGCTCTTGGGATATAAATTTCTCCAGTGAGAGCACACGTTAACCTCTCTTCCTCTGAGGAGGTTGAGACGGTCAGCAGGGGCTGCTGGGCGGGAGAAGTCCCAACCTACCGTGTTCCAGCTCCTCATTCTGGGGGCATCACTTCTCGTACTCCGTAGAGTCTAGAGTCACAGTGGCGCTCCCAGGCCAAAGGCTTGTAGTGGAAGGCGGGTCTGCGGACCGTCATTCTCGCTGGATAGTCTTCGTCGAAAATATCCTGACGCCTAAGGCCAAGGACTTTTTGAGGGCCAGTTCCCTCTGAGGAAGAGCGGTGTACACCACATTACACGGTGCCCGTCTCTCTTCAGTGCCCTAGGAGGTCGGTCTGCCAACCCTGCTGTGTTCCAGGGCGCAGCGGTCTCCGGCGAGTGTTTCTCTCAGTTACCGCCTGGAAACGTAGGGGTACTAAGAGGCTCGCTACCTCTATGGAGATCTCTAGAGCAGCTAGTATGGCCGTCCCCTGCCAGTCCGCTGGAGTCAGGGCACCATCCCACTGAGCTAGCTGCTTAAGCACAAACACAAGCCAGTCTCGCGAGAGACTGGTCCCTTAGGAGGTCACCCTGGCGGCTCCCAATCTTGGTTGGGAGCCCCGCCACCCTGCCAACCACCCCCCCTCCATCCTTCCCCCCCCCCCCAGGCTTTCTGTGCACAATTGGGCCTCGCCACAGAGCACCCCGGCTTACTTCCGTCCGTTAGGCCATTATAGCTGACGACGGTGTCCCTGGCAGCGCCCCGTCATTTTCAATAGGCGGACTCAGCATGACTAGGTACTGTATGCTGTGGCTCAGGACTTTAGGAGGGCAGGCACTCTGGGGAGGTGAAAGAGAGTTCACACCGCATACACGGTGCCAGTTCTCTCCTCAGGGCCCTAAGGAAGTCGGTTCTCTGCCAACCTGCCGTGGTTCCAGGGCGCATCGCGTCTCGGTGGCTGGTGAGCGCTTCTCTCAGTTACCGCCCGGCAACGTAGCGGCAGTGAGAGGCTCGCGGCCTCTGCGGAGGTCCCCAGAGCAGCTAGTTCGGCGTCCCCTGTCGGCGTGCAGATGCTTCAAGGCACCGAACTAGCCGTTCTGGGCACACTAGAGATCAGTCTCGAGAGACTGATTCCCTTAGTAGATTATTTAGCAGCGTGGAAGCTACTGCCAAATGTATCTCAATGGGTCCTGCGTACTGTAGAAAGAGGCTACGGAATCCAGTTCGGTACTCGTCTGCCTCGATTCAACGGGGTCACCCCCAAGCTAGTGGGTCCTGAGCAGGCTCGGGTATTAGAACAAGAAGTAGTTACTGTGTTTAGGAAGGAGGCCATCGAGGTGGTCCCTCTGCATGAGACAGACTCCGGGTTCTACAGCCGGTACTTCATTGTTCCGAAGAAGGATGGGGGGTTGCGTCCCATTTTAGATCTGCGCCTATTGAACCGCTCAGTCATGCGACTGAAGTTCAGAAGGCTCACACTCAAACGAGTCGTGTCTCAGATCAGGTCCGAGGACTGGTTTGTCACGATCGATCTGAAAGACGCATATTTCAATATCCTCCCTTCATAATCAAAAAACAGGAAGTTCCTGAGGTTCGTTTTTGGGGCAAAAGCCTACCAATACCGGTTCTTAATTTGGCTTTGCACTCTCACCCCACACTTTCACAAATCAATCACATCGACGATTGGTTGATATTAGCTAAGTCAGAGCGGATGGCGGTTCGACATTGAGATGTCGTTCTCGCTCACACGAAAGAGCTGGGGTTAAGACTTAACGCCAAGAAAAGTGTGCTTTCTCCAGTACAGAGAACCACTTATCTGGGCGTGGTGTGTGATTCGACCATGATACAGGCATGTATGTCTCCTGCTCGGATCGAGTTGATCCTCACCTCAGTCGCGAGAGTAAGAGAAGGCCGGTCACTCACTGTCAAGCAGTTCCAGACTGCTTGGGCTGATGACAGCTGCGTCCAATGTGATAACGCTTGGCCGGCTGTACATGAGACCCCTACAGTGGTGGCACAAGAACAAGGGGTTCTCCCCGAAGGGAAACCCACTTTGCATGATCAAAGTCACGCGGCGATGCTTACGTGCCTTAGACATGTGGAGGAAACCTTGGTTCTTGTCTCAGGGCCCGGTGCTGGGAGCTCCTTGTCGCCGCGTATGCTAGCGACGGATGCATCCCTCACCGGTGGAGGTGCGGTCATGAGTGGCCACACTGCCCGCGGTCTGTGGAGGGGTCGCCATCTGACATGACATTCAATTGTCGGGAGATGCTGGCCCTGTTTCGAGTTCTCCCAGACCTAAGAGGTCACCATGTGTTGGTAACAACACAACGGTGGTCTCTTACATCAACCACCAGGGAGTTCTGCGTTCGCGCCCCTTGTACAAGCTGGCGCACCAGATACTTGTGTGGTCCCAGGGCAAACTCCTCTCGCTGAGAGCAGTTCACATTCCTGGGCATCTCAATATGGGAGCAGACATCCTGTCGAGGCAGGGGCTGAGGCCCGGGGAATGGATGCTTCACCCCGAGGTGGTGAAGCAGATATGGAGAGTGTTTGGCCAGGCTCAGGTGGACCTGTTGCGACTCATATGATATCACACTGTCCCCTCTGGTTCTCTCTGACTCATCCAGCTCCACTGGGGCTGGATGCCATGGTACAGACGTGGCCGAGGCTTCGTCTGTATGCCTTTCCTCCGATTTGTATTCCCAGGAGTTCTGGAGAGAGTGCGCCGGGACAGGGCCCGTCTGTTGTTAGTATCCCCGTTCCGGCCGGGCCGAGTTGGGTCTCAGGCCTGATTTCTCTCCTCGACGGCGCTCTATGGGAGATTCCCGTCAGGAGAGATCTCCTCTCACAGGCGGAGGGCGAGCCCCCGCCCGGCGCTGTGGAATCTGTGGGTGTGGCCTCTGAGGAGGCATAACTCATAACTTCCGGTCTCTCAACCGAGGTTGTTAAGACCATCCTCCAATCCAGAGCTCCCACTATGAGGAAACTGTACTTCTTGGTGAGGAGACCGCCAGCCCGACCCAGCTAACTGCCCGTCTGGTACAGTTCTGGAGTTCCTGTAGGCCGGTTTATCCGCAGGGTTGACCCACTCCACCCTAGAGGGCTTCGTGACGGCCATTGCGGCCTACCACGCCCCTCTCGGTGGCCATTCAGTGGGAAGACACCCTCTTCTACATGTTTCCTCTGCGGTGCGCTGAGGCTGAGGCCTCCCCCCCCCACCCCCCCTCCGGCCAGAGAAGCTTAGGCTAAGTGGTGAATCAGGATGCTATTCCATAGCCTCGAGTCCTCTGATCTCCCCTCTCCTTTGGGGCTCAAGATTCACTCCTCCAGAAGTTGACCTTCACGATGGCGAGCCCCGCCTACTTTAGCCACTCCGGGCTCTTTTGTTCTCTCGCCCTAGCTGTGCAGTCTTCCACACTAGGCAGGGAATTGGAAGTCTGGCGGCGTGGGCATTCTCGTTCCCCTAGCGTTTGTCGACGCAGCTCGAGTTCCTGAAGAGGAACGTCTCAGGTTACGTATGTAACCATGGTTACACAACGAGACGCTGCGTCGCAAGGCCATACTACCGGCATCCCTACTAGAGCTTGCTTCACTCCTAGAAGCTGACGCTGGCTCCGCCACACGTGCTTTTATAGCTTCCTGGTCATGACGTCATCCGCCGTGACGTCCGTTCAGCTATTGGACTGATTTCACATACGATTCAGAGCGTGAATCGCGGAAGGCGTTCCCCTAGCGTTTGTCGACGCAGCGTCTCGTTCCCTCGAGCCAGACCCACCCCACTTTAGGGGGGGGTTTACATACGTAACCGGACGGTTAGTTTTGTACGTTCAAAAGCCCCACTGACTTATTTTCCTCAGAAAATCTAGTTTGAACCTCATAAATGCAAAATATCAACTAGCAATGTCTACATACGAATTAAACAAAATAGAACATTATAAGTAACAAAATATTTTCAGAAGAAAATGTACATGGAGGTTGTGAAAAATGTGCCAAATGTGGCATTGTGGATGTTGCTAAGGTATTTTGAGTGGTTGCTTAGAATGTGGCTAAGCGGCTAATAGCTAATGCCCTAATGGCTAATTGTCTATGATTTTCTTCATGTGTCTGCTAGTCTATGGGAATCTCTTTTATGTATGTAACACTGGAATATTTTAGAAAAGTCAACTAACATGATATTTATGTGTTGTTTGTCATTGTTTTGCAGGTTGTGTACTTCACAGCTACGTTCCCCTACTTAATGCTGTTCATCCTTTTCATCAGAGGAGTGACTCTGCCAGGAGCTGCAACTGGAATTACTTATTATCTGTATCCTGATATCAGTAAACTCTCTAATCCTGATGTAAGTGCACACAATCCCTACTTCTCATTTTGCATGCTATCTGTCCTAAATAGTATCTGAAGTTAGAATTGATAATGTCCCGAATACAGTACGCTAAAATTACCATCCCGATGATCTACTTTTTGATCGCATTAATTAATTACAGTGCGACAAAGCGGTTGATTGTTTCAAGATGCAATTTTATAGCATGGAAATATATGCCAAAACCTGCCTACTTGCCTGATCTAAAAAAAGCAGGTGGCTGGATGGCAGTGGGGGGGTTCAAAAATAAACTGGAAAAACGAAATTGGCAAGAATGAAAGATGCGGATCTCATTTTGAATAAGATTACCAAGACAAAGATTTTCAGTTTGGAATGACGTGCACATTTTGGAATGATGTCAAAATACACAATAAGACCAGAAATTTGCATTTAAAAGGAATCGGATTTCACGTTTATACTTGTGTTAGTACTGGAACGGTTGTAATTCCAAAATGCCATTTTGGAATAGTTGGATGGCAGTCTGGCATTCTTGTACAGTTAGATTTGTCATGTGTTTTTCATGTTATGTCTAATTCATGGAACAGTACATTGCTGTGATGACTCGTAAAACAGTAAATATTCTGTTTTATTCATGTGGCATGTGTGGAAAAGTCCAAATGTGTAAATCTGGGTCATGCGGGTGGTCTGGTTGGATCGTAATCCATAAAGGAGCATTCTGTTTCCAAGAAAATGACCTGTTAATGGTCTTAAGAACTCATTGACTATGATGACTTTGTAATGATTCCAGACAGGGAGGTTTGTTTCCCTCAGCCTCAGGCATAGCGGCTATCACTGGGTCTGTATATAGAACTAGAGGGAAAAACAGATGCACATGAACACCAAAAAAACATGCAACTTTTGTTTTCTGAAAGAGTTTCTACAGAATTTATTTGGGTTTTTTTTGTAAGAGGAGTTTAACAATGCAAGTGACAAAACTATTTTCTTAGAGAGGGATTTTCGTTGCTTTCACCGCAAAACAAAATAAAGATTGGCAAAAAGCGAGGCGAAAAGGCGATGTATTGCGTGGGAGGTGCTTTTGGTTTTTGGAGGGGAGCCACAAAAATAAGTTTGTTGGAATTATACAAGGCAGCTGCAAAAGTGAGACAGGGAGGCAGAAGAGAAGAAATCTTGGAATTGTGTAACAATCACAGGGTTGTTATAGGGTGTCCTCCACCCCTCTACTATCACCGGTTTTGCCTGGTAGACTTCAGAAATGAAGAAGCAAAGCCCCCACTCTGTGCTTGTTGTTTCTGAAACTAATATGAATTCATGTTTATACTATTTGATATTGTTGTAGCTTTTGGCATTAGAATTAATTTTAGGATAGATTTGAATTAATAGAATTGACTGGCCATCTGTCCAGGGTGTCGGCAGCCTGTGGCCTGAGACTCTGAAATAGGCTCCATCCCTGCGACCCTACAGAGTATAAGCGGTTTGGAGAATAGATGGATGGAATAGAATTGTCT
The DNA here is from genome assembly GCA_018155175.1 of Sinocyclocheilus anophthalmus. Lineage (NCBI taxonomy): Eukaryota > Metazoa > Chordata > Actinopteri > Cypriniformes > Cyprinidae > Sinocyclocheilus > Sinocyclocheilus anophthalmus. The sequence continues at coordinate 51,370 of JADLZN010009057.1, forward strand.
TTATATAATTATATGAGCAATATCACACAAGTAACTAAAATCACCATCATGAACACACACCGTTTCTGAATACCAAGTACTATTATTAATGAAATACTATTATTATATAAAACATTATTTATAGAATAATAATATTTAATAAACAACAACAACCATCATAAAAGTTACTAGGCAATTCAGTCAAATGTACAAAGGCAGCCCTCTGATATACAGCATTAAAGTTATATAAAATATAACGTGATGAGATTTTGCCCTCAGCCAAATCTATTTGCTCTGGAAAAAGAAAAGAAAATAGATTAATGAGGCCAAATTAGATTTACCCAAAACAAATTATATGTCATGTTTAACCTCTATAGAGACATCAGAGCCAGTGGTAAATTCCAGAAGATCTGGCCGAGGTAAGGCTGCTCTCGGTGGGTTAATGAGTGTTGAACGGATGCTGACGCCATGGAGCTTTCTTAACATACCAATCTTTATTAACAAACCACATATTTTAAGTCTAAACAACTACATTATTTTCTTAAAAAACAAAAATAAAAAAAACTATTAAACCTACATTCTGTGCACACAAACGTATATTTTTTATTTATTAAAATTATAGTGGATTTGGGCGTCGGCCCAGACATCCGCTGTGAGAAGTACCACAAGCAGACTGATACAAATGGTAAAACGGTTGGAGTTCTGTTGTTACTAGAATATTGCGTGCCTGGAAAAGGCTCTCAGCCAATCAGATTCGAGAACTAGAAAGAATTGTTGTGTGTGTTTGTTCCTTTGTATTTATAGCTCTCAGTTTCTGTTACTTATTGTCTGTCCTCTTCATTGTAAAGTTAGTTTGCTTTTTGTCATGCTTGTCTTTTTGAACTATCTTTTGCTTTTCAAATTTTAATAAAACTGCTTGTAAATAGATCCAGCCTAAAATCTTCCTCCCTGCAACCAACTGTGACACATGTATGCTCTAGTCCAGTTTTTGTTTGACCCAGTACACACATTTTATATCAGTTTAGCATACTCACTCAAAAAGTTAAGTGAAGGGCTGCGTCCCCAGGCATTTATTTATTTATTATTATTTATATTTTTTGGTAGAAGATCAGTGTACATCAGAATAATGGCCAGATTTAACTTTCTTCTAACTCCGAAATCACAGTTTCACCCCTTTTGGGGCCTCAGTGAGAACACAATGAGCTTAAGGGAGGCATATAGATGTTGCCATCCAAACTGCATCTATTGGTAAAATTATAAAAATGTATAATATTTAGAAATATATTTTGTTTTATTTTTGTACTGTTGATTATTTTCTTTCTTACTTGCCTTGCCTTCTCTGAGACAATGTACTCACACAGGAAGTGTGTATAAATATGTAGGCGGATAGGGTATCATGTATATCGAGTCTAAGAAATGCGAATAAACACTTGCATTACGAAACTGAATTGGAGGATGTCAGCCCTCTAACCCTGCTTATAGTAACCAGATGTGCAGACTAGAGGCCCATTCGAGGAGTGCATTGCTCAAACTGGATGTCTACAGTGAATTAGTGAATCTCATAAAGAAATGTCCAGGTCAAATTCCACCCCAAAATTAAAATACATTTTATTTTGCATCTTTATCTCGTTTTCTGCAGGTATGGCGTGATGCAGGCACTCAGGTGTTTTTCTCCTACGCTGTGTGTCAAGGAGTCCTAACAGCGCTGGGCAGTTATAACAAATACAACAATGACTGCTACAAGTCAGTAGCCTCCTGCATTAACGTTCTGCACCCCACCCATTGATACATATCACAGTCGTCTGCATTTCATCATTTATTGTTATTTCTATATTCTGTGTTCCACAGGGACTGTATAGCACTCTGTATTCTGAACAGCTCCACCAGCATCTTTGCTGGATTTGTTGTCTTTTCTATTCTGGGGTTCATGGCCCATCAGTTAGGTTTACCCATGGAAGACATAGCATCATCAGGTAAATATTGTTATGATGAGACTATATATGCTGTCTAGATATAATATAGTACACTGGATTATTTATGTGTATGCAGCCCCAAAGGGGACATGGTGATGGAACAAAATTTGAGATGGGAGGAAAAATTATATTTCAGTGCTTTTGGATTTGCTAACAAAAGTACTACATTCCCCCATGGAACTTTGTGTTCTTTCACAAAACATTTATGTTTTCTTACAAAACTATAGAGAATATTTGCGTTCTCTCACAAAACATTTGTATTCTCTTTTAAAAGTATTGTGTTCCCTCAGCAAACTTTGCGTCTCCTCACAAAACAGGCATTTTCCCTCCTATTCAATTTTCTACACTTTAAGGGGCTCCATACATGGGTCTACATTTTTCATGGAAGAAAAAAAAAAGTGGCCTTTTAATTAATGGGTTACAGATGCTTTTTCAGTCTCCTTAAACAAACATTTAGAGTCCGGTGACTTTTATGCATCTATGCACATCAAGTACTGATTCTAGTGGAAAAGACATGCACAAATCTCAGATCTGAACCTCACTGAACACTTTCAGGGTAAATTGGCGATCCAACTGCAAGCATGGCCACACTTTTGACCATGTAGTGTATCATCGTCTCTTGCTATGTTGCTATCCACCACAAGAGAGCATCTCAGGCCAACACTTGTGTATGTCTGAATGTATTGAAACTGAATACTGTATTATATATTATGAATGCTATATTATGAAATATATATTTTAGGGTTATGCGACAATAATGAAAAACTTTTATTTTATTTTATTTCATTTCAGGTCCTGGACTAGCATTCATAGCATATCCTAGAGCCCTTTCTCTGTTACCTGGGCCCCAGTTCTGGTCTGTTCTTTTCTTTTTTATGGTACTTCTTCTCGGCCTTGACAGCCAGGTACGGTTGTTCAACATCACATAGTATATACAGTGGGTACGGAAAGTATTCAGACCCCCTTAAATTTTTCACTCTTTGTTATATTGCAGCCATTTCTAAAATCATTTAAGTAAAATTTTTTCCCTCATTAAATGTACACACAGCACCCCATATTGACAGAAAAACACAGAATTGTTGACATTTTTGCAGATTTATTAAAAAAGAAAAACTGAAATATCACATGGTCCTAAGTATTCAGACCCTTTGCTGTGACACTCATATATTTAACTCAGGTGCTGTCCATTTCTTCTGATCATCCTTGAGATGGTTCTACACCTTCATTTGAGTCCAACTGTGTTTGATTATACTGATTGGACTTGAATAGGAAAGCCACACACATGTCTATATAAGACATTACAGCTCACAGTGCACGTCAGAGCAAATGAGAATCATGAGGTCAAAGGAACTGCCTGAAGAGCTCAGAGACAGAATTGTGGCAAGGCACAGATCTGGCCAAGGTTAAAAAAAAATTTCTGCTGCACTTAAGGTTCCTAAGAGCACAGTGGCCTCCATAATCCTTAAATGGAAGACGTTTGGGACGACCAGAACCCTTCCTAGAGCTGGCTGTCCGGCCAAACTGAGCTATCGGGGGAGAAGAGCCTTGGTGAGAGAGGTAAGGAAGAACCCAAAGATCACTGTGGCTGAACTCCAGAGATGCAGTCGGGAGATGGGAGAAATTTGTAGAAAGTCAACCATCACTGCAGCCCTCAACCAGTCAGGGCTTTATGGCAGAGTGGCCCGACGGAGCCTCTCCTCAGTGCAAGACACATGAAAGCCCGCATGGAGTTTGCTAAAAAAACACCTGAAGGACTCCAAGATGGTGAGAAATAAGATTCTCTGGTCTGATGAGACCAAGATAGAACTTTTTGGCCTTAATTCTAAGCGGTATGTGTGGAGAAAACCAGGCACTGCTCATCACCTGTCCAATACAGTCCCAACAGTGAAGCATGGTGGTGGCAGCATCATGCTGTGGGGGTGTTTTTCAGCTGCAGGGACAGGACAACTGCTTGCAATCGAGGGAAAGATGAATGTGGCCAAGTACAGGGATATCCGTGACGAAAACCTTCTCCAGAGTGCTCAGGACCTCAGACTGGGCCGAAGGTTTACCTTCCAACAAGACAATGACCCTAAGCACACAGCTAAAATAACGAAGGAGTGGCTTCACAACAACTCTGTGACTGTTCTTGAATGGCCCAGCCAGAGCCCTGACTTAAAACCCAATTTAGGTCTCTGGAGAGACCTAAAAATGGCTGACCACCAACATTTACCATCCAACCTGACCGAACTGGAGAGGATCTGCAAGGAGGAATGGAAGAGGATCCCCAAAACCAGGTGTGAAAAACTTGTTGCATCTTCCCAAAAAGACTCATGGCTGTATTAGACAAAAGGGTGCTTCTACTAAATACTGATCAAAGGGTCTGAAACGTAGGAACCATGTGAATTCCGTTTTTTTTTTAATAAATCTGCAAAAATGTCAACTATTCTGTTTTTTTCTGTCAATATGGGGTGTTGTGTGTATATTAATGAGGAAAAAAAAATAACTGAAATAATTTTAGCAAATGGCTGCAATATAACAAAGAGAGGTTTTTTTGGCTTTTTTGTTTGTTGAACTTCCGTGAAAAATGTAAGGGGGTCTGAATACTTTCCGTACCCACTGTATAACATGATATTTTATGATATTTTTTCCACGAGTCTTATGTCCATTTTGATAAATGTGTAAGGGTTTATATCCATGTCTTTTGAAGTTTGTGTGTGTGGAGAGTTTAGCCACAGCTCTCACAGATCTATTTCCTGGAGTTCTAAGGAAGCGGCGAGAGCTTTTGGTGTTAAAAATCGCCGTCATCTGCTTCTTACTGGGTCTGCCATTCATCACAAAGGTATAGAAAAAAAAAGAAAATAGATATTAGATATGTTCTAAATTTACAGCATACTATATTTTAGGGAGGATTCCATCTGTTTACTGTGATGGACACCTATGGCCCGAGTGGAACTAACCTGCTCTTTATCGCCTGCTTTGAGACGATTGTTGTCGCATGGGTTTACGGTAAGAGACGCTACAATACACATACATACAATACACTGTAAAGTGTGCTGTTTTTAAAATTCTTATTGAATAGCTTGTTTCTCTATGACACATTATTAAAGTAAAATGGGTTGTGAATGCAGTTTCACTGAGACTCTAAGGACATATTACCACTCAATGCAACCAACTGCAAAAAAATAACAATTTACAAGACAAAATATTATTTACAGTGTATATCAAATTTTTTTTTAATACAATAACTTTTCTAAACTAGGTCAAATAATTACTTGTTGTACTATATGTTTATTACAATGTAATTACATTATAATTATGGATGAGCATTGAACATATAAATATTCTTAAACAAGTTTAAGTTGAGTGAGTTAATCTTTTAGCCCTATACTTTGTTCATAAATCTTCCCCTGGAGTTTAAAGTTTGCTACTCAAAAAACGAACACTGTGTATAATAACTGCAATAAGACACATTTTAAAAATGAGAGAAAGGTAAACAAGAAAAAAAATGTCACGCAAATGGCTGGTTTGCAGGTGCAAACCGTTTCTATGACAACATTGAGGACATGATAGGATACGCACCATGCCCTGTGCTGAAGTACTGCTGGCTCTTCATTACCCCTCTCATCTGTGTTGTGAGTTCACATTTTGTCTCTCTCTAGCTCTCTCTCACTCTTCTGTCACTGTTTATTGTTTCAAAATCTGCATTGCTTTCTCATTAGTTCATCAATGATTGTTTCATGTATCGTTTGACATCCTGCTATGCATCCATTCCTTCAATACATTCATTAATCCGAGCAGTTTATCTGTCATGGTTTGGAGCTTTTTGGAGTCTTCTGTCTCTTTTATTTGATAGAATTTGTAACACTCAAAAAGAACAAGTGGCAAACTGTAGCTACTTAAAATAGATATCCATTTAGAATTACTTTTTTTTAGCAGACAGTTTTATCCATAAGCAGTATTCAAATGATGAATTCAATGATTCGATTATAATTTTGAGTGTTGCAGAGCTCAGGCTCTTCAAGGTCTTTACACCAACATGGTGCATGTACTGTAGTCAGGATGTTGTATATATTTTGTGTTTTTTGCATCAGATTGAGTAACCATTTTGAAAGTACAGGAATTTGTCTCCCCCCCCCCCCCCTTAGGCTACTCTGCTGTATAACCTGCTGGGTAGTAAATCTGTGTCTTCAGCTGATCCATTTGTGCCGGACTGGAGTTACAAGTTGGCACCTTTGCTCACAGTCATTCCTATGGTTTGCATCCCAATCTTCTTGTTCGTCTCTTTAGGAAGGGTGAGTAAAACCCATCAATCCATCCAACCCATCCGTTCATCATTTAGTCATGCATTCATTCATCTTATCTCAGTCAATTCCGTCTGTCACAGCATCTGTCCTCCATTCTTAAATACCGACACTGTCTTTTTACCATTTAACACAGAATTGTGTGTGTAAATATTGTATAATAAAAGAAAACCCATGATTTAAATAGCAGGATTTAACAGTGATCACCTACTTTTTCAGCTGTCTTGGTTCTGGAAGTATTTTCCCCATTCATTTCTCAATAGTGATTTCTAAATGATTTCAGTAAAATATTGTCATGAACCAAGTCATGAACCAAACCAACCAGCATAATTATGATATTGCAAACACTGATTTGAAAAAAATGTAACAATTACAGTCAGTGTACATCTTAGAATGAACTTGAATGTGTAGTATATAATATTTACACACATTATATAGTAGTTATAGGGAGAACAACTCGCATAATTGTAATGTTTTGCCAGAGTTTACATTTCCATGGTAAAAGAGTCTTCTCTGATTGGTGGTTCTTTGTTAGAGATTGTGGGTAATGTAGTTCTTCACTGTGAATTGGGCTAATGAACAATATTTTATAAAAATGCACTAAATCATGTTGAATTCTACAGAAGCATATATTAAAGGGGTCATATGATGCTGCTAAAAAGAACATTATTTTGTGTATTTGGTGTTATGAAATGTTTATTATTTTCCACATACTGTACATTATTGTTTCTCCTCTATGCCCCGCCTTTCTGAAACGCGTCAATTTTTACAAAACTCATCTGTCTGAAAAAGTGAGGTGTGCTGTGATTGGCCAGCTATCCAGTGCGTTGTGATTGGCCGAATACCTCAAGCGTGAGACGGAAATGTTACGCCCCTCACCATATTGTGATGGCATGTCCCGGAGCGACGAGACAAAAACATTAAAACCCATACAACAGAGGCATTGTGCATCAGGGGGACATAATTACTGATTATAATGACTTATACCGTCTTTTTACGCGGTTGCATTGCATCGCGCCGCGTAAACATAAAACCCTGTCTGCATTTGTGATCAGAGAAATGACAAACAACAAGTGCTACTCCACACTGCCCAAAACTCACGTTTGAATCATCAGCGGCAAATGATAAAAGAAACGTACTTACGTGAGTCAGAACTGCCGGCATTTAGTTTAACGTACTCTCCCAGGATCAGTAAACAGTCCTCCATAAAATGTGCCGGCGATCCACAGCACTAAGTTGAAGTATTCCCTCAGCGACCAGCACAGATCAGCTCTAGGCATGACGAAGCGGATATCGTCCTCTTTTGGAAGACCAAACAAAGTAGTTTCGCTTTCACAACGAAAAACACAGCGGCCTAGCGTGAGCGAAAGCCCCGGCTTAGAGTGAGCTGAGGCGGCGGGGTTGAGAATGGTGGTCCCGGCGGATCCGACGAAGGAGCGCTGAAAATGGTGAAAGCCGATCCGGCTATCCACAGCACTAAGTTGATGTATTTTTTCAGCGACCAGCACGGATCAGCTCCAGTAATGACGAAGCAGATATCGTCCTCTTTTGGAAGCCCAAAAAATAGTTTCGCTTTCACAACGAAACACACAGCGTCTTCAGGACATGGCGGCAGCGGCAACAATACTACAGCGAGAATAAAAGTTACGCCTTCTTTCTTTGCGTGAACATTTGGGCGGCGTTATGCAAATCTTCCCACATAGTGAGGTAGAGATTGGGGGGGCGTGTTCGAACGAGCCGTTTTAGGGAGGCGTGGTGATTCTTAACTTTTATAAACAATATCTCTTCGGATTTGAGACTTTAATCTTTGCAACATTACAGAAATTCTTTATGCACCAAGAGCTTGTAAAAAAACAAAGAGAAAGGAAAAATTTAAATCACAACATATGACCCCTTTAAAACCTCAGAGGGCCTATGTAGGTTTATCTTTAAATATGTATGTAATTGTTAAAAAACAGTAATTGTTCAAAATACATAGTATTAAAAACTCAGTTCACTCCTGGAACCGTACTGCGATCTTGAACAGCACAGAATGGTTCAAAACATCGTCATGTAATTTTTAGGAAATTTTGGTACAATAATGTATCGGTCTCTTTCCATCTCCTCAGGGTGGAAAATCATACTCCCTCTATTGACACGAAGCAGCTCGGACCAAAACAAGTCCGGCCTCCACTGTTTAATCGCGTAATATTTAAACCACAGAGATCTCGAACACATTGGGAAGATGGAGAAGGAAAGCTAACAAAGAACACACCCCAGTGGAGTTTGATAAGACAGAATGGAGCTTTATTTTAGTTTATTATTTATACTTTATGTTAAATAATATCTTGGGCAATTGAAGAAAATCAGTTAAATCTAAATATAAGTATATATAGATTTCTTGGACAAGCACTTTCATTACAGTGTATGAGACTGCTCATATGAAATACACATCACTCAGGATGTCAGATGAACAAAACAAGGTTCAGCTGGAAATTTGACTGTGTTAATATGCATAATTAAAGGGATAGTTCACCCAAAAATGTAAATTTGCTGTTAATTTACACACCCTCAGGCCATCCTAGATGTAGGTGACTTTTTTGTTTTCAGTAGACTAGTAAAGAAGATTTTTAGCTGTAACCGTGGTCCTTGGTGAATCATAAAATGCAAGTCAATGGCTACCATCACTTTGAGAGTAAAAAAAAGCACATACAGGCAACACACAATTAATAGCAGTGGGCTCCTGACAAAAACGCAACAATTCATTTTTTGGGGTGAACTATCCCTTTAAGAGTGTTTTTTATGAGTCTTCATTCTGTTCTCAGGAGAAATTAAACTGTTTGTAGGAGTTCAAACTGAGGGTTAGTGCAGCTGAGGAAAAAAATAGCAAATCGATTTTATATATGAAATTTATATGACAACTCTGATAACTCATAGAGTTCAATTTAGTGTAAATATGATAGTTTGTCTCATTTACATTTGTCACCTCTCTCTCTCTCTCTCTCTCTCTCTTGGTATACAGATCTTTTTTTTTTTTTCTCAAAAAGGGTCATTATATTGGTGGCTGAAGCATTCTTCAGAACCACAAAACCACTCTTTATATTTTTAACTAGACTCCTCTATACCAATTTTCTATCCCATTTTTGAAAATGGGATAGAAATTTTATCCCAAATTTTATCGCATTAAACATACTTTTCTTTCTTCCTTTTTTTTCCAAATATATATTTCAAAACTTGGTTAAAATAGTCCATTATTTGTTGCTACATATGTGATATATAACTCTAAAACAGATATGATCTACTAAGAACAGTTTTAAATACAGGTGCACAATCAATATATTGCTTGAATTTGAGTAAAATCATAATTCCTGTAGAGGGACATCAATATCTCTTTCTCTTTCAGTCAGCCATTAGCTGTTCTCATCTGAGCCTCTCATCCAAGTAATCTAAAGGGACATTCAATTAACAGATAATGTCATGTGATGGCTTTAGGGTCTATCACTGCCTGTCATAACACAAAGGGGCGGGCTTAATGGAGAAGTTTACTCTGGGGAACCAATTAGGGAGCAGCTCTCAAAGGGAGGAGTGTCTACACTCTTAAAAATAAAGGTTCTTCACGATGCCATATAAGAACCTTTTTGTCTAAATGGTTCCATAAAGAACCTTTAACATCTGAAGAACCTTTCTGTTTCACAAAAGGTTCTTTGGAGCAAAAGAAGGTTCTTCAGATTATAAAAAGGTAAGACATAGATGGTTCTTTAAAGAACCTTTGTCTGAATGGTTCTTTGTGGAACCAAAAATGGTTCTTCTATGCATCGCTTGAAGAACCTTTTGAAGCACCTTTATTTTTAAGAATGTAGGATGTTTCAAGGGAACCAGTTTCTGGACATTTTGAGCAGTTTAGGGTTAATTATCAGCCTTATAGGTCAATATTTTGACACTGTTATTATAGAATAGGAATTCCAACATTTATTGATAGTCCAAAAATAATAAATCCAGTTTACTTGCAAAAGTCAAGTCACCTTTATTTATTGAGTGTTTCATACAATACAGATTGTTTCAGTGCAGCTTTAATAAAAGGTAACCACTTGGATTTAGTACCTGTACAGGACTGTAAAATAGATGTTCATATAGTGTAACACACGTGGAAATTGTTTTTGAGGCATTGTTATGGTAGTCTACTATAATGTCATAATGCTTAATCTTGCGTCAGCACTCTTTCCACTTCTCTGTGATTTTTCTCAACAACCAGTTATCTTTAAGTGCTGCTCGAAGGGCCTGATTGATTTCAATATCAGCAATGCAAGTGTTACAATGCAATTAAGCAGAGCTGGGTAGTTTACTTACAAATTACTTAGTACTTTATTAGTAAGTATCCCCTACATTTCACATTTTAGGTAATATATATATGGCCTATATATGGCCTAACTTGTTTATCACATTCATTTAAATAGGATAATATTGTACCATATTAACATAAAAAATGCAAAGAAAAAGAAAATATATTACATTTCTTGTTAGTAACAACATGAAGTGCATTAAATATTACATTATCAAGGTTTCCCAAACTGGGGTTCATAAAGGAACTGCAGGGGGTTTGTGAGTTTAATGAAAGGGTAATAATTAAATAAATTATAAAAATGTAACATTTAATGAAATAATTTTAAAATACAATCAATGAAAAAAAAAGTTTTTTTTAAATTAATTATTTTTAGCTGCATGTCATGTGACCACTAACCAACATTAGAGAACTGTGAGCATGCAAATGTGATACGTAATTTAAAAAAAAAAAAAAATTGTTTTAATCGCAAGGAGATAACTTCAAGTAATTTGTGCATTTTAATTTGTTTGAAAAACAAAAGCCTTCCAAAGACACAGTAATACATGGTTAAATAACCTACCAAGTGATTAGAATTAGTAATTAAAATAAAAAATAATTAAGTGTTGAAACACTTAAACCTGAAATGGTCTTTGTGTGAATGTCCACAATGGTGGAAGACTTTCTAAGTGTATATTAGTGGTAGGCTATTTTAGAAAGGAACATTAAAACGATGGAAAAGAAGAACCAGGGAGAATCAAATTATGAATAATTTATTTTCTACTGTGTGAAAAATATGTAATCATGCAATCAATAAAAAAATGTTTATGAGTATTTTAAAATGTAATTTAATCTAATTACAAGTGCTTAATTTTTTTTATAAGACTATGAAATGCACTGTTCACTCTGGATCTCTGTCTGACTCCTCTGTAATCTCTGAGTATTGAATGCTTAATGCAATTTTTATGACTTAACTCTGCAGTGAGCGATTCGTTTGGTTTAAACTACACTTGAGGGCATACTTCTCCTTCCATAGCTGGGAAAGTTTCTACAAGATACTTGATCTCAAAGAGCAGTATTCCACTCAATGAGGCTCTTAGGAGGGACAGTTTGCTGAAGGTGCAAAACTGCAGCAAGGTCTGAGGCAAATCACACAGCACTGTCATCTGAGCATCTTTCATCCCCTCCCTCTTGTCTCTCAAATACACACACTCTCTTTCTCTCCGCAGCTCTTGTGATGTAGATGTATGTCCCCTGTCACAGTATTAAAAGATGGAATTCCTCAATGTTACCCTGCTGTCTATGCATGCCAGGGACCCATGCAGCTCAATAACCTCTGCATTGATTCAACGCATCGGTAAGTGTGACTTGCATTCCCACATAAAGCTCTACACAAACCTTTTTACTAAAAGATTATGGTAACACTTTATTTCGATAGTCAACTTTAGACATTCTATTAACAGTAAGTAACTTTGCAACTACATGTCAACTAGCAGTTAGTAGAGTATTAGTAGACTGTCTGCTTAATATCTTCTAACACTTTCTTTGTCAACTTATTCTACTAACCCTAAACCTACCCTAACAGTCTACTCTGAGAGTTAGTAGACATGTTGTTGCAAATTAATGAGAATTAATTGACATGTAGTTGACATGTAGCTACCAAAGTTATTATAGTAGTAGAAGTCTAAAGTGGACTATCGAAATAAAGTGTAACCAATAATCATATTCTTAATGAGAACGTTTGTCTAATAATCAAAGTAAAGTATCTAGAAAAGCAACACAGCACAGTATGAGCATTTGAAAGATATGCTCATGCATACAGTACATACAATTCACTGCAAAAAAGCACTAGTGGCAACAACTTTGCCTTTTTCTCACAGTGATTACAGGGGAAGATGGTCAATTAATAAAGATTTATTTTTGCGTGGTTCCTTGCACAATACTATCTTCTGACATTATATCACTTTTACCATGATATGTAAACTAGTACATTTTGACATTTCCACCACATAATCAGTCCATATGTATGGCTTTTGTGATGTAGTAAACTTGCTCAGTAGATCACCTGATCCAGCACTGCACTTGCAATGTGGATAAATCGAGTAAGAGTAAAAGACTTAAAATGGCATGGTTGCTTCAGAAAATGCTTTTTTTTTCTATGTTTGCTTTTGTTAACACTGACAGCAGGTTTAGTGTAAGTAGTACATTGGGACCCACTTTATATTAAGTGGCCTTAACAACTATGTACTTAAATTTAAATTAATCATTTGATGCAATGCATTTATTGTGTACATACATGTTTTACATTGTACTTATAATTTAAAAATACCTGCATGTAATTACATCTGTAATTAATTTCTGTAATTACATTTATAATTACACAGGTGACCCATCCCTTACATCTTAACCCACCCTTAAACCTACCCATACCAACAAACCTGTCCCTAACCTCACCCATATCTCACCTCAATAGCAGCAAAAGTGTTTTGCAATACAATGTGAACACAATAAGTACATTGTACTTAATTTTTGATGTAAGTACATAGTAGTTAAGGCCACTTAATATAAAGTGGGGCCGTACATTGTTTTCAAAAGCGATAGAGCATTACATTTTTAGTGCTACTTATCAGACATTTTATTTCTGAACTGCAATGATATGTACAAAACCAACATAATACAATTTTGCTAGATTAATGTTTATCTATTTTGGATAAAGCTGTTCACAACTGGAGCAACATTCTTTAAACACTTCACATTGAAAGCATCATGAAACCTTCTAGAAGGAACTTGATATCATTTCGCAGAAATGTTGCATATGCACATTTTCAAGTCAGTAAGAAAGTCATTTTAAATGAAATATGAACTTACTTTAAAATATATTCTCTGAAAACAATTCTAAATCTCTCGTACAGCTTTACTGCTCAAGTAAATTAATCTTTTTTTAATAGACATTTTTACAACAATATCCAACAAGAATATTGAACAAAATATTTGTCTGCAATTTGATTAATATATATACAATCTAGAGTTTTGAACTTTCGTTCTCTACTCTCTCCCCCCGTGGAAAAATGGCTTCACAAACCTTTTAGACCAAGTAAGTACTTGAGCCAAGAGGTCAAGCGGTGACATTTGGATGCTCTATTAGCTACAATTCTCTCCGTTCTACAAATCCACAGATCAGAATTCATTTTGCTCTTTGTTCTCATTGAAGTGAACAAAACACAACGTGTTTAAAGTGTGACTTCATTGTAAATATCACACTTATAGCAAATAAAGAAGCAAAAGGAACATTCACTTATGGCGTGCATGACAAGACATAAGCAAACTTAATAGGTAGTACATGTAAAGGAGTGTGTTAACTTTGTAATCTCACTGTGTCGCCACCATGAGCCACGCAGGTTCATTGTGGGGTGTAATTAGCTTCTATTGATTTGAGGGCACATACAACGAGTGATGAAAACCAACTCTGACAACTCCAATTCTGTGCCTGTCGCTTAACGATTGCAGGCAATGACAAACCTAATGTGAATAACCTCTGATTTACTGTTGACATTGTGGCTGCATTAAAACAGCATTCGAGTCTTTTCATTCCCAAGACAAGTGCGAAATAACTTTGCACGTCATCCAAAACATCCACTGCTAATTGCATTTGCTTTGTCAAGTTGTCTACTGGCAATGCAGTTTCCCAAGCCATGCTTCTCTTGGCACGCAGTGTTGATAGTGATAAAGAAGCTACTAAAATACGCCCTTGAAGTAACTCAGCGTCTTGGCTAGCTCCATGTATATGCATATTCAGTTAGAAATACATTGATCTAACACTCTTAATAGCTTTCCCTGTCTTCACACAATTCATCATGCTCACTCTAAACAGCAGCAGCCTCTTTAACCTGTAAAGATTTTATGTTCATATGTTGTCAGTTTGATGTAAAATTATAGTGGTTGGCAAGAGCAAACATTCAAGTGCTTCAAGGCAATTAAAAGTTGGCAATGTGTGGTATAACATGATAATACACAAAAAGAGAGAATTTTTTATAACAAATATATGCATTTATATTTACTAATAGAAAAAAATACTGTTAAAATCTCACCAGAAGGTTTTAATTTGACTCATACAGCTCTTTTACGGTTCAAAACACACGTTACCTTCTCATTTTAATGGTTCATTTAGTAAAAAGCAGTTGTACTATCCATTGACTAAATGTTTTTACTGTCATGGCCTAAAAACTGAACATATTTGAACGTATGAGCATTTAATAGAGGGTTGTGCTTCGCACAAAATAGAAACAAAACATAGTTTAAGTGGATGGTGTTCATGGCAGTGTTCTTGGTCAGTTTCCCAATTATTACTCATAGCAGAGGTGCTTTTGTGAAATGAACTGCTTTTATGAGAGCTGTTCAATTCTGTCAACAGGATACATGGAATTCCGAGGTTACTCACTCTTGCTTTGGCAAAGTCACAAGTATTTATTTTTTTTGTGCACTGAGAAATTTATTTGGCAAAGGTGTTTCCATTCTAGTTTATGCACATTTCTTCTTATCAGATAAAGAAAAAAATAATAATATCCACCACAACTAAGCACATATCCCAGAATTTGCAATGGATTATTTTTAGATATCTGTAGGAAGTAAGAATAAGATTATAAAATGTTCACCCTTTTTTTGCAATGAGGAAAATTACTCATCAGACTTTTATCACTCTTCAAAACTGTGTCATTCACTAAAGAAGGATATATCCAGCTGACCATACAGTACCTCAGTGTAGCAATGTTCCCACTAAAGGCCAATTCACACCGCACAGACAACAAACGCCGATTAAGCATGTTCAGTCAGGTGAAAACAAACTCCAACCAACACCAACAGACACCAACAGGGGTAACACACTGATCCAACAGACTAGTTTGTTGGCGTTTGTCTGTGCAGTGCAAATTTGCCTTAAGAGGTGCTTTGTAAGGTTCGGACATGATATATTGCCTAGCAATTCTGGTTTTATCAGACAACAGAATCCTCAAGAATCCAACAGAAAAGCTTGTTAGGTGTCTAACATGGCTTCAGGCAAACATTCCACAACTGGGATGTGAAATGTTTCTTCTTTCCACCCAGCCAGATTTATGAGGTGGGCATGCTGTTGTTATCTCATACATTCTCATATCATAAAACTTGACAGAAAGAAAACTCTAAAGCTGCGTCCGAAATCGCATACTTCCATACTATATAGTAGGCGAAAAACAGTATGCGAGGTGAGTAGTACGTCCGAATTCACAGAATTCAAAAAAACAGTAGGCGAACAGTATGACCTACTACTTCCGCCCAGATTCTGAAGTGTGCAATCAATGGACACTTTACTATCCCACGAGGCCACGCGAGAGGAGGCGCCATATTCGAGAACGGCAGAAGGCGGCGACGCGGCTCTCTTCAAGTGTAAGTACCTCAGGGAAAAACCTTGTTCACTGTGAATAAATTGCACTTGTTTAACATGATCTAAGTGAACGGCTGACTTATTGAAAGTTTAAACATTGTAAGTCGATGAGATGATTTCGTGAGTCGGCTGTAAAAAGATGTTTAATCGCCGATGAAAGTGGTAAGAATTACGTGAAACATTGCTGATGTTCGCAGTAGTGAGGGCTCTTTAAAGTTAGGCGCTGTTGTGGAGACGCATGTCACGTGACAACGTCAACATGGCGCATGTAGTACGTCCGAATTCCATTCATACTACTCGCATTCATACTATATAGAACGTACTTTTTTAACGGTCGAGTAGTACGTTCAAATTCAAATGTAGTACCTACTAAGCAGTATGCGATTTCGGACGCACCCTAAGTCAGTCGTTATAGGGTGTTATGCCCTCTCTTATTAGAAATGGACTGACAGCAGATTTGTCCCAGATTTCCCCACATTTTAGATTTTAAACTTCGGCCCATAGCTCATCCCATCCCGTTTGTGTCACTGTGTCTGTGGGATTTTTCTGCCCATCACCCAACATCACTGCATGACCTCACTCATCACTGCATGACCTCACTGACGCTCTTGTGTCTGATTTGGATCAAATCCCTGCAGCCATGTTCCAACATTTAATGGAAAGTCTTCCTGGATGAGTGGAAGGTGGAAGCTGTTGTGGCAGCAAATGGAGGACAAAAACAAAAATTAAATGTGCGACAAATACTGTAAATGGTGTGGCATTCAGGTATCCAAATACTTTTGGCCATGATCTTTGTCATTCCTGCATGGTAGCACATTGTTATTTTCTGCAGTAGATGCTCACAAGGATGTAGAGAAAAACTAGTAGCGCTTTATTTTACAGTCCTATTTACACATATGCGTACTATGTACAGTACTTGTTACAGTAATTACAATAACTGGGTAATACCTAAGTAGTAACCCTGAACCTACCCTTAAACATAACCATAACCCATGTTACCTTACATTATCCAGCACTTTCTTAGGTAAGTACACGCTAAGTAGAAGTAAGTGCACGCACTGTAAAATAAAGTGCATCTGGAAAACCTCAGGGTTTGCCAAAGTGCAACTTATCATCATGCAGCCAAGAAAGCACACTTTGACATGGGCATCTGTTGACCAATGAAAATTTCAGACATAATGGCCAGTTGCCCTTTCAGATATCCAATTTCTCCTTAATTTCAAACTGACCTGGCACTTTCCAGACCTTAAGATGCATCGTATGCATTCACAAAAATGCCGTTTCAGAGCCTTCCCTATAGAGCATACCATTTGGGGGAGATGTGTTGCTACACCTTGCTTGATCTTCCCTTAAAATTAAAGAGTTCCTTATCTATATAATACTGTGATATTGATGTGCTGTAGGTGCAGCTTATTACTCAGTGTATTGCAATGTAATTACTATGTTATTACTACAACAGTTCATAACATCTTGGCAACAGAGCAAATGTATCATCATAATTTTTGTGAAACATACGTGATCAGTTTGATCATTAATGCATTAAACATTTATTCATTTCAAATCTATTGTATTCACCTTAATATATTTTACAAAACAATTATAAATGTATCAGTCATAAATTATGGGACTTAACTGATAAAGTCATGCCTTTGGGGTCATTTTTGGGAGACTTCATGCCGTCTGTATTTTAGGCACCATGCCTGCTTCATTTTTAAATCCTAACAAGCTCTTTCAATGCTAGAACGGAGCACTCTTCTAAGGGGATATCCCATGGCAACCAAACTGGCAAAAGAATCGTTGCACACAAATTCACACACTGACACACAACTAATACACACACACACAAAATACCAGAACACGGCAATCGACTCTTGTTTGGTAGCCTCGGGGTCTCAGTGTGGTAAAGCGGTAATCCTATCAAACAACAGGTCGAAGCTTATTATCTGCTGCTCAATACCAGACACAGGAATATCAGGGCATAGTGGGCCCCTCCAGATAGAACAAGAGAGAAAAAGGGAAACTTTTTGCCCTAGTTGGGACATCGGGTCAGATTCTTTTGGTGCTGTTGTGAATGAAGGCACTGGGTAGTTGGCACAGTTCAACAGTTAAGATCTGTTAAGTCACTTGTGGATACGTTTGAGTTCACCTCTAGCTGGTGACATCTCGACTCACCTGACTACAGATTAAAGACATCTCAGAAGTAAGTTTTTTCTAAATGTCTGGTAGTTACCATAAAAAATGAATGAGTTGGGAACTCGACTGTCTATGAATTCAAACCTTATGCAATAAGCCTGTATTCAATTTCCTCTTAAGCTCGTAGCCATTTAAAAGCATTTAAAGGATGCAAAGGAAATGCTTGCGATTTTTCAAATACTCTGAGAGCCTGAAGGAAACTTGACTCACATTGAATTGCTTACTTTGAATTGCTGTGGTTTAATGGTACTGTTTCTAAATGTATAATGGCTGTTCGTTAAACGAAAACAATGAGGCATCTGAAAGTGGTTTTGTTATGCATTAGCATGCAGGTTGGAGACTTTCAAAGCAGTTAGTCACAAATAAAGTTGATGAATTCATCACATTAGGACATGGATAAGAATTAGTGTCTCCATTAAGTCAGTCTGATAATCGGCACGTCTGTCAGGAAAGTTAATGATTCTCATGAACTGCACTGTGTCTGTAGAAAGCAGGTGGTTTAATTGGCTTTAAAGAGAAATTACATGGGCGAGTAGAGCAAGGGCACTTTACACAGATGCTATAGGTAAAATACAAAAACAATAGGTAGTTTTGGTAACACTTTAGTTTAGTGACCAGTTCTTACTATTAAGTAGTAGCATGCACTGAGTCAAAAGTCATAGTTAATAGTTAGTTTAGTAGTGAGAATTGATTCCCAAACTAAAATGTGACTGCAGTTTTTAGTATATGTATTACAAAGCATAGGTTGCCAGAAAACTATTAATCAATTACAATTAGGCTATCTCATATTCTTATACGTTAACTGTAATTGTGTGATAGCTATTATGTAATAGTTGTTGTATAGCTATGTTATAACACCTTATTTCATTAGAAAAATTATACTATTTCTGTACCATATCATACAATACTAGAATATTACTACATAGTTCTGACCAACTGTGTTTCTGCAGAAAAATAATATTTAGCCTGGATTGATTTCACAGTAAAATTCTGAATGCAGTATGTATTTATTTTTTATTTTTTAAAGCCCATCTGAAGTATTGTGTTCACTCAAACCTTTCAAATCAGTATCCCTGCACTCGACAGCTGGACAATACAGTACTGGACTGTGGTGGATTATTATCTGACTGTGGATTGACGGCTGTTCCTGTGATGGGGAAGACTGGCCAGAGCACGGTGGACCTCAACTCACCCTCAGACGTGAGGCAGGCGGTCCCGTTTGAGGACTTGGATCACAACAGTGTTCCTGTAGAAGAGGAGAAGGAGAATAAAGTACCAGATCGAGGATCTTGGAAGGGAAAATTTGACTTTCTACTGTCCTGCGTTGGATACGCCATTGGGCTGGGAAATGTGTGGAGATTCCCTTATCTGTGTGGAAAGAATGGTGGAGGTGAGAGAAGACAGACAAAGCCATTACTGTTTCGCGGCTGAGAAGATGCTGGTTGGATCAAATGCTTTTTCCATGTTTTTGTCAGGAAGGACTTTTCCTGACAACATTTCTGTGCAATCAATCAATCAATCAATCAACCAGCCAACCAACAATCACAATCAATCAATCATCATCAGGTTTTTTAAGTAGTTTTTATGGCTGTAGTTGGGTTTAACACCATTCTTGTCTGCCTTTGGTTTTAGGTTATAGTTAATCAGTAGTTTAAGTCATTGGACAAATTAGGATGCTATTTTCCATCAAGAAAATTGGTTGATGTAGCGAAACATGTCCTTCTTTGTACAAAATGCTGATGCCAATGATCCAAAACAATTTTGAGTGCAATACCAGGAACAAATGGACAGTGGAACTTACACTGTAGGCTGCTCTCTGCTGCTAAAGGACTCCCCAGACAGCCGTGCCTTCCCAAAACGTATTTAGTCTTGACCAACTGATGGTTCTCCCTCACTATCTTTCTGAACAATTTCTGTTCTATTTGCAAAATAGCTGCAGATGAATCATCAGTCTGTTTGTCCAAAATCCAAGGTGGCCAGGGACTATTTATGCTCCTGACGTCTCGGCCTCTTAGTAGTCCAGGGCGCCCTGGGCCCCTAGATTATGATACCAACTACAGATTGAGCTGCCATTGAATCAAATAACATATAAAACTTGAATACTAACACCTGGAGAACCAATATCTTCGCTCAATTGTACGTTTGTAGTGCCATATGTGTATTATACACAGCCCTCGTCGTGACATTATACTGAGTGCAATCTCAGCCATCTCTATCTTTAATCTAGCTTTCCTGATCAGTGTGCACTTCTTATAAAACATCCAATCGCGCCCTTATTTTTTTCTTTTCTATTTAACTTTAGAAATATCCATAATTAATGCAAGATTAATGATTACGGCAAACATTTGTGAAAGATGAAGCAGACAGAACTCTCGATTTCACAATGTACAGTAGCAAGCTGAGTTCTCCCAGATTCAAGAACTGCAATCTGCTTAAAGCCCAGACGTCCTCCATGACGAAACCAACAACAAATCTGTGTCCCCACCACACATTGTCCCCACAGCAGGCACACTTGTTCTGAACCTTGGTTATACTCCTTGAGTCGGCCCGTGGCTGTGAGAGCTCGCCGGATTGGTTCCCAGCTCCTTCGGGTACTGCTGGTGATGCCTCAACCAGATCTGCATACCGGAAGATCTGCATATCTAACAACCTTTCAGTACATTTTGTCTTACTCCAACGTTGTTAACGGGAATTTTAGTGAACTGTTATCCTCATCAACGGCCGTGACTGTTCACCTACTCGACGCTGGTCTTTATGCCTGGGAGCCCACTAGGTTGCTTCTGCTGGAGACGCATTAGGACATGTACATCACCGTTCAGTGGGGGGCTGGGAGTATTGAATTATACCATGAAAACACCCGGATTTTTGGGGGAAAAAGGTAAGACATATCCACATACCACTATCTGTTTGGTGACTTCTTATGGTACTGCATACTGGCTGGAATGTATAGTCCTTTTGTTTGCTTCTGCGACAGGACTGTGTATATATAATAATAATACAGCAAACACATAACAGCCAATTGTGCAGTTTGTTCCGATAGTGGGGTACGTGTATGTACTCATAGTTGAAACTTTTGTAATCATTATTTTGTTGCATTCTTCATCTTGGTGCCTACACACAGAATGACACACTCATCCTGGAAACACAACCTAATGTACATCATCATGACCCCTCCTCACAGATTAGCATTTTTACAGATATGTCATGGTAAAGCCATCTGTCTTTGGTCGAGTCCGATTGCATCATACCAAGCCCTTGCTACTTGCTGTCTCCAGTGTACACATACAAACTGCATGACTAGGCATACATAACTCCCCATAGCCTATCTAGCCCTCTATGTGATATCGTCAGTTATAAATGGACGCTAGGAAAATGCATTTCAAACATACAATGAGGAATGTTCAACCAACAAAGATAATTTTAGTGATGTCAACATGACATCCCCCTCCACCAGCCTCCAACATTTCATTCTCTAATCTACGCCAAGTAGTGCTTCATCCTTTTTCTGGTAACTAGTGTCCCAATTACGACGACCCGGTAGCACATGGCATCCTCGCCGCGTCACTCCCAGGCTCCATAGGGAGCTCATTTTAGACTAAAGAAAGACATATAACTCCAGTTATCCAACAGCCTCCTAATAACGTACATTCCCAACGTGTTTTCTAGTGTTTTTTGCTAAAATTTTACTGCAACTTTGTATAAAAAACCCTCAGCGTCGGACACCAACCATCTAGCATCATGCCATAACTGACCAAGTCGTATTTATGCTTACATCTACTGCATATTTAGTGTAGCTGCCCTAAGTAGGCATCCCCGGCAACTGGCTATGCATCTTAAAGGCCGTTAGACTGTGCATTGGGGTTTTAGGTTTCATCTTTTGTAACGATTTTTACATGCAAGACTGGAGAGAACCAACCTCTGTACTTTCTTATATCAGAAAGTATTGAGCAATAGTGAATATCGATGCCGCTCCAAAAATGCTCTAGGCTGTTTAGTAAAGACAGATAAGTGTGCCGTTGATGTACTGACAAGGAGGATAGCACCGCATGCAGGGATGAAAGTGCGGCGATGATAAAGAAGCTAGGTTGTGCTTGGGAAGCTCAGGAACTTTGGTCAATTATTGTATATGTCAGAACTTGAAGATTGTGTCCTAACAACCACCATTAGGTCAGGAAAATGCCCTGATCTTTGGCAAGTGACTATATGACATGGCTCAAGGCGCTGCCTCTCATATAGTCCATTAACTCGCACAATAAACAGGATCATACTGTATGTGGGCTGGGTTACCGCTTATAAACTCAAGGGATCTTGTAAATTGACTTTCTCTGTTGTCAAGCTACGCGATAATTCGATTGAAATTCCAAGACCCTGAAAATCACCATGTTAACCAGTGGTTTTTGTTCATTAAGATGCCTTCTGAACACACCGAAGACCTCCGTTTTTGAGCAGCATGAAAGGTCTGCATTCAAATTTGTGATCTGCAGGTTATTCTTAGCTGCCTCACTGTTCCACGCGCGAGTTCCAAATCAAATACGAACGTCGCGACTAACGCAGGGCATCCCAGTCAAAAACAATTGGAATGTCATATTTACACCGGCCTAAAAATACTGGTGTCCTGAATTCACACTCTGACTGAAATCATTTTTTTTGTGTTAGGAGCGCTACAGTCGCCGTACGCGTCGTATAGACTGCGCATAGCTGATTCCCGAGACGCCAGTTGTGGAGCTGGAGGAGGACTTCGATAGGGGTGCAATAAGTGTACTGCACGAACGACTTACAAGCCCACTCACGACTGCTTGCCGACCGTGTCTCACCACCGCAGAGGTCAATCAGCTTGTGCCTTGTAGTAAATTATGCGATTGCTTGCAGATGCAGGTATAGATGCATCAGCCTGCAGCATCTAGAGTTTCATGACTGAAGTAGCTCTTTATTATTAACTCTACACCTAAAATACTACTTTTGGCATTTTTAAAAATTAAATAAAGATACTGGCTAAATTCTGAATAGCATACTAATCTTACTATTTCTGCCATATACAACAAATAGTATGCTAGTATGGTATTTTAAATTCAGTAATAATGTATCCTCTTTATAAAACTTTTGATTTATGCAACCAGTGTTTATTTATGTAAAGATGGTACCTGCTATTGTAAGTTGGGTCTGTGTGTCTAGATAGTTCTCTGAAAAACATGTGCAACATGTTTATCCTACAAGAATTTCACAAGAGTTTGGCAGAATGAGACTTTTTAAAATGATTATTTGTGCTGTATCATCCAAGGTTTCACTCTTAAACTAATTTTGTGTCAGGTGTGGGTCTAGCTTCTGTGGTTTTGTCCTTCTGGCTTAACATATATTACATCATCATCATCGCCTGGGCTCTCTATTACCTCTTCAACTCTTTCAAAGCAGTAAGTGTCCTTTTTTTCCCCCAAAAACCATTCAAAGTGCTCCAACATGTTTTATTTAGTATCCAGTTTAAACATTACTCAGCATCTACAGTTAGGGAACTCCTCATTAGACAAAAAAAGCACATCGTTAGAAAATGTGGGGTATTTGCTGCCATTTTTGTTTCCTTAATAATTTGATTAACACAAAGGTTTCTTAATTGCAATCGTTGATCAAATAGTTGTTTCACCCCACCATGCGTGTCTTTATCTAGCCCAGTGAATTCAAACACACTTGTCTCAGACTTTCAAAGAATTTCTCAGAATTGCTTCTTCTTTCAAGCTCTCTCTTCCTCCCCGTTTCTCTGTATCTCTCTCCGCCTCCTTGACCCCCTTAAACTCTCCGTGGCTCTGTCTTTGCTCTAGAGAGTGTTTTAAAGGCTCCACAGAAATAATAACTGCCTCTGTTTTGTGGAAATTGAACTGCAGTTTCTGCCATGGGAATAAGAGTTCTCTAAAGCAGTGCAGAGGGAATTGGAAACAAAACAGGCCTTTGTTTTATGAATGCATTGTGCTATTATTTTTTAATGCTTTTCATCTGCCATTCATTGCTTTACTCAATGTGCTTTATCCTTTAAATTTATTCTTCACATGGTGGTGTTTGCCAAAGCAAGTATCACTAACTACTAGGACTGCACATTTGGAGATATTTGAACAAACCTCTAATACACTTACTTTTTTTTTTAATTCTTTGTCTGCTCTTCTACTTTGTAAATGTTTTTTGTTTAGTGACCACAATAGCATGTGGTGCTAATAAATACTATACTAATAAATAGCAGCCACATAGTAGCCAACTAAAAACCACTCAGCATGCCTATTAACTATTAGCATCCAACCGCCCCTTAAGCCCCGCATAGCAACATAATGTAAGCCACTCAGATTACTTCTATTGTCTTTGAAATATTGCAAACGTATACTGTCAAATTTACTAACAAGCATTTATGGTAAACTAAAATTTACTGTAAGGTTATGTCAACTGCGACTTGTATGTCATTTGCACAATGATGAATTTGCAATTTAGTAAATTTAAAAAGTATTAGCTTTAAATATTATAAATATTGAATACATGACATTTAGCACACATTCAAATTATAATTAAAGTAATATTTCCTATTTAGTCAACAGAAAAAACATTAAAATCAGTTTGCTTTTAAAGCATGACAAAATATAATTCAAACATAATTTAAAATTACTTTAAACTAAAACATTAGGCATTACCCATTGCACTTTTTAATAATATATAAGCATGTTAAGAAGCATAGTCATGAATTTGTCATTAAAGTCTTGTTAACTACACTTGAAAGGATAGTTCACCCAAAACTGAAAATTCTGTCATCATTTACTCAAACTGAAGTTGTTCCAAACCTGTATGAATGTCTTTCATCTGTTGAACATAAAAGAAGATTTTTTTGAAGGAAGTGTGTATCTAAACAGTTGATGGTTCTTATTGATTTCCATAGTATTTTTCCAGTGAGGACCATCAACTGTTTGGTTTTATTTTATGAATATTGTAATATCTGCAGTACAGTTGTGGGGGGTTTTTTTAGCTTTGAAGTACACTACAAATACTTTCAATACAATTAAGTGCACTTTCTCTCTCTTTAGGAGTTACCATGGCAAACATGTGATAACCTTTGGAACACTGATCGCTGCTTTTCCAACTACAGCCTGATGGACACCACCAACCTGACCAGTGCCGTCACTGAGTTCTGGGAGTGAGTCAAGAGAACTGGGATAAGAATATTTTTGTAAAATATTTAATGAAGTTGTAAGCTAAAATCCAGTTGCACTGATCAAGTAATTATTTTCCTGTCTGAGCTGGTAAAGCATTTGCCGATGTTTCGATGTTGCCGATTCCATTGAGAATATACATATACAGTATATAAACTATTTCAACAAAAGCACAAGTTACATTACAGTCTAACTAAATAATTGTTTACTTTATAGGAGGAACATGCATCAGTTAACAAACGGTTTGGAGGAACCAGGGGAATTGCGCTGGCCGTTGGTTGGAACGCTAGCGTTGTCTTGGATTCTTGTCTATTTCTCAATCTGGAAAGGAGTGGAGTGGACAGGGAAGGTGCGACTGACCATATTCTTTATATTCCTCATACAACACCCCAGAAATGTTTCTAAAAACTGACAAACCTTTACCGCATACTTGTCTTCTCATTTATGCAACCACTTTCTTTGGGATTATTTTTGTACTTCCATTTCCGGACAATCTCAGGGGAAAATATATATTGCTCAGTTGCTTTATCATTGCTCAGTAGACTTCTTGAAGTTTTAAAGTATGTTTTATGTAACCTTGTTGTTTCATTCTATGCACAGCTCTGGGGTCTTTCCAGAAACTCTAGTTGATGTGAGATAACTGGTGTGTTTCTGTCAGTACTTTCTAGATATATGAGATGTCTTTATTTTGCATATTATGCATTATTTTTCCAACTTCATTTGGTAACATAAGTGGTGCAGAAATTTCACAGTTTAAGCACTATGATGAGTTGCCAATGGCCATGTCTTGACATTAAATTGTAAGCAATTTTAATTATTATTATTTTTTCCCCAGCGAAAAAGGAAAATTGCTTTCTTTATCTGCCCTTTCTCTGAGGGTAATTGAATTTTAATGTGATCCTTGCACTGGGCAAGAAGAAAATAATACATTTTCTGGCAGTCTATAACCTTGATAGACATCGCTAATTAAGGGCAATCATTATCCTACACAGAAAAACCATGTTCCTACCAATCATCAAACAGAAGCCAGTGAAAGCATTACACTAGCAAGTTAATAATGTTGTCCTCTACACCTACTTTAAAATGGTTTACTCTTTAACTTTCTCTTACTCTCTCTCTTTCTTTTCATTTATCTCTTGTCCTCATTAGGTGGTCTATTTTTCCGCCACGTATCCTTACTTCATGCTCTTTATTCTGTTTTTCCGTGGAGTCACTCTCCCTGGAGCGATAGATGGCGTCCTCTTCTATGTCACCCCTGACTTCAACAAGCTTTTGAAATCGGAGGTAAAATGATGAATACTGAAATGTATTTGATATTTTAAATGACATTTGTTTTATGAAATGATAAAATCTCGATGATGAGATCTTAAACGCATGTATATGATTTAAGAACATTCGCAATAACTAAACTATAGTAGTAATGCTGCTAACTCATAGAAACTTATAGAACACCAGTTCATAGATATACACACTTTTCATCAATGCTAGACACTGTGCAATACTGATATGCTAATGTATTGTATCAATAAAATAATCACTAATAATTTACACCCTTGTGAAAGGTATAAATTACCCTGTTCTCTAACTTGTCAAGCTACACTTTTAAAGTAGAAATCTGTAGGTTTGCTAAAGGATTTGAAAATGCATGTTACTAACAATAATGGCATCATGCATTGACATTTTTTTTTTGTTACTATCAATATTTCTTATCATATGTTTCTTCTCAGGTGTGGTTGGATGCTGCCACGCAAATCTTCTTCTCTTATGGTCTAGGTTTAGGTTCTCTTATTGCTCTGGGCAGCTACAACTCCTACAACAATAACGTCTACAAGTAAGAGCTCCTAGTTTCTGTCCAAATGTACAGAAATTCTGTATTGACAATGTTTACATGCCATACAATCTGATGTGCAAACTGTCTTTAACACAGTGCCTTTTCTATGAAATTCTATTCAGTTTACTACTGTTTGCCTATGCTTCAGTTTATGTTGATTCTTTTTTCTTTCTATAGAGATTCTATCATTGTGTGCTGTATAAACTCCTGCACCAGTATGTTTGCTGGGATTGTCATATTTTCCATTGTTGGCTTCATGTCGTACATCACAAAGAGACCCATTGAAGAACTGGCTGCTTCAGGTCATTGTGTCTCTTAGACATTACCGAATTTCATTGTTGCAAACGTTTTAACATATTTTTACTATTATGGAAATAATACACTTTTCACACAATTACTTGAAGAATATCATGTTATGACTTCAAAACAATATTAATAAGCTGGGAGATTTGAAAAACACTTAAAGCTTTGAATGTATGCGCATTCAACGTACTTACTGGGCGTTCGTACTTAAGATGTTGCTGACAAGTCGTAATTACGACATCATGTGCGTTCAAGTAATTTTAGTCGGCACAAGATGGCGGTGTACCTGCTTTTAATATATTACAAGAAAATACAACAGGGTCTGTTATCTCTGCTTATAGAAAATGAAGAGCAAAGAATTCGCTTCAGGTGTGTTTTGCGTTTTTAATATATATATATTAAAAACATCGCAACATGGAAACAATCAAAAGATTTTTCACCTATTGGTGCAAAAATTATAGCATTTTTTTTACTTGGATTTCATTAGCTGCGTAACAAGAACATGACCAAGTTAAGTCTCTACAGGACAACTAAACTTCAATTAACAAAAAATTACCGTCACTAAGGGACGTGACATCGATTCAGCTGGTTCTCATTGATACGATCCCAACTCGGAACTCGGGGCCTAAAATACAAATTTGAGTTTCCCAGTATAACGACTTTGTGGTGGTTCATGTGCATTCAACTCGTAAATACGATCTATCCGACATGACTTGAAAGCACCATTAACATTGCACATATCTAGCTTCATATCTATGGGTTTTCATAGGCGGTAGGTTTGTTCGGTAGTTCACAGAGTACGGAGACGCACTTGTGAGGTGAGGAGCTCCGGTTCAAATCCCGTGTAACCACGGTTCGACAAAGCAGTTCAAATCTGCATATAAGGAAGTTCAAATGGCACGGTTGCATCAACCAATGCGTTTTTATATCATTGCAATTGTTAACACTATCGGGTAGGCTTAGGGTTGGGTTTGGTGTAGGGCATATTTCCAACACGATAGAGCATTAACTTTTAGGGTCAGTCCCCGGATATTTGAATTCTGAACCGCCACAATACGTACCAGAAGCAACATAATAAAAAGACAGCAATACGTACCTATTTTAACGTAATAAAAACGTGCCAGGGTTCACAAATTGAACCTGTGTTTTAGCGCCACTCAGTGGACATTTCTCTTGAAACTGCGGCGAAACGTGCAGTAAGGTACGTAAAAACGGTGCTGCACAAAAAGTGCACAGAGGTACGTATTTTTATGAGACCAGGTTGTTTTTTTCTGTAATGCTTTAACTGAATGTAATGTCACTTAATTGCATATTAAAAACTATTACATTAAAACGATTATAGTTTAAATTACTATTACATTACATTACATTACTATTAGCCAAACTGTAGAGTGCCTTTTTGACTAAAGTAAGACTTAAAGTACATCTTTACATATAATTCCATAACTACTTCTATTGTCTTTGAAATATGGTTACAGTGCACTGCTGAATGCATGTCATGCATTTAAATATTGTAATGATGAAGTAGCAATTTAGTACATTTTAAATGTAATATTGAATAAAATATTTGTTGAAAGGATATGTAAAGTACTTTATATATGCTTTAGTACTTCAGTCTATTTCAGTCAAATTTAAAATGTACTTTAATTAAAGTCATATATGAGTAATATTATAGTGATTTGTTGAAAGGATTCATCTTGACACTTATGTTTAATGGTTTAAATATCAGGTCCTGGTTTGGCATTTCTGGCCTATCCACAAGCTGTCACACAGCTTCCCATGTCTTCTCTCTGGGCTATTCTCTTCTTCTCAATGCTCATGATGCTGGGATTGGACAGTCAGGTATTACACATTGTCGAGAAAAAAAAAACTTTGTAAATTGAATTATTAATATTATTTTTATTTTACAATCTATTTGAAGAGTCTAAATTATTGCTTAGTAGTTGACATGATGCCTCAGAGACTATGGAGTTATTGATAGAGCTTGTATTGAACCCACGATATTCCTCTAATGGTGCTACATTTAGCAGCATTGCACCATTATTCTTCTATAGATTTCAGAGCTTAATGATTTTTTAATGATTAAAACCAAACAAGTTATAAATTATGCATGTGGTGTTACTTTAGTTTTGTTGTGTTAGGTAGGTGAAAAGTTAAGCCAAAGAAGATCACAAGAGAATTTAGCACATTCAAATGAGTCTCTTCAAAGAGGCCATGAAACCATTTTAGCTAACATGTTAGAGAACATGTGAAAACATAAAAACTACAATCAATTATCTGTCACGTTTAGGTGTATTAAAAATAAGTACCTCCATGAATATCATAAAGTACTCCAGTTGTAACACCATATGTTTTGATCTTTGAATCTTAAAGCAAAATGACACCATTTTATAACATAAATGATTACTTAAAAAAAGACAAGAGAATGAATGAACAATAATATAGTTTTAGGGTTATTTTAATGTTTTTTTTTTTTTTTTCTATACCCTAGTTCTAAAGCAATGTGATTTCACTTTAACGCTTTTTATTTTATACGTTTTACACTTGTCTTTGACGTTGGTAAGTGAGGACTTTCATAACTGCTCTAATGGATGAATATCCCACCGTGCTGAGGAAGAGAAAGAAACTCTTCATCCTCATGGTCTGTATTATATCCTTCATCATCGGTTTCTCCAACATCACACAGGTAAGATGCCTAAAAAGCTGTTCTTTACTGAGTGGGACGATGACTGTTTCTTCAGTTTTCCTAATGTGTGTGTGGTCTTTGTTTTAGGGTGTGTCATATGTGGTTCAAAATTGTTTGAACTACTAACTCGGCTAGTGGAATGTGGCTATTGTCCTGTCTTTTGAGACAATCTCCATTTCATGGTTTTCCGTACCATATCCTGTAATATAAACATATTTGAGACGAGGGGAAGACGAATTTAGAGTTGATGTGAATGTGAGTGAAGTTTAGGAAAATTGAAGAGTTCAAAGCGATATCATCCAATTACATAACTTCCCATATGATCTTCCTGTCTCAAAAGTAGTGTCAAAAGTTTGCCTGCCATTCGTACCAATAGTTTATAAACACAAGTAGTTACAATACACTGTAAAAAGAAATCCGTAAAATTTACGGTAAAAAACCGGCAGCTGTGGTTGCCGGAATTTTTACCGTAAAAAATACAGTAGCAACATCTTAGGTTTTACGGTTTTAACTTAAATTATACAGGTTAAATACTATAATTTCATTAACTGGTATAATGTTAATATACCTACCTATTGAAGTACTGAAATCTGTTTG
The DNA here is from genome assembly GCA_018155175.1 of Sinocyclocheilus anophthalmus. Lineage (NCBI taxonomy): Eukaryota > Metazoa > Chordata > Actinopteri > Cypriniformes > Cyprinidae > Sinocyclocheilus > Sinocyclocheilus anophthalmus. The sequence goes on from JADLZN010009057.1 coordinate 82,103, forward strand.
TACCTTTGTAATACACTGATAACCAACAAATGCAGGTGGTGATGAGAAAGTCACACGATGAACCAAAGCCCATCACAAGCAGCTTTTAAATAATAACATATATAGAAGGTGCACAGTGTCATTCACACAAACACTAAACACCATCATGGTAACACACACGAAACTGAAATAATGCAATAAACATTAAACATTCATTTAACAACATTAGATAAAACCCTAATGTACACAACTGATAAGAAAAAAAACTAAGAAGAAACATAGTTATTTCAACAAAAAAAAACATAAAATTTGAAATGTAACGCAGGGAATTCTGGTCTTTTTCACTTCCAAAAACAGTATACTACCATAACATTAATGTCCAATACAGTTTTTCACTGTATATAGTAGGGGAATTTACCGTAAACCATTTAACAGGATTTTACTGTAGCATTTTTACAGTCTTTTACCGTTAAATTCACAGTAATTGTTTACAGTGTACACACTAGTTACAATAATGCACTTACTATGGCATGAAAAGGTACAACTTCAAGTAGAAAATGTTAGACAATGATGTACTGTGTACATATGAAATTAGAACAATGAAATAAGATGAACATTTTCAGTTGAATTTTGTGTTCAGAAAAGTCCATACTGTAGTGATGAAGCATTGAATGTGTCCCCTCAACATACATGTAAAAAAAAAAAAAGGCTAGGTTCCTGAACCCTGTTAAAAGTGTGTTTTAGGACAGGGTGGAAGGAAGAAGCTCTTACTGAGTCTAGTAGATCTAGCTTGCTTGATAAGTGTAAATATCCATCTCTTCTCTCTCTTTAGGTGCAGAGAAATTCTATACAAACATTGAAGACATGATTGGTTATCGACCTTTTGGCTTTTGGAAATATTGCTGGATTTACTTTACTCCAATAATATGTTTGGTAAGTACTTCACCTGCAAGCAATGAAATAAAACTTAGAGACTACAGGCTGCCAACGTAACACATAGTTATTGTTAAAAATAAAATAAAAATCTTTAAACGTAATTCCAAATCCTATAAGATGTTTTTTCTAAGCTCAATAATCAATCAATTAATAATCAAAATACCATGCAAAAAATTCCATGAAAGACCTAAAGAAACAAAAATGTTTTACAGTATGTCACTCCTTTTATCCCTTCATTCAACTGTATGAGGAATCGAGTGATTGACAATACATTTAAAAGCCCATGTCCTCAATGAACTTATAATTGATTTGACTTCTGTTTTCTGTTTGTAGGGTGTTTTCACATTCAGTGCCATAGAAATGACTCCTCTGACACTAGGGAAGTATGTGTACCCGACCTGGGGTCAGGGCATCGGCTGGCTAATGTCCCTCTCTTCCATGGTTTTGATACCTGCATATATCATCTATATGTTCTTCACTACCAAAGGCAGCATCCGACAGGCAAGACGTAAGTCGTCACTTCTGACCCTGTTTCCTTCCTAATTTCCATCCTTTTGAATTTCCAAACAGCTTAAAAATGCACTTCCCACCTCATAAACCCTCTTTACACTTCCTTCCAAACCTCCTTCTTTTTAACTTGCAAGCTTCCTTCCTTCCAATTCTGAAAATTCTGAATTTCCAGATGTATATATTCTTATAAACTTGAATAACTCCTTCATTTTTCCTTAGATTTCCAACAAACCTGGCATACTTGCAAATGTACTTATAAACTTACTTCCTCCCTTACCTCCTTCTTTTTGAATAAACTTGCAAACGAACCCTTGATAAGGCTGTAAAGTTTCTGCCTTCTTTGACTTCCTTATAAACTCTCTTCCATCCCTACTTTCTTCAAAACTTCTTTCCTTCCAAACAAATGAGCAAACCTCTTAAATCCCAAATGTACTTCTTCCTTCCTATAACGTCCTTCTTTCCTTTTTTCCTTATTTTTAACAATCTTGCCAACAACCCCTTTGAAAGTCCTTCGTTCGAATTTTTGCGTAGTTCTCTTGCTCTAGTAATTTCCCCTTCTGAGCTTCAAAATTATTTCTGAATGTTCTCCAAATGTACCTCCAATGTCATTCCTACTCGAACTGCCTACTTCCTGCCTCTTCTGAACTTCTGAACAACTGTACTCCCAAATGAACTTACTTATATTGAATCTTCTTCTTATTCATACCTCTTCTGAACAACCTTGCAAATCAAACTTAAATAAAAAAGACTGGTGCTAAAAAAAGCAGCGTTGGGGCGGTAGCCTAGCTACAACGTAGCGCATACTACGCTTACTCCATTTGTCAGTTATAGCTTTACAGTAGCGACGCTCACTTTTAAAACAGTTGTAGTTTCCTGCAGCTAACTACTTTTCCCAACCAAGTAGCGGTGTTTGTTGTACCGCGACCAAATGCTACTTTCAGTTTTGCGTTCTGACGAGTTTTCGAGCCTGTAGTGCATTGAAGCAGCGCAGCGTCTTCTCCTGACTAGATCACAAACTAAATTTGTTCATTACCGCCATCTGTTCTGATATCACGCATTGCGCGGCTTTACAGTCTTTCCACCGACAAGACATCGTCTGATGATATTACAAAGGATGTACAGGACTGGATATTTCACATGAATCAACAGTAATTTACGCAAAACAAAGATTAAAATGCAGTCTACGTCGAAGACTTAAAGCACATACAAGAGGTGAATAATAGCCTTTTTAAACTGATTAATTTTTCTTGCACTCTAGATCAAATGTCTATTTTACAATGATGTACAGTCATAATTTAATCTGTCCCCCCACAGTTTTGTAATGAACACTGATCGAACAGAAAATGAAATCGTGATATAGTAGTGTGCTTATCATTTGGCAAAGGATGGTTGCGGCGGGATTCACGCAAAGCACAATGTTCACACGTGCAGCTGATGATTGACGTCTCTATTCACAGTCAGTAAATACCGCATGAGCTATGAGTTTAACCTGCTTATTTTATGACTCCTCCATATCCAGTTTAAGTTGCATACATTTTGTTTTTACATTGTTGTTGCGTTTATAGCAATATACTAACATAACTAAAATAACTATTTAACTATACAGTATTTTATTATTGTGTGTATCGAATAGTTTACAAAATCAAATGATTGGGACACTTCTTGTCATTGAAATGGCTTGGAAAAGTGTCACAATCAACCTGAATTCACCCTACTCTTTAAAATCATGATTGCATTACAGTATGTTGTTTTAGACCCCAAATATTTTACTTATAACTATATTATAGTTTACTTATAACTTCATTATAATTCTCATCAAATAATTCTTTAGTTTATTTGTAATGTACCAGTTGTAAAAATATAAAAATAAATAATAATAATAATACAAATTGAAAGTAGTTTCAATGCAGCTAGCTACTTTTTGACAGTAACTTGTAGTGTAGCTAGCTACTTTTTCAAAAGGGTAGCTTGAATGTAGCTTAACTACTTTAATTTACGAGTAGCTTGTAGCTGGTCAAGCTACAGTTGCATGAGTAGCTTCCCCAAAAATGCTTAAAAGGTTCTTCGAGCGATGCCATAGAAGAACCCTTTTGGTTCCACAAAGAACCATTCTTCTTCGTACCGTTTGATATCTGAAGAACCTCTTTCGCCACCAACACGACACCGTTTGTGAAACAGTCTTATGGAACTATTGGAGACAAAAGGTTCTTCTATGGCACCGGGACCACACCTTTATTTTTCAAGTGTAATCCATAATTTTTTTTACTTCTCAGCTTTGGCATAAGATGACCCAACCACAGAGCTCCCATGACAGCGGAAATCAAGGATCCCCACAACAATCCCACACGGACAGATGAAAGCTTCTGTCTGACAATAATCTTTTTTGTGCAATGGCCATTAAAGACCGTGGCCAAATATTCGTGTCCTCCATCCATTAGTCGGAGAGCCTAGAACAGATGGAAGAGGACTACGCACATTGTTCATCAGTTTTCTCCTATTTGATTTTATTGTTTTTTATTTCATGGCTCTCTGATCTCACATCACGTAATGTGAGGGGCCTGCAGTACCTGTATCTGTCTTCAGCGGAGAAAGCAATTTCAGTCACAGTGACAATTTCAATGATCAGTAAAATGTAAATGCAACCCAGGCAGTTGGTTGGAAGATCTACATAACTGTTGCATTCCTGTGCTATGTTCAATTTCTCACAGTATTTTCCTCAAGCTGGGGTGTGAACGCATGTGTTTAGTGGTCTGTTTCTGGTCACAATTTATTTAACAAAATTAACTACAGGAAAAAAAAAATTTTGTCCAATCAGCATTAAGATTTTTTTTTTTAAAGTCCCCATGAAATCAAATTAAAGTTTTTTTGGGTGTTAGAATCAATATGTTAGTCTTAAGGTTATCTAAAAGGCAGTGTGCTCCAAAACAGTGACAAAATTCACATTTATAAGATATAAGCATTCAAAGCTTGCAGTCCGTCACTTCTGCCAAAACGGCTCAACGATTTTTTTTGACGTCACATAGCCAATCAAATGCTCTCTAGAATCCGAAGCGCCCGCCCCCGACACTATAAAATAGACACTGAAGTCGAGGCTGAAATCGGTCACTTGTCCACAGAACTAGTATTTTCTGTACAGTGAATGGCAAGTAGTGCACTATAGCGGGGAAATGGGTAACGATTCAAAACAGTGCTTGTAGATATGGCTTTCCAGAGGAAAAAAGAAGTCTGGTTTCTGCGCTGTTTCGTCAAGCAACCACCCGCACACTACACTCCGGTCCAGCGCACGTAGCACGGAGCGGAGCACACCTGCGCGAGTCGGCTCTTAAGACCCACCTGTATCGGAGCTATTTGAAGGCTACATCAGAATGCTCTATTTTATGCAATATGGACTAGATTGTGGTTGGCATAATGCGGCTACAGTAGATCACGGTCGTCGAACAACTCAAAGACCAAGCTGTGATGTAAACGAACGCTATTGGCTATTTTAATAAGGGGCGGGGCTGCTTGATATGTCCGCCCTGTCTTCCTGTTTCAGTTAAAGTGACGTCAACACATAGAGTAAAGCTGCGTGTTTTTAAGCATTTCAGGGGACCTTTAAAAATTATATGAATGTATAAGAGAGATGGCATATATTTTTAAACATAATTTCTTTTTTCACCATTTTAATCACCTTTTGCCTTTACTAGCTCATTTTATATGGCCCTGTGTTCTGACAAATTTTGTATTACAATTATTAAAGTCTTTGAAATAATATGATGTGATAAAGATCCATGCATAATAATTATAAAGCAATTAGAAAAGTTCTGTTTAAACTAGAGTCAGATGAATGTTTGTATGTCATACTGTAACATTTATCAGCTTCACAAAAGTAAGCGGTTAAGGTCTCATGAAACAAATATGCGGTATCATATAAGACTCGGCTTAAATGAAAATCTGTTACTTGACAGATAATAAAATTAGCTTGAAAAACGTTTTGTGTGAAGCTGCAGCATGAATAAGATATGCTCATCTAAATGAGTCGTTTTTCCATTAGATTTATTAATAAAATACATCTTACACCTGCACTTTCATCATAAAAAAGATCTGGATGTCTTTTCTGTGAGTTTCTGGGTTTCGTGCATCAGTTGTGGGATGCCAATATTGTTTTAATCAAATTCAAAACAAAACGATAGTGTAACCATACATTGTTTCCCATTTGTTATATTAAAGTTCACCATTTACATTACAGTATTCATGTTAAAATAGTAAGAACTAAGTGATGGTAATGGACATAACTCTTTATAAGCATACCTGAAAATACATGATGTTAATATTATTTAAATATTGTAATTAATTGTATTTACATGTAGTATGTGTGGCATATAATATAACCAACAATGTGTTACAGCAGACAACATATTTTAATTTGAAATGATTGAATACACGGCTATGGGAAATAGAACAGTCTGTAAAATCCATTAAACTCTCAATGATTCAGTCAACAATATTTTTTTTGTTACACTTGAGCAAAATTAGACATGACTTTAAAGGCCTGACAGCATATTTATTTATTTATTATTTTTAATGTGTTGACTTTTTTTCCTGTTGAAACAGGAAGTTTGGATGGGACATATCGAAGGGCTCATCGCTTTCATAGACATGATCATAAACATGAATTAAAACTTTGAATTTTGCACTTTGTTTCCTCATAGCCTCTTTTCAATTTGCATCAAACTAAATATGCCATCTGCTCCGAATGTCTATGTGAAGTGTTTCCAAAGCTACAAAGATAACTCTTATTTTGACGATTGTATTTGTTTTTTTATCCTCACTAGATATTTTGCTGATTGGTTTCAAATTCAATAAAGGCAAAAACTGAACTAATTTACGAGTCCAAACAAGAAACGCTATTAGAAATGTATGTTCAACTTTTAGGTTCACTGATGCTTCAAGTTATACACATTCAAAAATCTATATAGATTATATCATCAGCCATGCAATTTAACTTTAAAGGTTGGTGATTTGAAAATGTTAGTAATTAACCAATAAGACTGTCTTGAGAGGAACTATGGTCTTACTTTATTCTTGCATACTTTGACAAACACTAACAATCCAGCAGGGCATAGCAGCAGCATAAAAATCAAAAAGCAATATGCACAGTGACATTTTATTACTGCCTTCCATTTTAGCAGCAGTTCTGAGAGGAAAAAATAGACACTGTTAGTTAGCTGACCTCTGTCAGTGACCTTTGACCTGTGTTGATCCATAGCTCTGCATTAAATTTGAAAAAGGTGTGGATACGAACAAACCATTCATGTCAGTCTGAAAAGGACTGTAAATAAATAACCAGACCACTCATGTAGGTCTGGAATAGACAGAAACATGTTTAATAGCGTGTAAATCTATCATACAGACAAGAGTAAAACCCACAATTGGATAATGGGACTGACTGACTTTCAAACACACATGAAAATTAGCGCTAATAAACGTTGATGTTATTCTGCCTTCAAGTTCTCCTGGGATGTTTTTTATCAGTTCTCTAACTGTAAGTACAACAAGATATGAGATATGTTTTTCTGTCTTCATTTCTGAACAAAACTCTTTAGCGCTACTGCTACAAAACAAAGGTGAAAGAATGCACATGAGATGCCTTATTCATGTGTTTGTCTATGTTTTACCACACAAGAATGTTAAAAAACACCTTAATGAGTAGTATTTTCATCAACATTAGTTAACTAGTTTAACGTATCTAAAGATGATTATAATAGTGTCTCATAAATCTCATAAATGCCATCATTCTGACAGGACTTGAAGGCAGCATAACTCACCAGTGCAATAGTCCTTCTGCAGGCTAAACCAAAGTTAGCGTTAGCATCGTAGCCTTTGGTTGTGTAAAGGGCTTAAATTCAACACTCATCTGTTGGGTTAGATCACATCTTATTTGCTAGCCAGGGCACATTCGCTCAAGCATAATAAACTCTTCAAAACCAGGGTCATGCACAATTCATCTGGCTCCCTGTTTCCATCACCTCCACGCCAACTCCCTCAGGGGCCAAATGCAAGGCTATGAGAAGAAAAAGACAAAAAGTAAACTGCATTTCATAAAAGTAGTTCATAAAAAGGAAACTGGTGCTGATTCTTTCACCATTTTTGGAGCTGGTTGTGCAATTCACCTATATTTATTTTCCAGACCAAGCTATACTGTTGACATTTTTGATAAAGGAGAATGATAGATCTATGTGACAGTTGTCTGTTACTCAAAGGCTGGATCTTTATAGGATTCTGTCATTATTTACACACCCTCATATCTTATATGCAGGACATATTTTGAAGAATATTTACTATGCTCTTTCTAAAACAATAGCGACATCTATGAAATCCAACACAAGCTCATTGGAAAAATGTGCCTCTACATACAATTCACTGCAGTTTACAGCTAAAACGAAACTAGTGGCTGTATAAAACCAGCAACTTTTATTCCTTTTCACAAAAAAATATTACAGAGGCAGACCATAGAAGTAGACTAATAAAGACTTATTTTTGTGTGTGTTTCTTTGGGCGTTTTCTATACTATGTGAAACACAAGTCATGATGACTTGATAAAAGAGCTCAAATACTAGTAGGAGCAAGCTAAACTGGCATGGTTGCTTCAGGAAAAAGCATTTTTATCTTATGTTTGTACACTATCAGTTAGATTTTGAGTAGGGGTTAGTATGGGTGGTATGTTATTCCAAATGCGACAGAGCATTAACCTTTTAGCCCCACTCACTGGACATCTGTTCATCTGTTTTGGAGAAAATTGAACGTGCTGGACATTTTACTTTAAAAGTGCCATGAAACATCCAAGAAGCAACCTAATAACATTTTTAGAAATGTTGTCAAATGCACATTTTTCCTATTAGCCTGGGTTGATGAAAATAGGAATAAAGTAACAATTATTGTGAGATATTAAGTGGTAATTCTGTGACATAAAGTCAGAATTTCATTTTTTTTTTACTATGACACAACAACGGGCTTTAATATGAATTAGATTAAAAAATGACAGAACTCCAACTATTCCTTTACCTTAAAGGGGTCATATGATGATGCCTTCAAAAAAAGAAAAGAACATTATTTTGTGTATTTGGTGTAATTAAATGTTTTTATGTGGTTTAAGGTTAAAAAACATAATTTTCCACATACTGTATCATTATTGTTTCTCCTCTATGCCCCAAATTTCTGAAACGTGTCGATTTTTACAAAGCTCATCGGTCTGAAAAGTGAGGTGTGCTCTGATTGGCCAGCTATCCAGTGCGTTGTGATTGGCCGAATACCTCAAGCGTGTGACAGAAATGTTATGCCCCTTACCATATTGTGATGCCCTGTCCAGCCGGAGTGCTGAGACAAAAACATTAAAACCCATTATAAACGAGTCATTTGTTGCATCCAGTGAGGAAATAATTATGGATTATAATGACTTAAACTGTCTTTTATCGTTGCTTTGCATCGCGCGCGTAACATAAACCGGCCGTGTAGCCTTTGTGATTGGAGAAATGACAAACAACAAGCGCTGCTCTACACTGCTTAAAACTCACGTTTTAATCGTCAGTGGCAAATCTTTTAAATATAAAAAACGTACTTACAGTTTGTGAGTCAGAACAGCCGGCATTGTATAGTCTACTCTACCAGGATCAGGAAACAGTCCTCATAAAATGCGCAGCACACATCTGGATATTTAATTGGGTTAAACTTTTCTGGAACAGTGTTTTAAATACAACATAACCACTGATTTCTAGTCGTGTCCTCTTTTGGAAGGCCAAACAAAGAGTTTCGATTTCACAACGAAACAGCGTCACACACGCGGCCTACAGTGAGCAGAAGACGAGAGTATGCGAGAGGCGGCTTGAGTGAGCAGAGGCAGGGGGTCTGTGAGAACGGCACGGCGGCAGGATCGACGAGAAGTAGTAGCCTAGGCTCGGTCTTGCGCGCCCAAACCACATGTGATGAACCCGGGCTCGGACGCCGCTGTTAATGGTGGAAAGCCGATCAGGCGATCGACATTGCGAAGTGGAGGTATTCCTCCAGCGAACAGCACGGAGACTGCGGATGACGAAGAGGAATCGTGCCTCTTTTGGACAAGGCCAACCCAAAGTAGTTTCGATTTTCACTAGACTACAAAAACACATTAGCTCGCTTCACGGAAATGGGGCCCCTTAGCAGCAACAAACAATGACTACAGCGAGAATAAAAGTTACGCTTTTTTTTTTTGCGTGAACATTTGGGCGGCGTTATCTTCCCACATAGTGATGTAGATATTTGGGGGTGTGTTAGAACGAGCCGTTTAGGTAGGCGTGGCTGACTCTTAACTTTGATAAAGAATATCTATTTGGATTTGAGACTTTAGTCTTTGCAACTTACAGATCTTCTTTATGCACAATCAGCTTGTAACACTCCAAAAAAAATGGAAAACTTGAAATCGCATCATATGAACCCTTTAAAGTATGGAAACAAAATGATTCAATATTCATTAATTGAGAAAGGCTGGACAGTTCATGTTTTTTGGAGCAGATTTTAAGAAGAGAGGGATATAAAATATGTTGATGTCCAGGTTGTGCGATCGACTGTGTTGAGTTTCTCACCAATATATTTGAAGCAACTGGTGTCCATCATCCTAAATCATCACCATATGTGGAAATAAAGACACAATGAGAAGATGAAACAAAGATCAGATTGGGAGCTCCAAACAGCAGTGATATAATTATGAAACAATCATATAAGAAAACAGAGGAAATAGGACACACAGCTACTTATGACACGCCAATGGTGTTACAATAAATCCTAGAGCTTAAAGTCAACATGAAATCAAATGAATACACATTCCTGGCATCCACTTTCAAATATTTAGTCCCATATTTTTCATTAAATATTATGTTTCACTTTACACAGCCTTAACAGATTATATTGTGGATGCAAAATAGGTGGTGAATTATGTTTCATGTTGACTTTAATTATGTTGATGACAACCATTATTAAAAATGGTTGAATTGTGGGTAGTTACCATTTTTCAGTGCTAATTAATTGCTGCTTTATATGCTGATATATGATAGCTACATACAAGCAAAACAAAAATAAACCATTGATCAGTTTTCCATTCAGCTGATAAAATCAGACCAAACCAGTCAAACATTCAGGTTAAAGTGTGTTGTGCCAACAATGTGCATCTCAGTTGATGTTTCAAGTGTCACTTGGCTCTCGAAAAGCTTCAGACAAGAGTTTTAGGAGTCAAACGGCAGAGATAGTTTGATGGTGTTGAAGGGTGTCTCTTGGGCATTTTATATAGTTGTGAGTATTGATGAAGGAATAACACTATGAGACCATGTAACAGTGTCTGAGTCATGTGATGACAGTGATAAAACATTCTGTCATCTTTTCACAGAAAGTCAGACAAACACATATTGTGTCCAAAGATGGTTGCTGGGATCAAATGGCCTTTTCCCAAGGGCCTTATATGTTCCAAGTTGCTACATAATGTTCAAGTACAAGCATTAAAAGATCTCAGTCTTCTTTCAGGTACTCTCTTAAATTCCTGAGCGTGAGAACAATAGCCATTCACTGGCTGTGACTGGCTCTTTTTTCTATCATTGAGCCATGATACATTGCCACATATTAAAGGTCCATTCACATGACTCATGTCAGGGCTTTAACACAACCAATTCTCTATGAAGTTTGACCTTCAAAGACAAAAGCAAATTCACGAGGTTGCTAGGTAGTAAATAGTGAACTTAGTGAAAGCCAACGGAAGAGGTAACACATTTTTGAACTTTAAACAGGATAAAAGTCCCACTGTTTGCACCGCTACATCATAGAACGACTGCTGGCATTTCAGCAATTTCACTAACATTTCAGCACAAAATCCTGTCTCTCATTCACTAACCACTCAAAATCCAGATTAAATACTGTCTATATGAGCTGGTTTAGTGCCATGTGCATCTAAATTAATGTAATTATTTCCGTCACTTCTATTCAGTTGATGCTTTTCATAGAATGCGAGTAATTTGCAAAAAGTTCATGCTATTTGCTTGCAATTGTACATTTTTAGAGATCAAGGCAGCCATAATGTAGTCATTAAGATGATCAAACCATGGTGAGGGGTGTCATAACTGGCCATTTATTCTTAATCAGTCAACTGGAGTCAATTAAGTCCACTGAATCACTGTGGAAAAGCAATGATGTCCTGAAGCATACCATATTGTGGAAGTACGCTGGGATTGTGGCATAAAAAATGGGTTTGATACTATTTTTTTTTTTGGGCCATTTATGCCAAGGTAAACGAAACCAAAAAGACCGCAACATCAAATACATACCCCCCCCCCCCCCAAAAAAATGTCAAATATGTCCTTGTCCCCATGTTTCTCATTCGCTTTTTTTTCATTTTTTTTGCAATTGCACTGCTCACACATGAAGATAAATCATGCAAATTATCTGGTAATCGCTGGGTTATATTTAAAAAGATCAACAGCAAATGAGGTCAAAGTTGAAATCATCTTAATTTTGAGAGTCATGTTGTACCATTTGACCTGTGCGACAACACATCGGGGAATGTTGACGTGAGTCATGTGAAAGAGCCTTAATACTTTCTACATTCTCAATTTATGTATTTCCATTAAAAGGATTGACATAAAAGACATTTTCAAAGACAGGTGATAGTAAGGAAGTAATTCACATTTCACAGGAATACAACATCGGCCACAAAAGAAGTGGGGGAAGAAACAGTTTGTGGCTAATGGTACCGCTTAAAAAGTTAATTTTTTTTTTTTTTAAATGTCTGTGTACGTAGAGGGAATCTAAATGATCATTGATATAAGCACAAATGTTTGCTCTAGCCCTAAGCGTTCAACAGTGCAAAAAGTTCACGGTGGAGGGAGTCCTCATTTTGGCACGTATATCATTTTCCAGTCAAAAGCATACACACACACTAAATAGACTCATCAGTAGGATAATAAAAGCCAAAAAGGGTGACTTTACACTTAAAACCAGCTCCCACACAAAAGCAAGTGTCGGTGGAATTGAAACGAATGTTGTCGGGTGCCACATTTTTTCGTGAAATCATTTTGTCTATAACAAATTCTGTCAAGAACAAGTACTCAAAGATATAACCTCAGAGAGTGTCCAGAAAGACGAAAACTGTTATAGAAATTTGTTAAAACTACATAACGTTTCAAAATACACAGCAATTAGGTAAATCGTATTTTCTTATTGATTGTTTCACATATCGGCAAATTCAATAAATTCTCTTACCTTAATTTATGCATCTAGAAGTCATTTTTTCACTGATATTTTCTTTATACATATATTATATATATATATATATATATATATATATATATATAGATATATATCTATTTATATATATATATTATCATATATAATACATATTCAGATAAATACTCCCCCAAAAGTGTGGGCCTGAAGTGTTTTTTAGTTATGCGTTTTGAACATCTACCTCAGGCGACGAGAGCCACTTGGGGTCCTCTGCAGTGCAAGGTGGGGATCAGGGGGTATATACTGGTGAGGGTGGTTATACGGTGGTGGAGGTGGAGGCAAGGGCGGTTGTGAACCGTCGTTGTTTCCTCCCTGGTTGCCTCCGCCATCAGGTGAGCGCACTGGTGTGGAGATGACAGACTGGATGAGCTGGTGATGAGTGGGGCTCTGGCTGAGGTACGCCTCCATGCGTCCGTGACCGCCTTTGTCCAAGACGATGACCTTGACGATTTGCTGGCACTGGATGAGCGTGTCGGGTCGTATCTCGGCCAGGGCCATGGGCTGGTAGGAGTGTAAGGGGGTGGGGCTGGCGCATTGTAATGGAGGCTGCTGGAAGAGCTCCCTCTGGTGGTTGAGAAGGGCGGTGCTCTCAGGGCTCTGCGGTGCCGCGTTGAGCTGGTACGTCTGAAGCCTGTTGTGAATTGACACCTAGTTTAGAAAACAGTCAGAGATAGCATCATATGTTATAAGACTGTTCTCCTTCTACCGCCATCAGCCCTCCGGTGAACACACATCACAATAGACATGCGCAAAGTGTTGCGTGTGGACGTGGCACAAGGGGTTTGCTCGGTGTCTTGCGACTCGGACAGAGGATGGGAAGCTGGAATCGGGGATGCAGATGTGGAGGGTTTCGGGGATCTTGTGTTTGTGTCTATAAGGTGCGTGGTGGTTATTAAGAGGACACTGAGGGCCCCTGTGTCTCCCTTGGAAACCACTAGAGCATTATGGGAATAGAGAATGAAGAACACTTCAGGGAAGAAGGGGGACAAGAAAGGGTGGGACAGGTTAAACAATGGGAAGGGGGTAATTGGACAACTACAGACGACACACACCGAAAGCATGCCATCAATATCTCTCAGAAGGTTCGGAACTTAAAGGGAGCTCACCCAAAAAAAGACAATTCTGTCATCATTTTATTTACCCTCATGTTGTTCCAAACCCATAATACCTTTTTTCATCTTTGGAACACAAATTAAGATTTTTTTTTTGATGGAATCTGAGAGCTCTCTGAGTCCTGCATAGACAGCAACGCAACTGAAATTTTCCCAAGTCCAGAACCTTAGAAGTACTTGCTAAACCCCCATTTGACATCAGTGACTCAATTTCAACTTTTGCACAAGCTATGAAAATACTTGTTGTGGGCAAAGAAAGCAAAAATTATTTATTCAACAATTCTTCTCCCCGATTTACCATCTTCCGCCATTTTGGAGAGTTTCAAATCAGCGTTGTTTACGTTCAGGAGAAAGTGTGCGCATTTATTCGAATTGCTGAATAAATTATGTAATTTTTGTTTTCTTTGCGCACAAAAAAAAGTATTCTCATAGCTTCACAAAACTAAGGTTGAACCACTGATGTCACATGAACTATTTTAACAGTGTCCTTACTACCTTTCTGGGCCTTGAAAATGGTCGTTGCGTTGTTGTTTATGCAGGGTCAGAAAGCTCTCGGGATTTCATCAAAAATATCTTAATTTTTGTTTCCGAAGATGAACGGAGGATCTTACAGGTTTGGAACAACATGGGGTGAGTAATTAATGACAGCATTTTCATTTTTGGGTGAACTAACCCTTTAAACAAGAGTTTGCCTGGACTTGCAAACAACTCCCTCTCTCTCTTCCTAATCGTCTCCTGGGCTCTAATAATGGCACGTATCCACAATTGTCTGTGGGATACTTCCACTGCCTCTGGGATTGATGTCTTTGAGGAGTGATGAACATAGTTCATAGTTCAAAGTGAGTTAATCTAGATCGGTCTCAGGATAGATACTGGCACTTGAGGGTTGGCTTGATGGCTAAAGTGAGGGCACTTTCCTCTGAATCAATCTTCTTGGCTGTTGGAGATAGGGCACGAATTGACTGACGGTGCACCACTTTGTCTGAGAACGGAGTGTGTGGAGGGATTTCAGTTGGGTTGAAAAATTGGTTGGTGACAGCATAAGATTCTAGTACGGCAATGAAGTGCAACAGTCGGGTTCTGGAAGTAAAAATGCCATTCATGTTCTCCATAGGGAAATAGATTTTTTTTAAACAATAACTTATGTTACCTACTATGTGTTTTGAGGTTGTTAATCCTTATATGGCATGGAGACAGTTATTTTTGCAGCTGACCTTACTGCATATGCATTTGTAGGCGTTTCCCTTTCAGACAATTTAGGTTAAAAATAAATAAACATGCTTAGTGATTTACTAAGGTTTGTGGCTATCAATTTACTGGTATTTGTGCCATTGTTTAATGCCCAAAAAAGCAAGTCTTAAGCCATTTCGCACCTGTGTTGTTAATAAATGACCCGCACTTGATTATCATCTCTGCTTGTTTGCGACTCTATGCTAATTTGCACTGATTATGGTAGATTGTGTTGGTCATTATGGAAATGATCTGTCTGCGTCTGTATTCTTTAATTTGCACATTATCAGTAGATCAACCGCAGAATTTTCCACTCCCATAGGCTCCTTTATGGGATTGCTCTCTCACACTAATTTGCCCTGTTCATAATGCAATTGTCATTGCACAAACAGCTGGGCATATTTCAAATCTGGCTTATATGAATATAAATATAAGTAAAGCTTTTTTTAAATTCTTAGAGTGCAAAGAGATGAAAAATGTCATACTGCAAACTGCTGTTAAATTATGAAATATTAATGCATTCTATATAAAAGTGAGTATGCTGAAGCTCAGCAACCCTCCGACAGAATTCAGCTGCCATCTTTTCTCTCTCTTCTCAATGTTTGTGTCCATCTTAGCACGTTTTAAAATGTATTACGGCAATACTGCCATGTTTAAACTGGCAGGTGGCTCAACTAGTCCATAGTAGTTGGACACCTTGATTCTCTCTCTCTCTCTCTCTCTCCTCTCTCTCTCTCACCCTCTCTCTCTCCCTCTCTCTCACACAGATCCTCTCTCTCTCTCTCTTTTCTTCTTACTCCTTCAGGATATGGCTGGCGTTTCCTCTGACCCCTCTGCTGCCTGCGATGTGTTCCGACAGCCCGTGCCCTTCAGGGGTTCGCAGGGTGCTGACATTTACATGTGGCATGATTAAGCTGAGGGTTTTCGGTGCCAGACAGGAAGTCGCTGCTACTCTGATCATGTTCAGGCTAAGAGCAGCCCACTAATGTGCTACATCTAATGCTGGCAGAACTGAAATTTGCCTGCTAAACAAAACATGCAGACAGGGCTGTTTTTTTCTTCTTTGTAACACTTTATTTAAAGAACCAATTATCGCTATTTAGCTAGTTGGCCAATTAGCATGTAATTTATGCTTACAAAGCCCATATATAATGCCTTCGACTCTAAACTGGTAATAATAGTAATAATAATACTAATAATATAATAATAAGATCATTGTTGTTATTGTTGTATGTAAGTACATTTTCCCCATGTTCCTAAACAAAATAAGCCTTTTAGGATCTTTTTTTTTGGTTTCAGATGACACTATTAGATAATAGAATGATAGATAGATAGATAGATAGATAATAGATAATAGATATATAGATGTTGACATTTTGGTGTTTCAGAGCTATTTTAGTCTTAATTGTAGTCACTATAGCAAGTTTCCAAATGACTAATCATTTTTTAATTAGTCTTTTTTATTTGCATTGTACATTTAGTTTTTAAGTTTTATTAATAATGTTAAGTCATGTGCTTTTTTTTGGTATTATTACTTTTTTATTATATGTCTTTCATTTAACTTTTAGTATTTTAGTATTTTCAACTTCAATTTTATTTTAGAATGTTTCAATTTTATTTTTTTTAAGTTTGTCATGTTATATTTATATTTTCTTTATTTCAGCTTCTTTTCAATGAAAACAAAAATTATTAATATAGTTTTTAGTTATCATAACAACAAACTGGGTTTGGTGTTTTACTAAAGCCTTCTACACACTGCATGTTTTTCAGCTGTCCCAGACAAAAGATTGACATCGTAAAACAATCGTGACGATTTCTGTGATCGTGGCTCCTAAACTGGTCCTATGTTGTACTGTACAGGGAGAGAGGTTCAAAGATGGCCCACAAGATTGCCTACGATAGTTTTCTGACAGTATCAGAAATTCAGCATGATCATCGCACAGTGTGTTTACTGCTATGACCCACGTTTACTGACCAGCCAAAAAAACTGCTTACCTCAAACTCTTTAATTCCTTTTCCACATCGTCATCGTTATCATCAACCCCTAAAACTTACAGTTCCAACACTGTGCGTATCGTCAAGCTCTTTTTGGTTACCACTAGCGCATGCTAATGACGTTTTATTCTTTCATAGTAATTTGCGTCGTAGCCTGCAATATGTGTCACTATGTGTCATCATCATACAGTCTGCATGCACGTCGTACCCAAGTTTATTAGATCCATGTTGCACAATGTGATTTGCAATGATCTTATAGGATTGCTAAAACAGTGCAGTCTGTAGAAGGCTTAAGATAAAAGCTGTCAGACAACATCCTTTTATTTACTTGCTGCTATTTTAATCTTTTTGATTTGCCTTTTTTTTTTTATCTTATTGGTTCCTAAAAAAGGTCAGCAGTCAATGTGCTCCATTTCATTTACTGGTCTATTGCCAATTTGCTACTTTCTGAGTGTCAGTTTTGAACCCTCAATACTTACATATCTGTGTAAGGCTACTGCATTCTCACAACTTCCATTTTACACTCCATGAGCTCTATTTAGGTTCTAAGACTTGTGGGCATATGAAATGAAACCTGCCATGTGTCACACAGAAGCAAGTGCATCTGTTTAAATAAAGTTCACCGACACAGTGCCTCTTTGCTGTTGTGTCCTTGAATTCTCTCACATGCACAAGACATGGTGTTACCTCATGATGCTAATCGCACGGCCCTCTGGGTAATGTATTTTATGTAGGGTTTGTCTTTTATCCCCCTGCAGAGAGGTTATGATGCTACATCAGATTAATGTTAGAGATCACTAGGGCTTGTTCTTGTGGTTGCCACAGTGGAAACTCTGAACGCTTGCTACCTGGTTTGCGCTGAGTCTGGGTTTGCAATTAAATAATCTATTTACTCAATGTTTCTTGTCTTCCCTTTTGATAAGGAAGTGCACTTTGGTATTGAATGGTATTGAATAAATGTGTAATTACAAATAATTTGAAATACAGGCACTGAGGCACACGAGTTTCAATGACATTGGGGGGACATATTTTGATTGGTTTGTCGGTAGATGTGGCAGCACACTTGAACCATATTTCTAAGTGATTATGAAATTCCAAATAATGGCATGCTTAAGCCCTTTTAAACATTCTAAATTGAATTCCAAATAATCTAAATTTAGACTGTAATACTTTTTATTTAATTGCAATTAACATGCAATTAAGAATCTGAATACAGTACATTCAGTTCGGACTGCTTTTAATGTATATTATTTACATAATTACTCTTTTTTTAAAGTATGCTAAAGTGTGAATGATTCATCAGTGCACATTATTCCAAAGGAAAAACAAATCTACATTATTTTTTTTAGTTCTGTTCTTAAACAACTTCCTGATGTCATGTTTCAACCAATTAAGTTTTCATGTTGACATTAATTAAAAATAAATAAGTGAATGCAACACTTTAGCATGATGTTAATATTACCACTGTAGTATTGTGGATTATTAATTCAGTTCATTCATCAAAAGTTTAATAACTTTTAATCTTGATATGGTGGCAATATGGTGAGCACAGCATGCATATGTACATTAATTAACAATTCTAGGAACTGTATTTCAAGATTTCAAGAAGTTCAAGATTCCCATGTAATATTTATATTTTGTTTTATTTCAGGTTTATTTCAAGTGATGAAAATTATTTGTAATAGTTTTACTTTTAAACAGTAACAACTCATTTTATGCATGCATTAACTCAAACAAAAAGTCATCTTTGAGAGATTAGTGAGCTGTCTGCATACTGTTTAAATTCTGACTATTGAAATGCTCCACAAATATGGAAAGCTTACATAAAATTTCTACTCTCTTCTATTCGCTGTCTGCTGAACTTTTTTTTTTTTCTGATCATCAACGAGGTAAAAACATGTATAAAATGTTTGTTTCAATAATTCTCTTAAAATTCTCCTCCACACTGCAAAGTTAATTTAACAGGAGGGGGCAACAGTGCACAGATGAGTTTTACCTCCAGGGGGCTGCTGTCGACTTTGGGTTTGGCGGCAATAACGTTTCGAATGACTTTAGGGGAAGTGGAAGGTCGTCTGGTTGAGGACACTGCGTTTTCACTCCAGCAGGAACATATGGCTGTTGTAGCTTGTTAATTCCTGTTCACTAGCTTTATGTGTCCTATAAGCTGTAAGCTACTGATGAATGCTAGGGGTCTGTAGGGACTTACCTGCGAGAACACTGAGCTCTTACCTCTACTGCATTGTGTCCGCTCTGTGATGCATTCATTTCCTGTTTTTCTAAGCAAAAAAAAAAGAGTACAAATCAGACTAAAGATTAAAGAATGGGTGAACATGCACCATGAATGGTAATTTGAGTAAATATGCTTGAAACTACGTTTATAAAATCACATAATACAAAGTTCACATTTTGTGGGAAAAAAAACAAACAAACTTCTGTACATGACAACTCTCGGAGGGATTGGCATGGTAATGTACATGATAATGTTAATGTGTTTGGTCTTGGTGGAATAGATCTGCTATGCTGCTGCAGCAGAGCAAGTACCGAGACTTGCTACTGCCAATACATCCACAACATGCTGCTGTGAGCATGTAAGAAATCCTGCTGCACATAAAGCATATATGAAATAACCCCTATATATAACATACATGAATCACCCCATAGAGGATCTATACAGGTGGAGCTGGGGAAGGTGGAGGGTTTCTGAAGCACGCTGCAATTGCTACAGCAAGCATTAGTCATATATTTGAATGTTGAGCAGCGAACTCATTGGCTACTGATACGAAAAGAACCAATCAGCTGTGCCATGTAATGATGTCATTGTGTCAGATTGAGTTTGACCTATCGGACTGCGCCGTCTAGAGTTCCATGCCATAACTTGAATTGGATGAATGGTATATATGAAAATGTTTCTGTGAGATTCACCCAAACATGACTGAGGAGATAAATAAAGCACAAGCCACTTCATTTAAATTCTATGTTTTGTTTGGTACTGAACTTTTGATAATATTTTTATATTTACTATATAGCTGGGAGTAAAACCTGCTTGATAGTGAACAACGCGGCTAAAGGCGCCACGGGGTAAAAGGCGCCTTTGATATTATTTTCATCTAAACCACTAGATGTCACAAAAACGTGGCGTAGCACTTTCCAAAACATTTGCTTTTCAAGATGCACGTGTATATTTGTCTGTTCTTTGACGCGATCGCGCACAGTCAGATTGTGCTTATTTGATCTAATATTTGATGTTTTTTAAAATGTTGTAGATTTAAGTAGCAAATGAGAATCGCTAAAATTAATGCATATATTACTTTATGATTTTCAGTTTGGTTTAAGATAATTAAAGCAACAGTTTTTAAATAACAAAAGAATATGTAAAAGTATGGCATTTGGGGTAAAAAGCACCCCTGCTGTTGGGGCTAAAGGCACACAGTAATTAACATGATAATTAATAGATGGCTGACTTTTCCATTTGTGGACATGACATGGTTAGATTCAGATGGTAAATATCATATATTATGCTGGGTGTCCATATTAGATAATCACGATGTTTAGAATGAAACCATATTTAAAAACATATTGATCATATCATAATATATAATTTGTTGTTACTACTGTAAATATATATTCAATTATTATTGGATCTCCTTCAATGCTTTCAGAATCTTTACTTATTAAAATGATTTTGTTTCTGTATTTTAAAATATATATTTTTATTTTAACATATTTTAATGACAGTATATTTATTAAACAAAAATTCATTATTTTAGCTATTTTTCAAAATAAGCAGAAAATAGTACAAACTTTGCTACAGTGATTGTTTTGAACAAGTATTAACTTTATTTAAATGATACTAAATGACATTATTTAAAAAAACATTATTTTAGCTGAAGTATTTGTATCAATACCGTGAGCCTTTTGCAGCACAAGTGTGTGGGGTAAAATGCCCCCTTGCCACCTCATACATTTATAAGATTTTTAAACAAAATAAACAACTTGAATAATTTATTTTCACACAAAATCTGTTGCTCCATTAATGTTCAATACAACGTATATATTTTTTCTGCAATTATACATTTTAGGCGCAGTGAATAGCACATTTTTTTTTAAGGTGGGCCTTTAGCCCCGTTGTACCCTATTACCTAAACAGATATTGAATGCAAATCATGTGAAATACAGCAAATAGATGTGTTTCTGACTGTATTGTACCTGAAGGAGAACCTTGTCTTCCCCTCAACTCAAGCTGAGTCCCGTTGTTCTTGATGGAGTGAGTTTTGGCTCCCTGTTGTTTCTCCAACTCCCCTAAAAAGACAGTGAAAAGAGACCAGGAGAGCTTTAGGTCAATGCCACACACACACACACAAAACAGCTACACACATACAACAGCATGCTCACATCCTCTAAACCTTGAGTCGTCCGTCTCTAAACAGCAGAGCTCCAAATCACCATACTTACACTCAGGGCTTGATGATAATTGCCTGGCATTTCTAATCAGGCTACTCTCATCCAACAGAATTGTAAGAAAGCTCTGTCTCTACATTAGGACTCTTTAAGAGGAAATATGCCTTCTGATTTAATGAAGCCATAAGAAAGGACTATGCCTTGATAAAAACCTGTGAGTGCACAAAGAATAGCTGACAACCAATCACCCGGATACTAAAACACAGCGTGCTACCTAACTAAAGGTATTTATTACAGTAGTAAATTCAAGGATAAAAGGAGGAGAAAATGTGTCCTCTTCTATTCCAGAGAACTGAAAAGGTGTACATACAAATGAAACAAAATCAGTCAACTGCTTGCACACATTTTCAATATTTGCCTCTTTTTTTTCAAAACTTTACACACAAATCCTAGAACTGCACACACAAAATGCAAAATGCCGCACATCTCTTGCAAAGTGAAGCACTGCATTCAAAATATCACATACACATTTCAAAAGCAAACATTTGCAAACACCTCTGCAAAATTCCTGTTAGATTTTTTTTGTGTTACATAGAGAATTGTGTTGTGTTTTGCAAAAAGTGTTTTATGAAATTGAAAACGGAGTCAAAGGCCGAGAATTAGTGTATGGTTTTGCAGATTTGGTGTGTGCTTCTGGTGTTTGAGTGTCAGGTTTCAGAAATTGTGTGACAAGTAAAGATTTTGTGTGTAGTTAGTTGAAAAAAACCTGTAATATAATGAAATTGAAAAATGTTGATGTTCATGTTGAAATTTTTTTTTTTTTCATGTAATGACAGCAAGTCAAAAGCAATATAATTAATAATAAATTAAGTGTGATTAATATTTAAATAAATAAATAAAATCATACAATAATTCATTCTACTGTTTTATTTCCTCTTTTATTCACTCATTCACTAAAATTATTGTTGTTTTTTGTTGATTCATGAGTTACACTTTTTTTCATTAACAACAAAAACAATAATAATAATAATAATAATAATAATGGTGTTTAAAATAACAAAATAAAAATAAAAAGTATACATCAAGTTTAAGTTGTCATCTTGGCTGATTCTTGGCTGAAGTGTGTGGTAGTTTTTTACTTGTTTAGTTTAAAGTAATTATTATTAGGGCTGTCAATTTAACACGATAAGTTAAATAGGTAAAACAATTAAGGTTATTATGGTTTATTTATAATTATTATAGGTTAATAAAAATGATTACTTATAACTCTTGCACTTGCAATATTTATTTTTGATTATTTATTTATTTATGTATTATTATTATTGGTGTTGTTGTTGTTGTTATTGTTATTCCATCAACCATTACTGATGTCAAATCAAATATGGATAAACAAGTACTGTTATTTTGATCAATTTTGCCCCTTTATTCAATATTTTTATTCTTGAAATATTCTCCTAGCAACATCAGTTCATTTTTCTACATTTCAGTCATTTAGAAAGAGTAAATCTGAGATTATTAATCCACAGCAGAACCTCCAGAGCCCCTTTGGATAACAGGACAGCAGATTACCTGCCTCAGTTCAACACGCATTAACTGCAAATGAGGATTGTCTTTATTTGCAATTCTAAAATAAAGACAAAGACATGAAATGCAAGTAAAAGCATCAATGCACAAAGGCATTTATTCATGCTTGGATTGTAAAGAGAAGTTCCTTTATGTGGAAAAGAAAAGATGTGTGGCTGTGTAGATGACAGCTCTCAGTTCACCAACAGCTGTATTCCTGAAAGGGAGTAAAGGTGCTTATCTCTCTTTTCCCGGTGAAACTGCTGACATAGATGCACATCCAGCATAAGACTTCCCATGGACCCTTGCTCTCTCTAGCTCAGAATGTAATGAAAACCAACCGGCCTCAGCAGAATACATGCTTTGATGTCCACTGGCACTCAGCCCTTTCTCATACTGTCTCTCTTTTTGTTTTTCTCCCTCATGGAAACCAAAAGACATTTTCCTGTTCCTGCTTCCATGTCTTTCCTTCTCAGTTCCTTCAGAGGATATTTGAAAGCCTGATAGCACTGTGCAAACGAAACATTTCATTTATTATAGAACATCAAAACAGCTCAGTGAGAGTCCTAAAGGACAAACGCACAGGGAAAGCAAACTTATACACACCATGTTTACAAAAATGCAGTGCAAATAAACAGTAGAGCAGCTAAGACCGCAAAACGAGAATTATATTATACAGAAATTAACCGGTCCAATAAGCCACCTTCACATTTGTAAACAGAAATACTGCAGTGTTGAAAAGTGGTGCATTCTGTTTTATCTTTTTAGGCTGATGTTTCAAACATAATAATTGCATTTACACTGAAATATGATGCATACATTTTTATGAAATTAAATAATGATTTAAATACACTAACATTGAAAGTTTGGACTTTTTGCTTTTGTAGGAAGTCTCTTATGCTCACCCAGGCTGAATTTATTTGATCAAAAATCAAATAAAATGTTGGGATTATTATTATTATTTTTATCAGCAGCCCATTACTCAGTCCTTAGTGTTAGCTGATTACTTGGCTTATTATTATTATTATTATTGATTATTATTATGACTTCTTTTATAATTATTACCATCAGCGAGTTTATAATTAGTTTTTAAATTGGTTTTCTTTTTGTTCTTTTTCTATTTTGCTTTGTGGACACCTTGATGCATTTTCTTAACTATTTTTATGAATCAGACAGCATTTATTTAGATTTGTTTTTTAACAATCTAAAGTTTTTACTATCACTTTAGAGCAATTTAATGTATACTTGCAGAATTAAGATTTTTTTTTTTTTTTTTTTTAATTATTATTTTTATATTTTTAAATAGTTACTGACCCCTAACTTTTGAATGGTAGTGGGCGACTGGGCATAAATGTTAAGGAACTGTATGTACGATTACTTTAAGATTGTTTAATGACTAAGGTTTGTAATATTTATTTCACACATTCAGTTACATTTCAACTAAGTTTAATAATGCAGTGCTGTCATACCTAGAAGTAATTGTAGAATTGTAACTTTTCTGCCCGTTAATGTCACAACCACAGCAACGTTCTTGCAGCTCAAACAGTAGATCATGGCACTAGTATGACCAAGGTTATGGGTTTGATTCCCAGGGAATGCAAAAATTAATAATAATAATAATCATAGGTGTCTCGGCATCTGTTTTACTACAGCTGCCAATAACTGGGTTACTTCTGTTAACCCAGCAAATGGGCAGAATCACCCAGAGTTACCATGGAAACACTGTCCAATATTCAAGAGATGACTGCTGATTCACATCACGAAGCAAGAGAAAAAAACGAAGTGAAAAACTGTCTTTTCACTTGATTGCTTACTAGCTCAACTCAAAAGAGCCACCCACAAGTCTATGATATTCTGCTCTCTATAGATATGGCTCAGATCATTCCTTCAAAAAAGTCTCGCTATAAAGAAAAGGAATAATACAATTACAATTTGCTTAGAAAAGTAACGACAGGCTGCATGTTGTGTGGTATCATTCATGTCTGCTGCACAAATTATGTGGGATCAGCTACACATCAAACATGAAAACATCTGTATTCTCTTATACACATGCATTTCATATTTTGACACACATCCTACTCACATTCAATACGTATCTGTTCCATCTCTGAAACCTCGGCGATGGACTCCTTCAGGTCCTCTACGAACTTGAGCAGCTCCTCTGCGCTCTGAGCACAGAAATTCAACACCTGCTTCTTATCAGAGCCCGAACACGGAGACACAATAGTGATGGCGTGAGGATAGTCTGAAACAAAAACAGACAAAATAGAAACATTACATTAGCAAAAATTAAGGTTCATGTTGCTATCCACTGACAATCTTGGCAGTTTTCTTCTGAAGGTCACATCAAGAATGTGTTCACTTCCAGATTCAATTATTCGTCAACTTCAATGCTGTCATAGTCGGAAAAATTGAATACGTTTGTTATAACCTAGCATGACACATTTTATATATTGATGTAGAGTTATATGAGCTATATGAGTCATGTGAGTCATGCTATACTTGTTTGTGTGTATTTTTGTCTTTTTTTGAAGCTTGACAGAAATGGTCACTTTTGGAAACTGTCACTAATGAAATGTGTGATGATTCTTCAAAAATGTCTTATTTTGTGTTTCACATACATTTGGAAATGTTTTAGAAAGAGCTTTATTGCCAAGTATGTTTGCACATACAAGGAATTTGTTATAGTGTCACAAGCTTCCAGTACACGGAGACAACAACAACACACAGATAATAAAAGTGAGATGTGAATAAAATACACATGCATAAATATAAACCACAAAAAAAGAAGAATAAATTGTATGTACAGGTGTGCTATAGATGGAATAGGAATAGAATAAAATAAAATAAGTTGTAGGGATGTACTAGGATTTAGGGTGATAAATAAGTATAAGGTTATTGCACATACTGTACTTTAATAGCACAATGGGAGAACATTAACTGTTCATGAGGTAGATTGCCTGAGGAAAGAAACTGTTCTTATGTCTGGCTGTCCTGGTGTTCGGTGCTCTGTAACGCCGACCAGATGGCAAAAGTTCAAAAAGGAGATGGCTTGGATGTGATGGATCCAGAGTGATTTTCTGAGCCCTTTTCCTCACTCTGGATGTATACAGTTCTTGGAGGGTGGGCAGGGGAGCACCAACAATCCTTTCAGCAGTCCGAACCGTTCTCTGTAGTCTTCTGATGTCTGATTTTGTAGCTGAACCAAACCAGACAGTTATTGAAGTGCACAGAACAGACTCGATGACGGCTGAGTAGAACTGTTTCAGCAGCTCCTGTGGCAGGTTGAATTTCCTCAGTTGGCGAAGGAAGTACAACCTCTGCTGGGCCTTTTTAACAGTGGAGTCAATATGAGTGTCCCACTTTAGGTCCTGAGAGATTGTGGTGCCCAGGATCCTGAATGACTCCACTGCAGTCACAGGTCTGTCCATGATGGTGAGTGGGGGAGTGCAGGGGGTTTTCTCCTGAAGTCTACTATCATCTCCACTGTTTTGAGCGTGTTCAGCTCCAGGTTGTTGAGACTGCACCAGACAGCCAGCTCTTCAAACCGTCCTTTCTGAACAGCCTCGTCTCATCCTTGAAAACTGATGACTGTCTTGCATCGCATCCTTCAGAAGCTTGCAGAGGGGTCTTTAGAGTGCAGTCGTTGGTGTAGAGGGAGAAGAGTAGTGGGGAGAGGACGCAACCCTGGGGGGTGCCAGTGCTGGTGGTGTGGTTGTTGGTTGTGAATTTACCAATTCTCACTAGCTTTTGCCTATCTGTCAGAAAGCTGGTGATCCATTGACAGATATAACTAGCAACAGAGGGCTTGGTTAGTTTGGTCTGGAGGAGTGTTGTGATGATGGTGTTGAAAGCGGAGCTGAAATCCACAAACAATATCCTTGCATAAGTCCCTGGTTTGTCAGTGTAATGCAGTCCCATATTGACTGCATCATCCACGAACCTGTTTGCTCGGTAAGCAAACTGCAAGAGGTCCAGCAAGGGTCCCATAATGTCCTTCAAGTAGGTCAACACCAGTCTCTCAAATGACTTCATGACCACAGACGTTAAAGCCACAGGTCTGTAGTCATTAAGTCCTGTTATCTTGGGTTTCTTTGGGATGATGGTGGAGCGTTTGAAGCAGGTAGGGACTTCGCATAGCTCCATTGATCTGTTGAAGATCTGTTTGAAGATGGGGGCCAGTTGGTCAGCGCAGGTTTTCAGACAGGCTGGTGTCACACCGTCTGGGCCTGGTGCCTTTCTTCACTTGTTCTTTCTGAAGACCTGACGCACATCATCCTCACTGATCTGAAATGCAGGAATGGGTGAGAGGGGGGTTGCAGGAGGTGTTGATGGTTGTGTGGAGAGATGTTCAGAGCGGGTGTGGGGTGTTAGACTGGGAGTTTCAAATCTGCAGTAAAACTCATTCAGTTCTTCAGCAAGTTGTTAATTTGCCTCAGTGCTGGGGGATTGTGTCTTGTAGTTGGTGATGTCCTTCAGGCCTTTCCACACTGATGCAGGCTCATTCGCAGAAAACTGGTGTTCTAGTTTTTTAGCGTAGTTCCTCTTGGCCACTTTAATCTCCTTATTCAGTGTGTTTCTGGCCTGATTGTACAAGACTCTGTCCCCCCTTTTGTAGGCATCCTCTTTGGCCTGACGAAGATGACGAAGCTTTATTGTAAACCATGGCTTATCATTGTTGAATGTTAAATGAGTCCTGGTAGGGATGCACATGTCTTCACAGAAACTGATATATGATGTTACAGATTCCATGAGCACGTCCAGATTGTTGGTGGCTGCTTCAAAAACACTCAAATCAGTGCAGTCAAAGCAGGCTTGCCATGCCTGCTCTTTTTCGTTGTCACCTCTTTACAGACTTACTACAGTTTAGGCCAGATTAGTTATGCCTGTAAGTCTGTATAAGAATGAACCAGGCATGGTCAAGAGCCTACAGCTGCTCGGGGACTGAAGCGTATGCATCTTATTGTGGTGTAAATGGTCCAGTGTATTACTGGCTCAGGGTTGGGGACATCTAACATGTCTGTCTGTATTTTGCAGTTCCCCGGAAAGAGATTGGCTTTATTGAAGTCCCTGAGAATGATTAAAACAGAGTCCGGGTGTTGTTGTTCTGTCTCTGTGATCAGATCAGCGAGTTTCTGTAAAGCTGAGCTCACGTGTGCTTGCGGAGGGATGTAAATACTCACGAGAATGAACGAGCAAAACTCCTGCGGTGAGTAGAAAGGCTTACAGTTAATGAAAAGCGGTTCTAGATCTGAACAGCACATCTTCTTTAACACTGTTACATCTGTACACCACCTTTCGTTGATGTAAAAGCATGTCCCGCTGCTGCGTGATTTCCCCGTTGATTCTGCGTCGCGATCCGCTCTTAACAGCTGAAAGCCCGGGAGACTCAACGCACTGTCCGGAATGGCTTCTTTTAGCCAGGTTTCCGTGAAACAGAGCAGCAGAGTGTGAAAATCCTTATTTGTCCGGGAGAGCAGAAAGAGTTTGTCCGTTTTGTTGGGTAGAGACCGGAGGTTCGCCAGATGGATGCTATGCAACGGCGTTCGAAATTCGCGCTGCCTGAGCTTCACTAGGGCGCCGGCTCGCTTCCCCTGTCTGCCCGTCCTGAAGCGCTTGATCAGCGCAGCAGCTCCGCCAAGTACAACGTTCAGCAAAACGTCCGAATAATCGAAATCTGGTAGAAGATTTTGTGGTGTGTTCTGCCGAATGTTCAGCAGCTCATCCCTGGTAAAACTCATCGTTTATGAGAGGGTATGTAAATAGTGGCGGAATTTAAAGTTTTTTAAAGTATTAACTATTCCTCAATCATCTGAGCATCAATATAACTATTCATTTTTGGTAAAATTTCCTATAAAACTTAATAATAATAATAATATTAATCCCAAATAAACATATTTAATTATACATATAAACTCAACCTATTTTACTCTTTAATGTGACATTTTTCCCCAAGTAAAACAGAATGGAGAGAGAAAAAAAAATGACTTGGTTGACCTTGATTTATATTCTGGATTTCAATATGAGTTTGCAGGCCGGTCAAGTCCACCCTTGGAAACAACTCAGCGTATTCCACGTGGTAAAGTTTTTAGAAAGACTGTATTACTTACAACAGTAGCCTAAAACACTGCCTAAATTGTTATGTGGCTATTACTGACCAGTAGCCCACATAGCCCAAGTGATGTTAGCAGAACAGACATTTGAAAAAATTATGCTAAGATGATGTTTTGTTAAAGTTCTGACTGGCTATGAAACTTCTTACATTGTTACAGCATAAGATATATACTTTATAATGCATTCATAACACATTAATAACACCTTTATAACACATTTATAGCACAACTTCCCATTTCTTGTGGTATTTACATTTATAAGCCTTACAAACTCCATCACTAGAGTGATTGTCAACTCAGAAAATATTTAGTGTCTTTTGTTGTCGTGGTCATGGCTGGAAACATGTTTGTTTTTCTGCTGATTTACACGTTTGTGTCTCTCTTATGACGACCAGTCTGTTCAGTCAATCATTAGAGAATCAAGTGGGGTGAAATACAAGCGTGAGCCATAACGCTCGGGCGGGGGGGTGGGGGCGCTGCTTAAAGTACAACCCAGCTGCCATGAATGTTGTGTGTGTTTGTGTGTGTGTGTGTGTGTGTGTGTGGGGGTGGTGTGGTAAGACGCAAGAGTTGAGGAAAAGAGAAATGCTTGTGGCCACATTAATTGGACAAGAAGGATGGTGCCTGCCATCTTTATTTATCATGTGGTAGTCTTTTTGTTGGAAGGAAGCAGGGAACAGTGGGTTTTGAAAGGCCATCATTGGCCTGAATTTTTTCATTAAATTTTTTTTTTCACTCCATAGTGTGCGCATACACACACCTAACAAAGGTTTAAAATCAGTACTGCAACAACACAGCCTCAACGTGGTAATACGAATTAATTGAGGATTTTGAAAACTATTTATCACAGTGACCATTTCTCTGAATCTATGCAGTAGTTCATATAGTCAAACCCACATCCAAGGAAAAATAACCAAAAAAAAAAAAAAGAGGGAAAATTGGGTTACATCCTATACTGCAGCCAGCCACCAGGGGGTGATCAAAAAGTTGGTGGTTGGGGTCCCTTTTTTTTGTTTCCCAGTAAAGAACCAAAAAACTAGGGTTTCAAGTTCCTCTTACTAGATCACTAGTTAACCCTTAAATGCATGAATGTTTCGCCAATCATTATATTCGGTTCTTTAGCGACCCGGACCTATATATCTAGCATGGATGGATCTCTAACTGCTACAATAGCATAAAACTCTCCTAATATTTTAATGACAAAAGAATAAAATAAAGCTTATTTCATTACCATAAACTAGGAAGGCTTCAATTTGAGCAAATTATTTTACAATCACTGTCATCGTCAGAGTACAATTCAGCATCTGGCTCATAACCGTGATATCTCAAACATATTCTCAAAACGATCTTTTATAATGTCTTCAAAATCAATATTATGATCACTGGCAGCTTATTCACCACACCCACCATCAAATGACAGTGACATTTATATTCATTGCGTATAGTAATTATGCGCCCTAACGCCTTCAAGCCAGTTCGTTTTGCTGATGATCTCTTTATTTATGCCTAATAATAATTATAATGAGTAAAACATCACGTCATCATTGTGTAACGTGGCCACCTCTGAGAATAGGTGAATTGCACTTATTGAGTCAACATATATTTATTTATTGGTGCACAGGAAAAAAATTCACCATTTCCACAGACCGGGTCCATTGTGACCATATACTAATTAATATATGGGGAATGAGGGAGGGTGGTGACTGACGGCCCGGGTCACTAAAGAACGGAGAGATCATATAAGGAATTATATAGAGGAAAAAGTTACAGAAACCTATTTACTAACTCCATAAGTTTAGCCATGCTTTTGGGAAACACACCCCTCTAACCTGTTGCGCACACTTGGTGGCAAAGGTTTATTATATTGGTTGCTGTTCATATCGAAGCAATTCAGAAATGTCAGGTGAAAAGCCATTTATATGTAGCTGGTTACGTGATGCAAATGTCAAAATTTATTAGCTTACAAATCATGCACTATGGTAAAAGTATTTTGTAGGTCATAACAGTATTTCATAAAGAACTGCATGCAAATAAATCTTTATCAATAAATAATCAATGGTGTTTTACTGCCACTAGTGTTCATTTCAGCTAGGTGAGTTATATGTTTTTGTGCAAATTTTCCCAAAATTTAGTCAGATTTTTAAATGAGCCTAGGGTGGATTTACCACAAAAACGGTATGATCTTACATTCGTTTTCAAACAGGTGGAACTGCATGCCCAGCAGCCCCATGGCCTTGCAAAAGGTGTATGCAGCTGAACTCTTCTTCTTCGGACACAATTTCAAAATCTGTGAAGGAAGGAAATAGAAATGTGAATTAGATTCACTGTCACTCATTAGAGCAAAAGAGTAAAAATGGTAAACACAAGCTCTGATCCAAATCCTGATGAACTGCCTAGCTACCATAGTTACTTCTAATGCAGCATACTAACTAAAGTGATACCTTATAAGTGATTTGGAACTCTCTACATTAGCAGCACGCCACACAAATAGCATTCCTCAAGTTAAACAATTAGGACAGATTTATGTTAGCATGTTGGTAAGATAGTTAAAATTACAGTTTTTATTACACTTTAGGTGTGTCCCAAATCGCATGCTTATGCACTATTCTGTGACTTTTTGTACTGATGTACTGTATACAGTTCATAATACAGGTGCATCTCAATAAATTAAATGTCGTGGAAAAGTTCATTTATTTAAATAATTAAACTCAAATTGTGAAACTCGTATATTAAATAAAATCAATGCATACATACTGAAGTAGTTTAAGTCTTTGATTCTTTTAACTATGATGATTTTGGCTCACATTTAACAAAACTCACCAATTCACTATCTCAACATATTAGAATATGGTGACATGCCAATCATCTTATCAACTCAAAACACCTGCAAAGTTTTTCTGAGCCTTCAAAATGGTCTCTCATTTGGTTCACTAGTCTACACAATCATGGGGAAGACTGCTGATCTGACAGTTTTCCAGAAGACAATCATTGACACCCTTCAAGGAGGGTAAGCCACAAACATTCATTGCCAAATTAGCTGGCTGTTCACAGAGTGCTGTATGTTTACAGAAAGTTGAGTGGAAGGAGAAAGGGTGGAAGAAAAAGATGCACAACCAACCCGAGAGAAGCTTAGGGTGTGTACAAACGATCCAGAAGTATTGCATTCACAAGGAATGGACTGATGCTGGGGTCAAGGCATCAAGAGCCACACACACAGACGTGTCAAGGAGTTTGGCTACAGTTGTCGTATTCCTCTTGTTAAGCCACTCCTGAACCACAGACAACGTCAGAGTTGTCTTACCTGGGCTAAGGAGAAGAAGTATTGGACTGTTGCCCAGTGGTCCAAATTTCTCTTTTCAGATGAGAGCAAGTTTTTTTATTTCATTTGGAAACCAAGGTCCTGGAGTATGGAGGAAGGGTGGAGAAGCTCATAACCAAAGTTGCTTGAAGTCCAGTGTTTATTTTCCACAGTCTGTGATGATTTGGGGTTCAGTGTCATCTGTTGGTGTTGGTCCATTGTTTTTTTTGAAAACCAAAGTCACTGCACCCGTTTTTCAAGAAATTTTGGAGCACTTCATGCTTCCTTCCTGCTGACAAGCTTTTTGAAGATGCTGATTTCATTTTCCAGCAGGATTTGGCACCTGCCCACACTGCCAAAAGCACCAAAAGTTGGTTAAATGACGATGGTGTCGGTGTGCTTGGCTGGCCAGCAAACTCACCAGACCTGAACCATAGAGAATCTATGGGGTATTGTCTAGAGGAAAATGAGAAACAAGAGACCAAAAATGCAGATGAACTGAAGGCCACTGCCAAAGAAACCTGAGCTTCCATACCACCTCAACAGTGCCACAAACTGATCACCTCCATACACCCAGTTGAGGCAGTAATGAAAGCAAAAGGAGCCCCTACCAAGTATTGAGTACATGTACAGTAAATTAACATACTTTCCAGAAGGCCAACAATTCACTAAAATGTCTTTTTTATTGGTCTTATGAAGTATTCTAATTTGTTGAGATAGTGAATTGGTGGGTTTTTGTTAAATGTGAGCCAAAATCATCACAATTAAAATAACCAAAGACTTAAACTTCAGTCTGTGTGCATTGAATTTATTTAATACACGAGTTTCACAATTTGAGTTAAATTACTGAAATAAATGAACTTTTCCATTACATTCTAATTTATTGAGATGCACCTGTATATAGTGCATCATTTGGGACACAGTTTTTGTTTCTACTTCCTTGCATTCAAATTGCAATTATTCATCCTTTTTGCTACATTAAATTAAATCCAGGAATTGAACTCTCAGCTGACATTCTTAATTCAATTTTGAATGGCACACATTTCAACCCTGCTAGCTGTCTTTCAGTGTTAGATTGTAAGTGTTTGAGTGTACGTGAGAAATAGAAGGCCACACAGATTAGTGTAGTGTTGAGAGTCTACTTACCAGACTCCCTATTGGTTTACTCAAAATACCACAATATTGAACCTATATTTCATTCTGCCACAAATCTAAGGGAAGCGGGAGACCCTCGTGAAGAAGAAGAACAATCTCTGAGCCAACTCATATCTCAACACAATTAATGCCAAAAATCTCTGAGCAAAGTTACAAAAGCAGTTATGAGAAATAAATATTGCCACAAAAACTTCATAATGAGTAATTGCCTGATATTGACTAGATATTTGGATTTTATATATTTCTCAGTTTTCCATTTCATGTACAATGTGAAGAGAGTGTTTCATTTCGCAAATGTCATTTGTATATTTAAATAGCCTTACTTCACCCAATTTCACCTATGACTGTAATGGAAAAAGTATGTTTTGTGGTTTTCACTTCCCTTTTTATATGGCCAGATTAACATGAGCTCTTGCAATTATGAGAATAGTTTAATACACTGCTGTGATAGCCTTTCAGTCAGTCTAATGCCCTCCATTAATTATAACAGACATTTAATCTGTGATTAATTTCAAGGGCTGTACTTTATGGCTTTGACCAAATTATTTCAGCAGTTGTGGGAAAGAGAACTTCATTAGATTTGCATTCACACAATGGGGAACAACTCTGTAGTGCAAAAAGAGCATGGAAATGGAAGATCAAGTTGAGTGCATTATTCTCTGGATATGGAAAATGTTCAATGTGCACAGTATATGTAAGAGTAGTATGGCAGTATGCTATTCTGAACATAATCTATGGTGTTCCAGTAGTCCACGACACAACGCATAGGACTAAATTTGCTGTGCTCTGCTAATTTTGGCTTGTTTCCGTTGTGTTGTGCTAATTTCATTGTGTTGCGACTTGTTTCCGTTGGGTTGCGTTCATTTTGTTAAATTGTGACTTGTTTCCGTTGTGTTGTGATAATTTCATTGTTGCGACCTGTTTCCGTTATGTTGCGGTTTGTTTCCATTGTGTTTTGCTAATTTTGTTGTGTTGCAGCTTGTTTCCGCTGTGTTGTGGCGATTTCGTAGTGTTTTGGCTTATTTCTGTTGTGTTGTGCTAATTTCGCTGTGTTGTGGCTTGTTTCCATTGTGTTGTGGAGATTTAGTTGTGTTGTGCACTGCTGGGCCATTGTAATAATCAGATATTTTTCCTTTTGGGTTTTGATATAAAGATGTTTTATGCTCCATTCTTATACTTGGATTTGTAATCTTCTCTTTTCCCTTGCCTTGATTAACAATAGTATAAATAAAGAACAAGAAAATGAAAAATGAAGAACATAAAACTTGAAAAAATAATAATTCTACATAATGAAATGTAACTTGCAGTTACCACAAGTAGGTCGTTGAAGAGGAAGACCTCTCTCTGGTGAGCAGCTTGCTTCTGGGCTTTGTTGATGTCAGTCACTTCAAACAGCCGACTGCAGCACACCAGTCTCCTGTGAGGCACTGACAAAACCTGAGGATGGACACGTTAAATTGCTTCTCTAAAAGATACATCTTGAGTGACATTTCATTTGTTATTTCATATTACATTTAAAACAGTGGTTTAACCTTTTGTCCAACATTATATTCAAAGACGGTGGAGATATTAAATTAACCATGATTCATTCTGTGATTAGAGATAATTTGTTCTGCATTCCACAACTATAGGTTCTTCAATAAAACCAACAGTTATTGAGTGAGTGAATGAATGAATAAATACATATTTTTAGCATTTAATCTTAAAGTTAGATTAATTCAGTACATTAAAAATATATGTATTATATATATATATAATGCATTAACCCAAAAGATGCATTAATAGCTGTTTCTTCAAATAAAAATGTTTGTCACACCAAATTTTCGTGACAAACATTTGTCACTGGCCTTAACTCTTATGTGCTTATTGTTGTCAGGATCATGGACTGTCTGTGTCATGTTTTGCCCCTGTTTCTGTTCTTATGCCGAGTTCACACTGGACAATTTTCCAAGACGTCACATCACTGTTGGTTTCACACTGCACGAAAATAGGGGGTAGCATTCAGTTGTTGCTGTGTTCACACTGCACGATGGAACGACGACAGGGGGTTTCACACTGCATGACTTTACTATAGGAAGAATCGCCGACAGCTCTGTGTGGTGCAGGGTTGGCAGGTTTTCGCTTCAAAATCCGCCCAATTACTACTCAAAACTAGCCTGAAAATAGCCCAGTTGCTTTCGAGGGTGTCGTTTGGGGGGGTAAAATGCAAATTTTTTGGCGGGGTTCTCCTGGTACAATTCACATTCCAGGGCCTAAATACCACATTATTCAGCCTGCTGACATAAAAAACAACCGGCTGCAATCGCGGATTTGGCAACACTGGTCCGCAAACTACTTTTCATAATACCCGAACTTCCCGTTGCCCTGTATCTTGGTCTCTGATTGGCTGTAGGTCATCGTCGATGTGTTTTTCAGTCAGAACTCATTTCCCACAGCGTGATTGTGAATCGCCGACAGCTCGAGATATTTAGCATGCCAAATATTTCACGGGAGTCGGCGACGTGTCGGCGAATCCCTCAGATCGCATCTTTGATAATTCACACTGCGTGATTATCACTCCCGTGAACGAGCACCTATCTGCCTCCGATTTCAGGCATTTGTCTGCGATTTCGCAAAACCTGTTGGCGAGTGAAAAATCGGGCTAAAATCGGGCAGTGTGAACTCGGCATTATTTGGTCATATTCCTGTCCTCGTTTTGATAATTAGTTTAATTAGTCATCCCATGCACCTGTGTTTCCCCAATTATCCCCTGTATTTAAGTCCCAGTCTGTCTCTGTTGGGTCTACTGGTTGTGTACGTGTGTTTGCTCCAGTGCCCTTTGCGCACTTTGTGTGGATTTACCCTGTGTTCCTTGGATTAAAGACTCTTTGACAATTGTATCTACAATTCATAAACCACAAAGATACCTCCAGGAGGTCCTGTGGCACCACAACTTACATTTAAAGGAATGAGAATGCTAACGGATAGCTTTTTCTATGTATTATATATCTACTTGGTTTGACATTATGCTTAGCTAACAACATACTATGCTAATCTAATTAGCATAAAAGTAAATAAACAAACAAACATAATCATCTTTCAATTAGATATCTTAGATGGAAGCATAATTTAGTTGTTGGAACCTTGCGGAATAATGAGGACTGCACCAGTGATGCCTTCTATATGGTTTTTGAACAGAGCTGTTTTTATTCTGTGTAAATGTGGACCACGTTAATCAAGGGCAGGCTTTAAGATGGTTTAGATCATACCTGTCCGATCGCTACCATTTTGTTCATTTAAATGGGGAGTCATCTCAATTATCACCAGTAAAATATGGAGTGCCACAAGGATCTGTCCTAGGTCCTCTGCTATTTTCGATATACATGTTGCCTCTTGGTAATATTATTAGAAAATACGGGATTAGTTTCCACTGTTATGCTGATGATACTCAACTATATATCTCAACAAGACCAGATGAAACTTCTAAATTATCTAAGCTAACAGAGTGTGTTAAAAATGTAAAAGATTGGATGACCAATAATTTTCTCCTATTAAATTCGGATAAGACAGAGATATTACTTATTGGACCAAAAGACAGTAGACAGAATCTCTTGGATTACAATTTGCAACTAGACGGGTGTACTGTTACTTCCTCTACAGTCAAAAATCTGGGTGTTATATTAGATAGCAACTTGTCTTTTGAAAATCATATTTCCCATGTTACAAAAACAGCATTCTTCCATCTTAGAAACATTGCCAAGTTACAAAACATGTTACCTGTTTCTGATGCAGAAAAGCTAGTTCATGCATTCATGACCTCTAGACTGGACTATTGTAATGCACTGCTAAGTGGTTGTCCTGCGTCTTCAATAAACAAACTACAGGTAGTCCAAAACGCTGCAGCTAGAGTCCTTACCAGGTCAAGAAAATATTACCCCAATTTTACAGTCTCTGCTCTGGCTACCTATTAATTTCCGTATCAGTTACAAATATTATTACTTGCCTATAAGGCCCTTAAGGGGTTAGCTCCTGCATACCTAACTAGTCTTCTACCACGCTACAATCCATCACGCTCCCTAAGGTTGCAAAACTCTGGATTTTTGGTAGTACCTAGGATAGCAAAGTCCACTAAAGGAGGTAGAGCTTTTTCGCATTTGGCTCCCAAACTCTGGAATAGCCTTCCTGATAACGTCTGGGTTTCAGACACACTCTCTCTGTTTAAATCTAGATTAAAGACACATCTCTTTGGCCAAGAATTCAAATAATGCATCTCATAATCTTGTACTGCAGTTATATCTGATCAAATGCATATTGTTATTCTTTAGTTTGGGTTAAACAAATAAATTTTGCTTGGTTGGAACAGCAGCTACGCTAATTATGTCTCTATTTTTTTCTGTTTTTTGCCATGGGATTGACATCCCGTGGTAACTAGGATTTACACAAGCTTCAGTCTGGATCCAGAACACCTGAGAAGAGATGATGCCAACCCCGAAACAACATACAGAACTACAACATTCTGCTATAAGTTTGATTGCATCATATAATAATTGCTGTTAATAGTGTTCATTGTCTGTTTGATTACGTCTTTAATTGATTTTTCCGTACATTTCTGCCATATGTACATTGACTGACAGTCACCACTGATAAGCTACCACTAAATATTGTAGAAACGTAATTTGCTGGAAAGTTGCTTTGCAATGATTTGTATCGTGAAAAGCACTGTACAAATAAACTTGAATTGAATTGAATTGAATTAATCATAAATATTATATAAATTGTACCTAGGACCTCCTGCCAAAAACAGTAACATTGCATTTGATGCATTCTTAAAAAATACAAACAAAAAAGTGCTGGAACAATATCAGAATCAGCAGGCAAGCTGCACATTTGCCCTTCTGCAAACTTGGGATGTGACTTGCAAAAACCCCAATGGCAGCAAAACCAGAAAAGCCCAACCAGGCAGAGGTTGGGAGAAGAAGAGAGAGGTGATGAAAGAGAT
Organism: Sinocyclocheilus anophthalmus; assembly: GCA_018155175.1. NCBI lineage: Eukaryota > Metazoa > Chordata > Actinopteri > Cypriniformes > Cyprinidae > Sinocyclocheilus > Sinocyclocheilus anophthalmus. The sequence continues at coordinate 120,650 of JADLZN010009057.1, forward strand.
GTAAGGGGAAAAGAGAGACCAGAGAGTGTCAGCAACATCTATATCAACTAAGGGTACGATTACAGACAGAACTAGATTTCCACGTTATTTGGGTCGAATGAATTCTGCATGAACTGTGGCACAAATCAAATTTGCTACAAAAATACAATAAAAAAGCCTACTGAAGTACAAAATTATGACATGTAAGAAGTTTATTCCAAACAATTCGATCCAGAAATCGCACTTGTAGGAACATGAGACTGCAAAGTTTATTGAAAGTGTAAGGAAACTTTTACTATTTACCAGTTTCATGAAAATGCAAAGGTTTCCTTTTCAAAGACATTGGAGTTTTTTTAAGAAGAATAAATGTTAAAAAATGCTTTTATAAATGTTCTCGTATTTTATATGAATCTAAACTGTTACTGTCATTGTAGAGCCCATATAATAAATCAAATACATGTTTATTTTGATAAATAATTAACATTTTGTTAAATGTTAAAAATTATTTTCAATGGTTGATTGTAAATAGTAATGAAAGCTGCTGCTGCTGGCAAATTAATTATTTCCAATTTCTTGCAGAGCCATGCACATAATTAAATCATAATCAATGCATATAGTGTATTAAATAGAGTATATTCCCCCATAAAAGATATTAAGCACAACATCTCTCATTTCAGAGCTGGTTTATTTGCTTATTCTTTAAAAAATAATTTTGATCTATGCACTCATTCTCAACCCCCCCCCCCCACCCCCCCCCCCAAAAAAAAAAAAACAGAATTTGTCAAGTTATAATATCACATTTATTCTGATAATCCATTCGTGTCTAGGATATTAAAAATTAAATTCTATTTAATTCCTATTTATTTAGCTTTTGTTTTGGATAACCTTTAAATCCGGTCTTTCAAAGCTGCTTGCTTTTCAGTCCAAGGTGAATAAATATGTCTACTGGCTTTGAGGGAATGAAACATTTTTGTAAGCCCGGTAAGAGTTATGCTGGAGGTGAATGTGAAATGATTTCACTAAATCAAAGTCCTTTACTTCTATGATCGCTAAGTTGCTAAGCACTAGAAAAAGACTGCATTGCGACTGCATTGCAGCAAATAGAGAACATCTTCAGCATCAGAACCTTGAGGGAGATTGACTAGCAACAGAAGGCCTTTCATTCTACATTGAATTTGTTTATATACTGTAGGAATCTGTTTGCCAAAATGAAAAATATATCTAGTAAAATGGTTTCAAATAAACATTTGTCATTCAGTGACTAGTTTGATGAGCATTAGGACCTGATTCACAATTGACTTAGCATGTTACTAAGCTAACAATGTGATATTTTAAAGGATCGTGCACAAAAAAGAAAAATTCGGAAAATACTCACCCTCATGTTGTTCCAAATCTGTAAACCTTCGTTCATCTTCGGAACACAAATTAAGATATTTTTGATGAAAACTGAGACTTAGGCTGAGAACTTTCTGACCCTACATAGAAAGCATTACTGTACCATGTTCATACTCAGAAAGGTAGTAAGGACATCGTTAAAATAGTCCACGTGACATCAGTGGCTCAACCGTAATTTTATGAAGCTACAAGAATATTTTTTGTGTGCCAAGAAAACAAAAATAATGACTTATTCAACAATTTTGTTCATGACAGTACCACGGTTGAACCCCTGATGTCACATTGACTATTTTAGCGATGTCCTTACTGGGCCTTGAACATGGTAGTTGCATTGCTGTCTATGCAGGGTCAAAAAGCTCTCGGATTTCTTAAAAAAATATATTAATTTGTGTTCCGAAGATGGTCATACGGGTTTGGAACGACAAGAGAGTGAGTAATTAATGACAGAAATTAAATTTTTTGGTGAATTGTCCCTGTAATAAGCATAAAAATACATAGCACACAGAGTAAAACTGTATAAAGTGCCTCTGCCTAAGTAGGCAGCTCACTAAGTTTTTGGAACAAAGCTTATAAATATAGGTTGCATTGGCACCAATGATCTTTACAGTCTACTTAGGCTTACAATGCTTTTGGGATACGCAGCCCTGAGCAACATTAGCTAGCAAAACCAGTAAAGATGTAAACATCCTTTAAACACACATGCAATAAAAGTACCATACATGTTCCTGAATTAGATTCAAAACAAAGAGAAAGAGAATTACATTCTAATGAACAGTTCCACTGAGAGAGGCACAAGTTCTAGCTGATTCCACAATACACACACACACACACACTGTTTTTTATGGGGACATTCCATAGGCGTATTGGTTTTTATACTGTACAGACTGTATATTATATTACCCTACACCAACCCTACACCTAAACATACCCCTTACAGGAAACTTTGTGCTATTTCAGATTTCAATACACTCCATTCTGTGTGATATATAAGCGTTTTGAAAAGTGGGGACATGGGGTAATGTCCTGAAAAGTCACCTTCTCCTTGTAATACCTATGACATACCTTTTGTCATTATACAAATTTATGTCCTCATTTGTTACAAAAATGTGCACGCACACACACACACACACACACACACACACACACACAATGCATTACTGCACCCATTTGTGGATTAAAGCATTGTCCTTTACCAGACATTCTGAGAACAAAACAATAAAGCCATTAAAATGCTTTTTAATGACAGCAGCAGGTGTTCTCATAAATCTGCTAGATAAAAAAAAAGCATAGAGAGATAAATCTGTGCTGATGGATAGCGGGATAGACTTAAATGATCTATAGCGAAATAACTTTTTATCTTTGAGTCTGTACTGGTGAACAGATAAGAAATAGGACAGAAAAAATGAAAGAAAAAATTTTTAAACCGATAAGGTAACAGCATTTAACTCTAAAACCACACACACAAACACACACATATAAATGTGATATATGGGCATATGGGTATATATCTTGCAATTTTATAGTGTTGTTACTTTTGGTTCCCTTTCAGTCGGTCACTCTCGACGTCACGTCGGAGGACCGACGAATTTGGATCTCGCTTAGAGAGACCAATCCAATTTGAGTGTAAACTAAATGAGCCAATGCACCTTGGCATGCGATTATTGCATCCAGCTAATGCTGATCACAGCGTGAGTATAAGTAGGCAGCAGATGCAGCGCATATTCAGCTTTTCACTTCGGAGCCAAGCGATCACATCGTTCTGCTCCTGACTACTCTACGGAGAGAAGAAGACTGAACGAGTTCAGCACGCTCTTGGAGACCTCTTCGTGTTGGCGGACGGCGCTTCAGCGGTGGTGGTTTCCCGTGTCGAGTGGGTTGCACACATCAGGCTGCACTACCCCCTGTTTGTGTTGCAAATGATCATCTCGCCTGTGCGCCTCAGCACGCTAAAAGAGCTTTTTTCCCCTAAAAGAGCAATTTCGGGTGCGCCTTTCTAAAGACGACGTTGCTTGGCAAAACTTGACATTACATCTTTATAAAGACGATGTGGGTCTTCCTATAGACAATGTATCACCCGGGCATTCTGGATGCGGTCGTTACCTGGCGCTGGGTGATGGTCACGATCGCTGCCTCTCGTGCCTGGGCATGAAGCACGCTGAGGTGGCTTTCGTGGATGGCTCATGCTCCCATTGCGGGGGTATGACCATCTCGGAGTTGCGGACACGAAGCAGTCTCAGGATCAGTTGTGCGAACACAAGGATTTGGTGCTCTCACACCTCAGCCTGTTGGGCCTTCGGGTCAACTGGGAAAAGAGCAAACTCTCCCCGACACAGAGTATCTCTTTTCCCGGTATGGAGGGGACTCGGTAAGAGCAGGATGGCGGTCCCACTGAAACAGTTTCAGAGGCTCCTGGGGCATATGGCAGCTACGGCGGCAGTCACGCCGCTGGGGCTGCTCCATATGAGACCGCTGCAGCACTGGCTCCATGGCCGAGTCCCGAGGTGGGCGTGGCAACGCGGCACCTTCCGGGTCCAAGTTACACCGGCCTGCCGCCAAACCTTCACCCCGTGGTCAGACCTTGCTATCCTCCAGGCAGGAATGCCCCTGGAGCAGGTCTCCAGGCATTCTGTGGTTTGCACGGATGCCTCAACCACCGGCTGGGGGCCACGTACAACGGGCTTGCAGTGTCAGGGGTTTGGACGGGGCCCCAACTGCACTGGCTGCCTCGAGTTGCTGGCAGTGCACCTTGCCCGGGGCCGTCTCAAAGGGCGCTTACGAGGCAAGCGTGTACTAGTCCGCACAGACAACACAGCGACCGTTGCGTACATCAACCTACTGGGTGGTCTGCGCTCCCGTCGCTTTTCGCAACTCGCCCGCCACCTCCTCCTCTGGAGTCAGAAGCATCTGAGATCGCTTCGTGCTGTTCACATTCCTGGTCTGCTCAACCAGGCAGCCGACGAGCTGTCCCGAGCTGCGCTCCCGGGAGAATGGCGACGTCCATCCCCAGACGGTCCAGCTGGTTTGAAGACATTTCAGGGCCACTCAGGTAGACCTGTTTGCCTCCCCAGAAACCTCTCACTGCCAGTTGTTCTTCGCCCTGACCGAGGGAACACTCAGCACGGACGCACTGGCACACAGCTGGCCGCGGGGCCTTCGCAAGTATGCATTTCCCCCAGTGAGCCTTCTGGCACAGTTGCTGTGCAAGGTCAGGGAGGACGAGGAGCAGGTCCTGCTGGTGGCAACCTATTGGCCTACCCGGACCTGGTTCACAGAACTAATGCTCCTCGCGACAGCCACTCCTTGGCCGATTCCTCTGAGGAAGAACCTACTGACTCAGAGACGGGGCACCATTTGACACCTGCGTCCAGACCTCTGAAAACTTCATGTCCGATCCCTGGATGGGACGCAGAGGTTCTGAGTGGCCTACCCCAAGAGGTAGTTGACACAATCACTTCAGCGAGAGCACGCTTGAAGGGAACCTGTTTGTTGAGTGGTGTTCTTCTCACTGAGAAGACCCCCGGAGATGCCCGGTCGGAGTTGTGCTGTCCTTTTGCAGCAAGGGTTGGAACGAAGGCTGTCTCCCTCCACCCTTAAATTTATGTCGCTGCAATCGCTGCTAACCACGACCCCGTAGAAGGAGGTCGTTGGGGAAGCATGACCTGGTCGTCAGGTTCCTTAAGGGGGCGAGAAGGTTAAATCCTCCACGGCCACCCTCTATTCCCTCGTGGGACCTGACTCTGGTGTTCACGGCACTACAGCAGGGCCCATTTGAGTCTTTTTTGCAGGCGGTTGAGCTGAAGTTTATTTCAATGAAGACTTTGCTCCTGCTGGCAATGGCCTCTATCAAGAGGGTAGGGGACCTGCATGCATTTTGGTCAACGATTCGTGCCTAGAGTTCAAGCCGGCTGACTCCCAGGTAATACTGAGGCCCAGGCCCGGCTATGTGCCCAAGGTTCCCGCTACTCCCTTCAGGGATCAGGTGGTGAACCTCCAAGCGCTGCCCTCGGAGGAGGCAGACCCAGCCCTAGTTTTGCTCTGTCCCGTCCGAGCCTTAAGGTGCTACGTAGACAGGACGCAAAGCTTTAGGACCTCAGACCAGCTCTTTGTCAGTTACGGAGTCCGGCAGAAGGGGAATGCCGTCTCAAGCAGAGGATGGCCCACTGGATAGTGGATGCCATCACCCGGGCTTTATCAGGCACAGGGGGTGCCCTGCCCGCTCAGGTTGCGAGCACACTCTACTAGGAGTGTTGCATCCTCATGGGCGCTGGCTCGTGGCGCCTCGCTGACAGATATCTGTAGGGCTGCGGGTTGGGCGACCCCTAACACATTCGCTAGATTCTATAGCCTTCGTGTGGAGCCGGTATCCTCCTGTGTTCTCACCTCAAATGGGTAGAAGCACTGAGAGGCCCCGGCTTCGGGTCGGCTTGCAAAACCACTCCACAGAGTTCATATAGTAGACCCTGTTGAGCTCCTCCGTCCCCTCAGCAGCCAGACGTAGCGGAGCGTCCGGCGCCAGGCCTTCACTCGCTGAATCCTCGAGAACCAGTAGAAGGCTGGGTTCCATATGCAAGACCTAAGTGGATCCCATATGTGTAAAGTCCACGGTATAGCCTTGAGCCCGTGTTTCCCCGGCAGACTTCTGCCATTCCAAGAGGGTTCAATCACCTCCATTCTTCCATATGCACCTAAGGGATGTCCATATGTGTATTGCCTCCGAAACCTCCTTCGGGAAGGTTCAAGCTTCCGTAACGTCCCTGTTCCAAGTAGAACGGGTGCGTTTCCCCAGTGTTATCCCGTCTTACTCAGTGAGGAGTGCCATAGTAGCAGTAGCTGGTCCTATTGTGCAGGCCCTGGCCTACGCCAAAAAAATAGGGGCATAGTTGGCTTCCACAGGACACTGGAAGGGAAAAGTAGCTGTGGCCTTTTGGTAGGATCCCAAATTCGTCGGTCATCCGACGTGACGTCGAGAGTGACCGACTGAAAGGGAACGTCTCGGTTACGTATGTAACCCTCATTCCCTGAAGGAGGGAACGGAGACGTCACGTCCCGTCGCCACAGCTCCTGTACCACCGCTTAGCGGCCGGGTCATCGGTTCAGCTCCTCAGCGAAAACCTGAGTATGCATTGCACCCGCTGCCGAATTATACTCACGCTGCGATCAGCGGCAACTGGATGCAATCATCACATGCCAATGTGCATTGACTCGTTTAGTTTACACTCGAAGTAGATTGGTCCCTCTAAGCGAGATCCCAATTCGTCGGTCCTCCGACGTGACGTCTCCTTTCCCTCCTTCAGGGAACGAGGGTTACATACGTAACCGAGACCTTATTTTACCTTTGACAGTTTTAAATGTGGAACTTAAAGCAATATCACAGACTAAGAATCAAATTGGAAAGAGCAAATGAGAGGTTTGTTTTTTATTTGAGAGGTTATGGGTTTTAACAAAATTGAGCAGGCTGCATTTACATGATTTACCAATACATAAAAAATCATGAATACACACTCAATGCCATGCCAGTGAATTATGCTGAGCTTTACTGATGATGTAAAGTGCTGTAGGCACATTTATCAAACTTTAGTTATAAGCTTATGGGCTACAAGACCAGCCTTGTCAGATACAGCACGTAAAGAGTTTACAAAAAATAATAATAATAATTTAAACAAAAGATACATTTACTTGAGGGGCAAAACTGTGCAAGACATGAAAAATTGTTTTCTTGACAATCTTGAATTCAATTTATATTTCCTTCCAAAATAATGTCTATAAATTAGTATTTTAAACATACGTTTCAGAAGAAAAATTAACAACACCCACACTTAGAACAATCTTCTTTAATATCGAAAAATGTTTTAAAATCTGAACATTGACTTTAACATCTCAAGTAAATTGAGCCTTTTACTGGCAAAAAAAGGACAAAAAACTGATTAATTTTGCAGTGTGGTTGGAAACGTAAGAGTGAGGGGTAATTCTGAGGTAAGCTAATGAATGAAAAACTGTGAGGTTATTCAGTGCTCCTGTTCTTCTGTTGCAGTAATGAGGAATGGCAGCAATGCTACAGGCATGAGCCGCAATGAATCACCAACTGCCCAATTAATTATTATATTATGCCACTCCACGCATGCAACAATTAGAGATGGTAGAGGTGAAATAACAGAACACAGATGTTATAAAGATACAGTATGTTCATATTTTATACTGTATGGGTATTACATACATACATAACTAGTAATACTCAGTTATGATGAAGAAATTATTGCACTATTCTGACTGTTTAATTGTGACAAATTAAGAATCATGTACGTAGAATATATTTGGATGCAGTATGACATGAATATTAGCTGTAAAGAAAACCCCAAACTGTTTCACTCACCGATTTCATTCCCACAATGCTTTGCTCCACCTTGGTGACATAAGTGACATGGTCTTCATTCGATCGTAATTCCCTCAGCTGAATACGCTCATATATTCCCACTACCATGTCTCGTGGAATATCTGCACCATCATCAACCCCTAAATAAAAACACACATCAAAAGTGCTGAATATATACACATAATAAATAAATATCATATAAAATATTAAATTAATCAGAGTCCTATTGTATTACTTTCATATCCTCCATTGGTCAACAGCCTTTGACACACAATGTTGCACTTTTTTGTACTGATTTATTTACACTGTGTCTGGACGAATATTTATATTTTCCATTGTATGATTTTTTTTTCTTAAGAGAAAGTGTTTTTTTCTAACCACTAGGCTAGATGTGCATTATGAACATAATATGCAGCAAAGCAGATTAAGACTAATGAAATTTAGGAAGACTCAAGGAGTCACGAAAACATCAGGGGATGTTATGCAAAACCAGATGAGGAGATGAAGAAGATGAATATGGAACATACTTTTTTTTCTTACCCTATGAGAGAGGGTTGAATGTACGGGGGATTGTGGAATTGACAGCAGAGTGGAGAGCCCAAAGTTTTTTTGGTTCCACAAACAAAATTTGCGGAAGAAAAACCTGGCTTGTGGAAATGAGGAGACAAAAATATGCAGATCTGCAGCCATTCCTGTAAGGTGCAGGCAGGAAATGCTTAGGATGATATAAAAATATTGTAAATATTGGGAACACTTTACAAACAAGGGTCCCCATCAGGTAATTATTCTGTCATATACAAATAAAGTACAGAGACTTGCTGCTGCCGATACATCCACAACATGCTGCTGTGAGCATGTGAGAAATACTGCTGCTGCACATATAACACACATGAAATAACCCCCATATAGCATACATCACCTCGTAGCAGATCTATACAGGTGGGGCTGGGGAAGGTTGAGGGTTTCTGAAGCAAGATGCAACTGCTACGGCAAGCACTAGTAATATATTTGAATGTTAAGCAGCGAGCTCATTGTTACCGATACAGAAGAGAACCAATCAGCTGCCATGTGACAATGATGTCACCAGGTCAGATTGAGCTAGACCTATCAGACTAAGCATCTAGGAGTTTCATGCCAGAACTCTGTATTTCATGCAGTGCATTAACCAACAATGAGCAATACATTAGTTAGTTCATTTTAAGGTAATGTAGTTATCCAGTGATGTCAACAAATGGAGCCATATTATAAAGTGTTACTGCAATGTTGTTAGTTTTATATTATTTGAAAATAATGTGACTCTGTATCTGACCTTTTTAAAGGGAAAAAGTTGTGATGTTATGAGTTCAGAGACAAAAGTACAGCAATGCAGGGAGCCACAGTGAGATCCGCTTGTGTAAAGAGAGTTTCTGTGTCACAGAGTAATGCAAATGAAAGTTTACACTGAGATTAACATAGCGCTGATGTCACTGGCTGTTTTCATTAAATTAATGTGCTTTAGGGCGCTTTCAATAGCATTATACTTTGATGCTTAATTAGGTTTCGCCCACTCACTTAGTCAAGTGAAATGATCCTGACCTAACTTATGATGAAGGGAAAGTGGAAAGTTATGTGTATCTTGCTGTTGGAAAACTAGACCTGCATTTACAGAAGGAAAGGCAGCAAAGGAATAGTGTTCGCTTTTGTTTATGCTTAAATGCTAAATGAGAGTCATGACACTCGACAACAGCAAGGCATGAGGGAAAAAAATGAGGAAAAATTACACTTTAGTACATTTTAGTTATAGGTTTATAGGTTTGGCTTTGTGTTTGGTCATCCCTTCATGCATTTCAATAAATTCAGTCTCGCTTTTAACCAACTTTCTTTTCTATTTCTTCTCGTCTCACCTCTTAGGTTGCGGATGAAGTCTTCCAGCATCATCTTACGATCGGGTTTGATGTTGGGACTGTACATGTCCGTGTTGAGGAGGATGATGGCAAATGCAAGGATGAAGATTGTGTCAGGATTGTGGAACTGCTGCACCACGTCTGGGTTACACATACAGTAACGCTGGCTGAGAAAAACAGGATACAAGAAACAGACAAACAACAGCTATGTTTATTTAACACATTTTCATAAATAGACCCTTCTGTTGCTTATCTTTCATAATCATGAATCATTTGTAAATGTGATGGTACTTGTGTAAAAACAGCTTATTAAAAGTGTTGTTATTTATTTATTTAAAAATGTCCCTATTACCTGACAGATACTACTGAAATAGATGTCTGAAACAAAAAAAAATCATAAGGTCATAAAAGTCATGATGCTTTATTAGATAATTGTCAATTAACTAATTAATTTGTACGTCATACATGTGTTACCTTTAGACTGTATCATATATTATCTATCAGAATATATTGGGTTTTTAAATTCTCCATTGCAAATAAGTGAAATATAATTAAAACTGTCAAATATAAAGTCCTCACAGTATATCTAGCATAGCGTTAGTTCTGGCAGGTCACGTTAGTCAAGCTCGCATCAGCTGATCCCCATCTATCTATAGGAATACGACACTTATCTAATCATTCATATATAAGGTCCCTCAGTATTATCAGCAGTTTTCACATTGCTCAATAGCTAATTACCCTCCTCCATCCCCAACTCCTCCTCTGTCAGTCAAGATTCAGCCTTCTTATTATCCTTTGAATCAGACTAATTCTAAAAATGTGTACATAAAATGATTGAACTTTAACAATATCTGCAATACATTTAGTTGGTTCTGTTCTGTTTACCCTGGTGGGTATCACTGCTCTCCCTGCTCTCATCCATGCTAGGCTGCATGGATGCGCAGGGAGTTCTTGCCCAGAACAGAACCATACCGCCAATCCAAACTTTATGCTAATTGTCAATCATCTTTGATGACAGTGGTCCTGACAGAAATGCATTCATTGTAATTTGTCGTGAACTTGTGGAATCTTTACACGTTGTAAGGAAAATGCAAGTGGTTCCTGTCGTATGGTATTGTGAGAGGTTTTCAGGAATTGGTTGCTAAGATGTTGCTATATGGTTTTTTAAGTAAAATGATTCCTCTATTGTAGGACTGATATTCTGCAAAGGTTTCTTGATATGTTTTGGCTCTTTCATCTAATGTAAGTCAGAGGGGGATTTTCTGTTTGCTTTATCGTCTGTCAGGTGAAAATTCCAAGTTTAATCACTTAGACAAGTAATTACACAGTTTTCATCATTAAAATGGATGATTTTAGACACTATTTATGCAATACTATTTTATCCCAGACTCACTGTGAAAATGTGCCTGTGGCAACATATCTGCAGAATTAAATGTTGCTGCTTCTTGCACTTTTTGTGACCCTTTCAAAATGAAATGTCTTGTGAGTGGTGCTAAAAAGGTCTTAATTTTTATCCAAAACAGATAAATATATCTGAAACAGTAAATCTGGCAATGCATTATTGCCTTGGGTGTTGTACATATTGCTAAAGTTTGGAACTTAAATTAAATCTGGTAAGTGGTGTTAAAAGATTAATGCACTATTGTGCAGAGTTTAATGTTCTAAGCTAAACCTTACCCTAAACATAACTGATATTGTTAACAAAAGCACATGTGAGATAAAAAATGTATTTGCTGAAACAACCATGCCATTTAGCTTGCTTCTACGTCTTTGATCCTCTTATTTACAAATTGTGTTTCATGGGACTCTTAACCTATTGCTCTACATTATAATTACCAGCTGTACCAGGTGGGCTACCGAGCAAGTTTACTTCGTTAGAAAAGCCATTCATATCGAAATGGTTATGTAAAATACACATTAAATTACCTGTTTAAATCATGCACTATGATGTAAATGGTTTGAGGTCATAACATATTATTGTGCAAAAAAACGTGCAAAAAAAGAAGTGTATTTATTAATAAATAATCTACCCCGTAATCATAATTTCTGTTTTATAACAATAAGGGCTCCATTTCAGCTGGAAACTGCAGTGAATTGTACATATAAGTACGTTTTTCCATAAATTTGGCAAAAACGTATGAAGAGGCACTTTTTTCCAATGAGCCTATGTTGCATTTATGTCTGTAGGGCAATAGTGCAAGATGAGAAGTTTAACATTTCAGGCTTGTTCAAAACTCTAGTAATAGTGATGCTTACTAAGCATCACCACTAATGATGAATGGCTTTTATTCATTAAAGTATTATTATTATTATTGATGAATATTATATTTCATATCCATATACCCCTTCACTTGCTGTTTTTTAGGTTTGAGAAATATCAAAGGCAATGCAGGAGAAACAGCCGGAAACAGGCTGGATTGTGTTATGCAACCACAGTTATTTATAAACCAGTGTCTCGCAGACAGATGCAGACGTGTGCAACACTCTTACACACACACACACAACAGCATAAAGATCATCAGCAGTCTTGTTATTTCCAGTGCTGAAAACAAAAGCATGTTTGGCTATGACCCTTGAAACGCTGATAGCTGCAACTGCATTATGATTCAGAATTGGAATAAGAGCCTCTACTGCATATGAATGGAAAGTAATTGTTCTAGCAAGATGATTATTTGGATTATTAGACCAGCATTGTCAAGTAAACCTACGCTAACATTTGTGCTACAGCAGAAACAATCTGCACTTGCAAATATTGTAAAAAGTAAAAATGGCACATGCACATAGCAAAATGATTAACTAAAATTAAAATCAAAACTGAAACTGAAAATTTTACCGAAACCATGTTAAATAAAAGTCAAATAATTTCTGGTCTGAAAAAAAAAAAATAAAATAAAAAAAAAAATAATAAAAAAAAAACCTACTATCGTATATATCTATAATATATTATTCTGGCCTACCCTATTATTCTCTACCTATATATATATACATATCATTGATATACAATTACATTTTATATATATATATGTATATATATATATATAGCATATATATATATATATATATATATACACACACAGGTGCATCTCAATAAATAAGAATGTCATGGAAAAGATCATTTATTTCAGCAATTCAACTCAAATTAGGAAACTCGTGTATTAAATAAATTCAAACTGCACACAGACTGAAGTAGTTTAAGTCCTTTGTTCTTTTAATTGTGATGATTTTGGCTCCCATTTAACAAAAACCCAACAATTCACCATCTCAACAAATTAGAAAACTTCATAAGACCAAAAAAAAAAAAAACATTTTTAGTGAATTGTGGGCCTTCTGGAAAGTATGTTCATTTATGTACATACACTCAATACTTGGTAGGGGCTCCTTTTACATGAATTACTGAACGCATGGAGACAATGAATACGGCTGGAATGGAGGACTAGTTGGGGACAGGCTGTGGCACTGCTGAGGTGGTATGGAAGCCCAGTTTGCTTTGATAGCGGCCTTCAGGTCATCTGCATGGTTGGGTCTGGTGTCTCTCATCTTCCCCTTGACAATACCCCATAGATTATCTATGGGGTATTGTAAAGAGGGTGTTTTCTGAAGTCAACAGTCAACGCAGCCATCTACCAGGACATTTTAGAGCACTTCAATCTTCCTTCTGCTGACAAGCTTATGGAGATGCTGATTTCATTTTCCAGCAGGATTTGGAACCTGCCCACACTGCCAAAAGCACCAAAAAATTGTTAAATGACCATGGTGTTGGTGTGCATTACTGGCCAGCAAACTCACCAGACCTGAACCCATAGAGAATCTATGGGGTATTGTAAAGAGGAAGATGAGAGACACCAGACCAAACAATGCAGATGACCTGAAGACCGCTATCAAAGCAACCTGGGCTTCAATACCACCTCAGCAGTGCCACAGGCTATTTGCCTCCAAGCCACGCCGCACTGATGCAGTAATTCATGCCAAAGGAGCCCCTACCAAGTATTGAGTACATGTACAGTAATGAACATACTTTCCAGAAGGCCAAAAAGTCACTAAAAATGTTTTTTTTATTGGTATTATGAAGTATTCTAATTTGTTAAGATAGTGAATTGGTGGGTTTTTGTTAAATGTGAAAGGAAACATCCAAATAAACGAAAAAGACCCTAAACTACTCTCGTCTGTGTGCATAGAAGTATGAATACAACGGAGTTTCCCATTTGAGTGAAATTACTGCAAATAAGTAAAATTGTCCACGCCATTCTAATTTATTGGATGCAAACTGTACTATATATATAGAAATATCACTGTTATGCGCTAATTCAAGTCACAATGCCAAACAATATATACCGTTTGTTTACTCTGCACATACAGTGCCAAAATGTTTCATGTCAAACTCCCCACTACGTTTCCACTCCTCCTTGATTCACTGTACTACAGCGCTGTATTCCTTGCGAATTCGATTTATGGAGGCATTCAGCGTGCTTTTTCTTTTCCAGTGCAGGGATGGCAACCGTTCATGCGCACGGTATATCCTCCCCCCCAGTCTTCTTTCCCCTCAAATAGCAGGTGGCCTGGAGCTTGATGTGTTGTGAAACAGGTTCTGGCGCTCCCAGACTGCTCTCTCCGTTCCCACTTTGCGCGCGCGCGCCCTTGCCCACGGCTCTGAGCCGGGAAACTTCTCAGCGCCTCATCCACCCTCCCCCCGGCAATTCCCGCTCATGCCACCCCCCGTATCCCCCCCCCCCCCCCCCCCCCCACAAAAGACGGCAACCCGGAAACAGACAGCAAAATGAGAGGAGGCGGGGACGTGAGAGATGTGTTAGAAAAAACGAAAAAACAAGGTATACTTTACGCCAGCCCCTACGATTGACAAGCTCACATGCCTGGCTCTCCGCGTTCGTTTGGATACTATTTGAGGTTTCGCCCAGACCTTTGTGGAAAAACTTTGGGGACCTCTTTGATGTTTTTTTTTTTTACTGCGTATTTATTACTACTATAATTACCAATTTCAAATTTGGGCTAAGTAAATAATTAATACTTTTATCCATCAAGCATTCATTAAATTGATGCATGCTTGATGGATAACATTGATTAAAAAAATGATCAAATATGACAGTGATGACATTTATAACATTACAAAAGGTTACTGTCAAATAAATGCTGTATTTGACCTTTATGCTTAGACTTCTGAAAAAAAAATGCAAATATAAAATATTTAGCAGCACTACTGTTTTCAACATAGATAATGATAAGAACCATTATTCATAATTGAGAACTAATAGGAGTAATGGCTTCCAAAAATTCAGAATTTTTTTTAAATGCAGTTTGGGGGGGAGTGAGGGGAGACTTCTTACAAAAACATTCCCCCCCCCCCCCCCCCCCAAAAAAAAAAAAAAAAAAAAACGAAAAAAGATATATAATATATATTCTAAACACCAGGCACAGCATAAATAACAAAATATATAAATGAGTACACCCCCTCTGATTATATTAAATTATAAAAATATGTATTTTCTTAATGCTCACTATAATAATTCTAGAAAGACAGGAAATGATGCCAAATTGAAAAAATGTATTAAACAATATTTCTTAATATAAAAACATGCCCATTAATATCCTGTTGTTTTAAAAGTTTTATTTTTGTTCTATTTTATAAAAATAAGAAACTTGAGCAATTTTTGTTTTTTTTTAGTTTAAATTTTTTAAATTTTTTTAAATACGGATTGACAGAGAAAATTGAGAACAACCCTCGTTTAATTCAACCCCAAAAGGTGTAATAATATTCTAGAAAGAAACTTAGTATGTCCTCCAGAACTTAAGGTATACTGCTCTGACCCTTCTTGGCACTGGGTGTACAGGTTCATGACAAATTTTCACATCTGTGTTGTTTAACTCCTGAAGGATGACCTCCTTAAATGCTCTGGTCCTTAATGGAAAGTGTTGCTCAGCTTGTCTCTACAGAATCACTCACAGCAGCTCAAGAGTGTTAAGACTGAGTAAACATGTCCACTGAAGGATTTTCACCTCAGGAAAATTAATATCTTCATTGTCATGTTAAAAAAAAATGCCCAACAATGCAGGGAATGAGAAGAGGGTAGCATCTTCAGTTTCAGGTTTTTTGTATTACATCACAGTGGTGTGTGAATTAATGCCAGCATTGATAAAGCACAACTCCCTCACACCTTCAACACTCATACATCCATATATAAAAGCTTTACTACCACTGAACGCCACTGTGGGGCCCAAGGGGTTATCACTGTACTTCCTGGAGCAAACCAGAACATTTGGATGCTGGTATCGGAATGATGAATTGCGTCTATGGACCAGAGTATGGATCCCAGAAGTTCTCTTTTTGTAAATATGGGTCTTGGAAAAAGCTAAATGAGTTTATTGTACTTTGGCTAGTCGGTAGTTCTGGTGTGGATAAACAACAATGCATGTCACTTCTGCATGCTGCATCTTACTCTGTGAGATAAAGTGTCACTCTTTTCACAGCTTTTGCCGGCTCTGAGACACTTTCACAGTGTTTCTCCTGCTCTTTTTCTAGCAAAAACTCACTCATCACTAAATGAAAGCTTAAAGTGAAAACCCGAATATTTCAGGAGCCTTATCACAAGTCCATAGTTTTTTAATGTCGGTGCTACTTCTACAATATTTTCACACTTAAAACAATAATTCGGTATTCCTCTTGTACCATTGTCCTCTTTTATGCTAATAAGTAAATCTCCTGACAGTTCTCTCTCAAGTGGTTTCATTGTTGTCAGCATTAAGTCTGAGTATGATTCAGTGGGCCATATAACACTTAATTATCAAAAAATTACTTACCTTTAACAGTTTTGGTTCAACATACTTGCATGTTGATCAATGCTTGCCTTAACCTTACACCAGTTTTTTTTTTTTTTGTTTTATTTAGTAACTTTTTTAGGAGGGTGTACTCATTTTTGCAACAAAACATTTGATCACTTTGATAAGAAAATGGTATTTTCTTGAATAATTTTAACATTCTTCTTTGGTAATTGATCAAGCAAGCTTGTTGGAACATTACATCTCCAAAAAACCCTAACATGTCTTCTAAGTAAAGAATAATTGCTGAATTACTTACGTTTCAGAGGGGGTGTACTCATTTATGCTGTGCACTAAATTCTTTAAATGCAAATTCTTTCTTTAAAAGTACAACTATCCAATACTTAAAATATCTAATAATTATAATATCTATATGAATCAAATTTGTCTGCAAATAGCTTCTTCAAATCCCTAGGGGGTTGTCATTAGGATGGAAGGCTCTGCATTAATTAAATGTTATGTTTGCATTCACTTTTGCAGCAGAATAAATTAAAATATGCATGTGATTTCATGTCAAATAGTCACAAATGTGGCTTTTATTAATGATAATAATGACACATGAAATCAAAAGCCACTCGTAGTGCCCAAGACCTTTGTGAAGTGTACCTTAACATTAACACAAATACTGTAAAGATAGAGTGATGGGATGTCAATAGACTTCAGGAGACATCACTCACAGATGATTTCAACCCACAACCAGGCCCAGAGTAATCGCATCTCAGCTAACAAAAGCAACGAACTCCCACTTACATGAACAACTTTAAGGCTTATTTCAAATGAATGCACCAAACTGAACTTATAAGGGATCATTCATACAAAAATTGTGCAATTTAATTCCGTGCCATTGTTTCAGTTTTCAGTGTCACATGATCCTTCAGAAATCATTCTAATATGCTGATTTGGTAATATTGGTAATATATGCTAATATCTTTTAAATGTCATGACATCAAACATTTGCACGAGGTTCGTGTGATTTTTTACCATCGCCTATTAACTACTTTTACAAAATCACTTTCACAAAAATAGCTGTTAATTTAGCACATGAGTTAGTATGGACTAATTCTTGCAGTGCTCTTTGGATATTGGTGATTTCTTTATCATGCAGGTTTGAAATGACATAAATGATGGCAGAATTTTCTTTTTTTGGGGGATGAAACTATTCCTTTAATGTCAAACAAAGTTCACAGCCCAAGAAGTCCAACTGAATCTTCACTCCACATAGACAACTTCAGAACCTGAAATGTTTATTAGATAAATAATACATTGGGTACGGAAAGTATTCAGACCCCTTCAATTTTTCACTCTTTGTTATATTTCAGCCATTTGCTAAAATCAGTTAAGTAAATTTTTTTTCCTCATTAAATGTACACACAACACCCCATATTGAAAGAAAAACACAGAATTATTGACATTTTTTGCAGATTTATTAAAAAAGAAAAAAAACTGAAATATCACATGGTCATAAGTATACACATTGCTCAGTATTTAGTAGAAGCACCCTTTGATCTAATACAGCCATGAGTCTTTTGGGAAAGATGCAACAAGTTTTTCACACCCTGGATTTGGGGATCCTCTGCCATTACTCATTGCAGATCCTCTCCAGTTCTGTCAGTTGGATGGTAAACGTTGGTGGACAGCCTTTTTTAGGTCTCTCCAGAGATGCTCAATTTGGGTTTAAGTCAGGGCTCTGGCTGGCCATTCAAGAACAGTCACAGAGCTGTTGTGAAACCACTCCTTTGTTATTTTAGCTGTGTCCTTAGGGTCATTGTCTTGTTGGAAGGAAAACCCTCGGCCCAGTCTGAGGTCCTGATCACTCTGGAGAAGGTTTCCGTCCAGGATATCCCTGTACTTGACCACATTCATCTTTCCCTCGATTGCAAACAGTCATCCTGTCCCTGCAGCTGAAAAACAACCCACAGCATGATGCTGCCACCACCAAACTTCACTGTTGGGACTGTATTGGACAAGGTGATGAGCAAGGGCGGGAAGTGACTGTTTTTTTTTACACAATACAGATTAGAATTAATGGGCAAAAATTCATTTGGTCTCTCCGACCACAGAGAACTCTTATTCTCCACCATTTTGGAGTCCTTCATGTGGTTGTTTAGCCAACTCCATGCTGGGCTACATTCATGTTGGCTTGCACTGCGGAGAGGCTTCTGTCGGGCCACTCTGTCATAAAGCCCCGGCTGGTGGAGGGTTGCAGTGATGGTTGACTTTCTACAGCTTTCTTCCATCTCCCGACTGCATCTCTGGAGCACAGCCGCAGTGATCTTTGTGTTCTTCTTTACCTCTCTCACCAAGGTTTTTCTCCCCCGATAGCTCAGTTTGGCCAGGCGGCCAGCTCTAGGAATTGTTCTGGTCGTCCCAAACGTCTTCCAATTAAGGATTATGGAGGCCACTGTGCTACTAGGAACCTTAAGTGCAGCAGAAATTTTTTTTTGTAACCATGGCCAGATCTGTGCCTTGCCACAATCTGTCTCTGAGCTCTTCAGGCAGTTCCTTGACCTCATGATTCTCATTTGCTCTGACATGCACTGTGAGCTTGTAAGGTCTTATATAGACAGGTGTGTTTGGGGCGTTCATAATCAACGTCCAATCAGTATTAATCAAACACAGTGGAACTAAAAATGAAAGTGAGAACATCTCAAGGATGAGAGAAGTACTGACAGCACCGGAGTTAAGAGAGTGTTACAGCAAAGGGTCTGAATTCTTAGGACCATGTGATATTTCAGTTTGTTTTTTTTAATAAATCTGCAAAAATGTGTACAATTCTGTGTTTTTCTGTCAATATAATAAGGGTGCTGTGTGTACATTAATGAGGACAAAAAAAACTTAAATGATTTTAGCAAATGACTACAATATAACAAAGAGTGAAAAATTTAAGGGGGTCTGAAAACTTTCCATACCCACTGTATGTGGTCTGTATGCGAGCGGATAATACATGGTATTAATTATTTTTACTTCCACCAATGTGTTGCATGTTTATTGGCTAAAGCTGTCAGCGTGAGATTTCAGAAAGAGAAGAACACGGCTTCTTTGTTCGATGTGTACATAGAGCAGGTAGAGAGAGGAACGCATCTATGCAGGGAAATTAAATATCCACGAAAAAGGAGCCAATCTTGTTCTTCCCCTTTGGTAAAAGTTGCTGAAAGAATATCCTGGTCGTAATGCAAAAAAAGACGATTTCCAAAGTGACTAAACCCTGAATGCAACATTAACACACACAGAAAAATAAAAACATAACACGGATAAATGCACAGCAATTACTGTGCCTTGAAATATAACCTGTCGTTCTACTACAGTCCTATTTAAAGTATATCTTTCAGACAAAAGGGGAACATGAGATTTATGATTGCACATGTCGAGAAAGTCCATTTAGTAGTCACTATCAAGATAAAAGCATGATAATGCTGCTGCTATTGGTTTCTTTTTGTTAGAATGCTTCATTTTACAATCATTGATCATTAAATGGGTGTTGCTAAATAAAAGTAAAATAAAAGTGTTCAGGTTCATTGGAGCTGGTGGTTGTGCTGAGCAGACCCAAAAGAGTAGGAAAAATCATAACAAATATGACAGCTCGCCCCCAGAAAACACTGGAGGATTTTTTCTAAAAAGCTGCTCGCAATAAGGACAAGCTTTGTATAGTAAGGACTGCCACGAAACTTTAATCTAATTGAGCATTTCCCCGTGTGTCGTGAACCAGATGGGTGATTATCTGTCAAAAATGGTTAATATTCAACAGACATTGAGTGAGAGGAACTGTGTTCTGCGCGCAAACTCATTAATAAGATCCAATTTTCAAAAAGACACGATTACAGCATTCGCTTTCAGGACAAAAACCGAAGAAAAAATTTTTGCCACCTGTTCTCTTTTTTCTTTTTCTTTTTTTTTTTCTCAGCAAGAAGCGTCAGCAAGTTAAATGTGCTCCGATACCACCTGACAGACAAATTAAGTAGGTGTGCACAGGCCATGTACACAAAATCATTCCATTTTCCAAATGATGCCTAGTAGGGTCCTGGAGGCATTTATCCTATATCAGCATCTCAGGCCAAAAAAAGCGAAAAAACAAATCAAGTTCAGGGTCCTAACAATACAAATTCATTAAACCTCTAAGCAATGGTTTATATCCTCCACGTCACCTCCTGCATTGTCCTTCAATTACTGAAATCATGGATTGTGTCTGATTTAAGGTCTATACATTCAAACATGACTGTACTAGTAAGGTGTACTCCAAGACAAGGTTAGGGAACATTGACATTGGTACGAATAGATCAGGAACAAACCTCTCAAAAAGTCTTCAGATCCACATGGAAAGAGTTACGGTTTGTAAGGTTTTTTGCAATGCTGCAGTTTCTTTGGTACAACACTTGCAAAAGTCTTGCAGCGTTTATGGATCCTCAGCTTGAGGAAGTGGAAAGAAGAAGTGGTGAATCTGCGTTTAGCCCTTTTTTGTAGCTCGTGGCCGAATACAACAGACTCTGAAGAGCCATGCATTGTAGCAATACACTATTATGGAGACAATTGCAATTTAGAGAAGTCCTTGGGTTTAAATAATCGTTAAATGTCTTGGCTCATAGGGGTACTGAGAGAAACGTCTACAGTGCATCTCAATAATAAAATTAGAATGTGTGGAAAAGTTATTTATTTCAATAATTCAACTACTCCTCAAAAATTGTGAAATTGGGGTTATTAAATACATTAATGCACACAGATGAAGTGTTTACGTCCTTGGTTCTTTTTTGTAATTGTGACGATTTTGGCCACATTAACACAAAAACCACATTTTCAAAATCCAAGTCTAATCTCAACCATCAGTACTCAACTCAAAACACCTGAAAATGTTTCATGAGCCTTCAAAATGGTCTCTCGGTTTTTTTCACTAGGCTACACAATCATGGGGAAGGACTGCTGATCTGACAGTTGTTCAGAGGACAATCATTGACACCCTTCACAAGGAGGGTAAGCCACAAAAATTAATTGCCAAAGAAGCTGGCAGTTCACAAAGTGCTGTATCCAAGCATATTCATAGAAAATTGAGTGGAAGGAAAAAGTGTAGAAGAAAAATATGCACAACCAACCGAGAAAACCGCAGACTTATGAGGATTGTCAAGCAAAATCGATTCAAGAATTTGAGTGAATTTCAAAAGGAATGGACTGAGGCTGGGGCCAAGGCATCAAGAGCCACCACACACAGACGTGTTCAGGAATTTGGCTACAGTTGTCGTATTAATCTTGTTAAGCCACTCCTGAACCACAAACAACGTCAGAGGCATCTTACCTGGGCTAAGGAGAAGAAGAACTGGACCAAGTGGTTCCAAAGTCCTCTTTTCAGATGAGAGCAGTTTTCTGGATTTCATTTGGATAACCAAGGTCCTAGAGTCTGGAGGAAAGGTGGAGAAGCTCATAGCCCAAGTTGATGAAAGTCCAGTGTTAAGTTTCCACAGTCTGTGATGATTTGGGTTGCAATGTCATCTGCTGGTGTTGGTCCCTTGTGTTTTTTGAAAAAAAAACTGCACCCGTTTACCAAGAAATTTTAAAGCACTTCAAGGTTCCTTCTGCTGACCAGCTTTTTGAAAAAGCTGATTACATTTTCCAGCAGGATTTGGCACCTGACCACACTGCCAAAAGCAACAAAAGTTTGTTAAATGACCATGGTGTTAGTGTGCTTAACTGGCCAGCAAACTCACCAGACCTGAACCCATAGAGAATCTCTGGGGTATTGTCAAGAAGAAAATGAGAAAAAAAAGAGACCAAAAAATGCAGATGAACTGAAGTCCACTGTCAAAGAAACCTGGGCTTCCATACCAACCTCAGCAGTGCCAAAATCTGATCACTCCACGCCCGTCGAAACTTGAGCAGTAATTAAAGCAAACGGAGCCCTACCAAGTATTGAGTCATGTACAGTAACTGAACATACTTTCCAGAAGGCCAACAAAATGTTTTTTTATTGGTCTTATGAAGTTTTCTAATTGTTGAGCTAGTGAATTGGTGGGTTTTTGTTAAATGTGCGCCAAAAATCATCACAATTAAAAGAACCAAAGAATTAAACTACTTCAGGCACTCTGTATGCATTTAATTTTATTTAATACACGAGTTTCACATTGTGAGTTGAATTACTGAAATAAATGAACTTTTCCACGACATTCTAATTTACTGAGATGCACCTTTAGATCATGGCCAGGTCCTTATGAGCTCAATCCTGAGCTTTAGTCACTGTGCCACACCAACTAATGTAAACTGAACAGCAAGACACATTCCCTTCCAGCACATTAAACCTTAAGGTGATAGGGGAATGTTTTCCCACAGTAGACCTATTCAGGTTTCCCAGTAGCACATTACCTCCTGTGTGTTCTGTTGAAGATTACTGTACATCACAGCTTGTTCCTAAGGATGCATTACGGTCTGGGCTAATGGGATCCGTTCCTGAAGAGCTTCTGAATGTCGTGACCAGGTTGTCTTTTCCATTGTGTTTTTTTGATCAGTAGTCTGGTCTTTGATAGTGAGGGAATATTTTATTTTGTAATTTCACTGCCTTGATCAAATGACCTTCAATGTTTGCAGCAATTTACAGAAAATCCATTCGTTCCACATATTCAGTCACTTTTTGGCATTTAGCATGTGAGGAGATTTGTGCATGGTAGAATGCTGCTAAAGTTTTTTACTGTATGCATCATGACCATATGGCTGGTACAGTTTTTTTTTCTCACAAGCTGCACTAATGTGCAATTAATTAACTTTGCAAATCTTAATTTTTGACTGCTACAAGACAAGACTTTGACTTTAGATGTGTATAATTTCAGTTTTGAGTGTCAATAAGGATGTCAGAATGCGACACGATTGATCACTTAGTCAACACCCTCAATCGTTACAAAAATTTTAGATGTTTATCAAACCGTTTGACATGTTGACATCTTTGACAAAAGACTGTTGATGTTGCGCAGTCTGCAGTGGTTTCTAACCAAGATCTCACGGGGGTAATTTTGTATAATCTGACAAGAAACAGTAATACATTTTCTTTCTGCTCCTGCTAGTGCTTCTTTTTGGACATGTTATATGAACTATATTAAACTAACCTTTTAGAAAGTATGCACAATTATTTATTTCTTGAGCTTGACAGCCCCTGATCACCATTCACTTTCATAGTTGAACAATATTTTAGGTGACACTATATTTTAAGGTGTCCTTGTCACAGTGTAATAATACATTTAAGTACTGAGTAATATTAATTAACTACATATACTTACTGTAGGGTTAGGGTTTGGTTTAGGGTTACTTACATGTAATTATGCATAATTTATTGTTATTAGAATAGTAAGTACATGTAACGTGTAACAAGGTTACCTTAAAATAAAGTGTTACCATATTTTATGTGCAATTACAGTGTACTTTACACAATAATGTACTATATAATATAAGGTGTAATATTTATTTTTACTTTTATTTTTAACTCTTTTGTGTAAAACTCTCCTGTTATTTAATCTGGGCACTCACATGATTGATTAAAGCTCAAAATATACAGTCAAATCCCTTGCCTTTCGAAATATACTCCATTTGATAGCATGCATGAACACAAGTGGTCGACACGTGCTTTAACAAGTTTCATTTTTGCCCAGTGTCTGCACTATTTTTCTCAAGAAGTTATGACTGATAAAAATGTCTTTGTACTCTTTTAAACTAAGGTTGTGGTTATCTAATAACCCACTTACACAAGTGCTTGTCAATGTGGGTGTCTGTTTTTGTTGCTGCCACCTTGTGGAACAACACAGATTAGTGCAAAACAAATTCAATGTGCATGAGCTACCTGGGCATACAAAGTACCAGCGATTACAAAAATCGAGCAGTGCGTGTACAATACGCATGTACTAATTTGGTGTATGTGGACCTTCGTTTATGCATAAAAACTATTTATACTTTGGGCTTTACTCTAGTAATAGAATGGGTTTCCATGCCTTGCTTTGCATGACTTTGTCAAGGAGCTACAGCATCTAACATTGCTTGGGCAATATTGCCTATCTCGCTCTAGAGAGAGGTGCATGCAAGCTTGGAGTGTTTGCTCTGTTATAATTTGGGGATACTGGGAATAAATGCTCTGCTTGTCCAAATAAGAAACAAGCCACTGAAGAACAAAGCTTGTCTTCTGGAAAACAGTAGAAACTGATAGACAGGTTGCCTTCTGAGTCAGGAGATCCAAAGAAAGAATCTATATTGATGGTTTATTTAGGTTTTTTTTTTAAAAACATGGTCTTTTTTTTCTCCTTCCCCTTTATGTGTGTACCAAAGCAAATTTAATAGCAATGGCATTTGTTTTAATATGCAAAGGCTTGACTTGACTTGAGGGAAATAAAAATATTAGTGTCCATTTATCATATCGGCATGAAATATTCATAATATTCTGTTTTTGGCTACAGCAGAGAGTCTTTCATTTGTTGTGTTGCATGTTATAACTCACGTCTTAAAGCAGTAGAAGTGAAGTCTTTACCTAAAATGAGCTGTACAGTTTATTTTTATGCCTAAATGTTTGGTTTAAAATTGCTTATTAATGATACTAATGTTTTCCAGCCAAGGGCAATGTGTTTTATTAGTTTTCTTGGTAGTACTGTTGTTAATATTCCCAAATCACCAATTTTTAAACTAAATGTAAAGCTAAAGGTGAATGAAATTAGGTAATACCACATGATTTATTTTGTTTTATGCCAATGTTAGTTAGTAAAGCAGTATACGTTTGATTTTATACTTTATTAACTCCAGAAAAGTGTTTGTTGTGAATGAAAGTGAAAACTGGAGAATAATGATTTGAAGTTATAATTAGCCTGAACCTAGTCAAATTTTGCCTATTGCGGCTTCCTGGAGCTGATAAATGCATTGTCAGATGAAACAAAGAGAAAGACTTTTGGGGAATTAGGAAGTTATATCAAATGCATGTGTGGTAATACTCATATATATGAGTATGTCTTCTCTCTCTCTCACACTCTCTCTCTCTCTCTCTCTCTATCTATCTCTCTCGCTATGATCATTACTGTATCATGGCACATATAACTTTAAAACTATTTTCTTCTACTGTATTTTAATCTAAGTACACAAACCTTGAACTTGAAAAAAAAAAAAAGAAAAAAAAGCAAGCTTTTGTGGAGATGTTGGGCAGAACAGAAAAAAAATTACAAGCACTAGGGATTGATGGATTACCACAGCATTATAAAGCTTTCTGGGGAGTATTTGAAAGACCTTTCCAGGGTTCTACAGGAAAATAATAAAGCTCGCACATGCTCCAAAATATGTCAGGGAGGAGTTATTTCTTTACTTTTAAAGATTGAAGACCTTTGCATACTTTTGGTGCATCCACAAATGTAACATTCATATTCACATTCATACATACCTTCACACTGGTGTTTTTCCCTCAACATTTAGGCTTGTATAACCCCATTACTGAAGAACCCCACCCTTAACCCATCTCTTTTAGGGACACTACAGTAACCCGGGTTTTTTTTTCCCCTTTTTTTTTTCTTCCTTTTCATTGCAAAAACACTTGAACAAGCTGTGTTCAACCACGTCTCTGCCTTTCTCACACAGAACAACCTCCTTGACAGCTACCAGTCTGGTTTCAGAAGTGGACATTCAACCGAGACTGCCTTGCTCTCAGTTGTTGAAGCTCTAAAACTGGCAAGAGCGGCTTCCAAATCTTCAATACTTATCTTGCTGGATCTGTCTGCTGCTTTTGACACAGTTAACCACCAGATCCTCCTGTCAACCCTATTGGAAAATGGCAGCTCACGCAACCGTAATCCAGTGGTTTGAGTCTTACCTATCAGATAGGTCCTTCAAAGTATCTTGGAGAGGTGAGGTGTCCAAGTCGCAACATCTAACTACTGCGGTGCCTCAGGGCTCAGTTATTGGACCACTTCTCTTCTCTATCTACATGGCATCATTAGGTTCTGTCATTCAGAAACATGGCTTTTCATACCACTGCTATGCTGATGACACTCAACTCTACCTCTCATTCCATCCTGATGATCTGACGATAGCTGCTCGCATCTCAGCATGTCTAACAGACATTTCTTGCTGAATGAAGGACCATCACCTTCAGCTCAACCTTGCCAAGACAGAACTGTTTGTGGTTCCATCAAACCCATCTTTTCATCACAATTTCACCATCCAGTTAGGGACATCAACAATAACTCCTTCAAAAACAGCCAGAAACCTTGGAATTATGATTGATGATCAGCTTACTTTCTCAGACCACATTGCTAAAACTGTCTGGTCCTGCAGATTTGCTTTATACAACATTAGGAAGATCAGACCCTTTCTTTTGGAACATGCTATACAATTCCTTTTTCAAGCTCTTGTTCTGTCCAGGCTGTACTATTGCAATGCTCTCTTGGCAGGTCTTTTCAGCCAGTTCTATCAAACTTTACAATTAATCCAGAACGTTGGCAACAAGATTAATGTTTAATGAGCCAAAAAGAATGCACATCACAGCCCTGTTTATCAATTTGCACTGGCTACCAATAGCTGCTCGCATAAAATTCAAGGCATTGATGTTTGCCTACAAAACCACCACTTGCTCTGCACCCCTTTACCTAAATTCATTACTTCAGACTTATGTGCCCTCTAGAAGCTTGCGTTCTGCAAGTGAACTTCGCTTTATTGTGCCATTCCAAAGAATAATATAATAATCATATAATGGCCAATATTATTTAGTATATTATATATAAATAGTCTATTAAAAAAAAACATACAAATTTGAATAAGCTTTTATTTTTCATTTTAATTTTAGTTTTAGTCATTTTGTTATGTGCTTTCATTCATTCATTCATTTATTCGTTCATTCATTCATTCATTATTTTGTCTCTGAAGATACCTTAAAGTACACATAGGGCCTAATATAAGTGTGGATGCATTTACACATTTAAAGGTATAGTTTACCCTAAAATGAAAATTCTATCATAATTTACTCAGCCTGAAGCTGTTCCAAACCTGTATGAGTTTATTTCTTCTGTTGAACATAAAGGAAAATATCTTGAAGAATGTGGATAGATGTTGGTGAGTAAAACATTACAGAATTTAAATTTTTAGGTGAACTGTCTCTTTAAACATGAAGAGCTCACTTAAAACAACACATATATGCTGCACTGTATACACACACACACACACACACACACACTGACTCTGCTAAGAGGTCTCAAGAGTGTATCATTTCCAAGTGCAAAGCTCTGCAGAGCTCAGCAGCCAAGGGAGATCTCATTAAAAGATGCCATGACTCTCCAAATCCACTGACAAAAAAATACAAAAATGCTTCCATTTAAAAGTGTAAATATTCTCTCTTTTATGATATTGTTCTCTTTTTCGCACACAGTTACAGATTCTCATTGCTCTTATTTAAGCTGTGGATACTAAGAGGCATTTTCATATACTCACTCTAACACATCTCTGTTAAACGGCTTCTTGCTGTTGCCAAGAAACTCGCCGATCATCTGTCGGCTTAGCCCCTTCCTCTGGAGCAGGAAGTGTGCCACACCTATAGGCGTATCCGGAATGAACCCACGAGAGATGAGAAACTGGAGGCCTTTGTCTGGATTTCTGTTTGATGCACAGAGAAAGAGATAAAACAGAGAGAGAAAAACTGTCAAGAGCACTGTTAAAACTTTAACCCAAGTACATACAGTATTGGATAGGCATTAACTTACAATATTGATATTATAATAGTACAACAGGATTTGTATTGTAATTGCATTGGATTGTACCAGAAAAAGTAAAAAAAAAAAATTGCAGATTTTTGCTATTCTGTTTGGTGGCAAAGTTAAAAAAATGAGCCACTACTCAAATTAATTTTAGACAAAATTGACTATTCAAATTCACTAGTCAAAATTGCATTTTTTATGTCAAAGACACCACAATTTGAACTAAAAGAGAAAGATTATGAGCGGATTGGTCTAGTCACTGCACAAATCTATTGTATGACTTCACAAGATGGGCAAAATAGTGCATTAGTTATAAGTATATCATCCTCTATGGTGTTTGTTGTCATTTAGGAGCTTGACAGGTCCAATACTTATTTTACAACATAAATATTATTTTCAAAAAATTATGTGTTCCAAAGGAAAAAACTTTTTTTTTTCTTTATATTTTTTAAAATGTTTTGTTGTTATTATTGGATATAAAGATGTAAAATATATACATGACACTTGAAAAAAGACATATTCTCATTCCACAGAAGCCAAGTGGGTATTAATAACCACAATTTTTCTATGCAGTGGCTTATCAATAACCAGAATGTCAACGCTTTCCTGTCTTCAGACAATAAAAGTGACAACGGGGGACAGAAAAAAGCTTCTCGGCTGTACTTTATAGAGTTGCTTTATTCCTTCAGTCAGCATTCTCATCGCTAAGTCTTTGCCCTGGGAGAAAAAAGTACATGGATTTATAGAGGGTCCACTAAACTTTCATTCATCCACATGCTGAGAGAACCGTGCATTTCTGGTTTGCCTGACTGCATTCTACAATCTCCCTATTTCACTCTATCTTCCCTATTCATTGCAATGATTTACTCCTCATAATAAATGTACAACCCCTGCCGATACTGTCTAGCTTTACTGAGGGGAACATAATGTAGTTTATGAACAGCCTGTTTGTCAGTTACAATAAAAGGCCTGTCACTATGTTTTATTTTAAAGGAATTTAAATGATATGCAATAGTGTGATATGTGGTTCTGAATAGGTTGTACTGTTTTTATTTGATCTATTTATCGTGATGGGAAAACGGTGTAACGATGGGCTTGTTCTTAAACAAGTTAAATGGCCATAAAACATCTCTAATGTGCACCTGTTTTTTTTGTTTTTTTGAAAATGGTTGTAATTCTAGCAAAAAAACTATTATACAAATGCTGCTAATTGGTTTAATAAATGCTGCATAATATTCCGCTCATCTGGGTATCACAGACTCACTCTCTTTTGTTTCATGCAAACTCAACTACTGCCTACTATCGTGTGTCTCTGTAAAAGTTATCAATTGACTTCAGTATTAATAATATTTCAGATTTATTAAAATATGCTGTTTTCATCTTTTTTTATAAGATGAATTATAATTTTATGATATGCAGGATGATTGTTTTCGACACTGCAATGGATTATAAGGTAATAAACAGGTAAGATTTTAAAACAGTCAATATCTCTTGTCCCTATAATTGTTTATGTGGTGAAAAGCAGTGAAAAAAAGGGGTATGACTGTGCCTTATCCCTTAAATGTTTGCCTAATTTAAACTTGTTTATTTGTCTTGGGTTAAAGCCACTCGATATCAACTGTTTTTTTACACGGAAGCTTTGCTTTATGGAGTAATAAAATATTTCAACTCAAAAGCTAAACATCTGATCATCAGATCTTAAAAGATGAAAATCCATAGCGAACGATAAACATTTAGCATTTATTGTGTGGAATTTATTCAAATCCGGTAACACTTTATTTTAAGGTGTTCTTGTTACACATTACATGTACTTATTATTATAATAACACTAAAGTATGCATAATTACATGCAAGTAACCCTAAGACAAACCCTAATCCTAACCCTAACCATATAGAAAGTACATGTAGTTAATTAATATTACTCAGTACTCAAATATATAATTACAAGGAAGGGACCCTTAAATAAAATGTAACCCAAAATTCATATATATAGCATATATATATATATATATTATATAATATATATATATATAAGATATATATATATAATATATATATAATTTTAAATACCACTACAACACAATAAGATGTAGAATTAATCAAATGTTATTCTACTTGATTGGACCGTAAACAAACAGTAAGTCCACAAAGAGAATGCTTGAGATGTAAGAAGACAAGTTTTTGAAGAAGAAAAAAAATACTTCTTATTGTGGATTCTTATTGTGCTCCAATAAAGCTGCAATTATGCACCTAGGGTGAAAATATAATTCAGTTGTGTGTATTAAGGATGCATAATCTCCTAACCAAATGCTTAACAAAACAAAGGAGTCTCCCATTTTATAAAAAAAAAAGTCATAAAAAGACGTCCACCATATGTTATTATTACGAATGACAATATTTACAATAAATGCAAAACAAGGTAGATGCTATTTTGCAAAAGAAGATGCTGAAGCGATTGATAGAATAAATGTAAATATAAACAAATTTAATCTTGTTTACATTAAGTGCAAATAGTGATAAATGCAATTCACATAAAATACTGTATTTGTAGAAGTAATATGCTGTTTGTACTAAGGGTAAACTGTCTGAGCAACGATGGCTTGGAGCAAAAATTGCCTTTGGCAACAAGGTTGGCTGTTTGCACTTAGTGTGAAAAGACACTGCCATTAAATAAACCAGTGAAGGTGTGAACAGTATGTTTTAAGGGATTGTATTTTCTTAAAATACACAGGGCCAAAAGTGCTTCAAAGTTGAAAAAAATACCTATCTTCACATCCAGATAGACAGAAAGAGCTTTTGCGACAAGTAACTACATAAAGTTCACCTGACACTCAACTAACATCTGTGCTCTGATTCTATTCTGGTATTGTAAGGCAAAAGGGGGCAGGTGAACTGCAGGTATAAGCCCTGCATAAAACATGACACTTACATGACAGATAGAGCACAGCTTTTTGAAGGCACCTTACGGTCATGGCCAGTCTCCTATACTTACACATAAACAGAATCTAACATCTGTGTTGAATCCCACACACAATCTCCTCGCTTTCTTTTCTCCTCTCACCTGCTGTTTTCCTCTCTTTTGGGGAAAAGATACATTCCCATTCTGTTCACGAGGCAGGTGAAAACTCAATTTAGAGCGTTATACTCACTCTGCTTACCAACCGTCCTTCGTTCACACATCAGTGTCCTCTATATGTCCTTTACATGCTCTTTCCAACAAATACAGGCTCATAAAGCCCCCCACAATCCTCCTCCTTTCTTAATTATCTGTTTAGGGAAAGCACATTCTGGTCCCCAAATCTCTCTGTTAATCCAAACTCAGATTTCGGCATCTTGTCTCACACACACACACACTTGCTTTAGATTCAGTCTGAGCTGTCACAGGTATTATGCTACCCTGCAGAAAATGAACTGCTGGAACTAATGACAACCCCTCTCTTTTTTCCACTCGCTCTCTTGGAGCAAAACCTCCATTTGATTAAAAATTGCCTTATCCTTATCTGTCGGGGTGTTTGAGGCGATGAAGTCTGAGTAAAGGAGAGACTGGTTTATTTTTATTTTGCTTTCTTTGATAATGTTAAAAGTAGGGCTGTCGATTAATTAGCAGATTTAATCTAATTAATTGAATCAGCTGCTAGTTTAATCAAAGAAATCACTGTATTTGATGAGAAAAGCCCCCAAATTAAGATAAATCAAAGAAAAACCAGCCCAATCTCACGCCAATTCGTACATATTTTACGAGGTGGCTAATTCGTACGAATGCGTACGACCTCACTCGTACAAATTCATATACGATTTTTGCTAAATCGTGCGTATTTTACGAATTGCACAATTCGTATGAATTTGTACGAATGACCTACACCTAACCCCACCCCTAAGCCTATCCATCACTGGGGTTTTAGACAAATCATACAAAATCATACGAGTGAGGACGTATGAATTCATACGAATTAGCCACCTTGTAAAATACATACGAATTGGTTTGTGAGATAGCATTGGAAAAACTCATTTTTGAAGTACTGTGTATGGATGTTTTAGAAATCCAAGCATGTTTAGATATGTTAATGTTGTTATGACGAGTGGAGGCGGGGCCGAGAGCCGTGGGAACGGAGCGAGGCCGGTGGAGTAATTGATAATGAGCGACACCTGCACCACTCACCGGTCTCGAGTCCCACGGAGGAGCTCCGGAAGGATAAAAGGAGGAGTGACGACAGTGAAAGGAGAAAATCCAGGCCTGGTCCTCTCTCTTCCAACACTGTCGTCACTCCTCCTTTTATCCTTCCTGAGCTCCTCCGTGGGACTCGAGACCGTTGAGTGGCGCAGGTGTCGTGAATTAGCATTCCCTCCACCGGCCTCGCTCCATTCCCACAAATCTCGGCCCCGCCCCTCTCGTCACAGTTGTGTTAATATATAAATTAAAAATTGTAATGTTGTAAAGCTTCTGAGAAGATATAATGCCATGTTTCAGTGTTTTTCGCAGTCTGAATGCAGCTTGTAGTGTTTTTGTTTGTACTAATCAGTTTTTTATTCATTCTGAACGATGTCTCATATTCCTCAAAATTGGTTAATGCATGATCAAATGACTCACTTGTTGTTCAAACTACTGAACCTAAGAATGTAACCTCTAGAAAGGTCACCCTATAAATTATTATATATTAGAATAGAATATAATATATATATATATATCTCTTATATACACCCGAATAAAAAGTAGGATATACAAGACCAATTTGTTATATGTGGACTCTAGATGCAATGTTGAATCTGGCTTTCAATTAATTTAGACATACTTCTGATTTAAGCCTCACCCAAGCTTGATTCTTGCCGAATTAAGGTAGAAACAGATAACTTTTTCAAATAACATAATGGCTTCACTGCACACCCCTAGTAAATTGTATAATAAAATATACAAATGGCTTTAGAAATCTAAATATTTTTTGTTCAATTTCCATTTAATTGAAAATAAACACTAGTCTACAACAAACTCTCTCACAAATTAAGTTTGTCAGTCTTTCTGGAGCGGATCACATAACATGTTCTTGCATTCAATTGTTTGTCAATGTACAAATGTGTTACATGATGGTCTTTTTAGCGTCTCACAGCACCTCATATTTTTAAGAAAAGTAAAAGTCCACCAATTATTGCATTTACTGCAAGAATGCTCATACAATATAAATAAATGTAATGATGCCAAATGAGATTAATATGAATTTGTGTAAACTAAATGAACACTTAATTTCACACAATATTAATTTAAACTTGAATTAAAAAATAACTGAAACCATAAAACACAGAAACAAATGTTCCAAAGGAGAAAGAAAGTCATATGGATTTTGAACAACATGAGGCTGATTTAACGATAACAGTATTTTCATTTTTGGGTGAACTAAATCCTTGAATGACAGATGAAGCTGAGTCATTTGAGGGATTTAACCATATGTTCAAAAATTCTCACTGTGTACTTTCCTTTATTTAAAGGAAATCTGATGAGTGGGTGGAAAATAAACAGCCTCCCACTCAGCTTGGCAGCCGGTATCGCCCTCCCAGCTGATTCATAATCAAGTGCACACATACATTCACTCAGCCCTATAAAACAGATGAATCCCTTCTGTTACATTCTACTGTGAATATTGTCGCCATCAGCACAGGGCAAAGAAGGTTTCACTTGGTGAAGGTGGAAAATAAATGAATAGATTATGCACCTTCCCTTTCGCAAGATGGATAAAGAGCTGCTGTGCTTAAGCGCACGCCTATTTGTCCGTTATGTAAGTTACCAAGTCAGGAACATGCTGTTAGATGCTTTCTGCAAATGTGATTTTGAAGCTTTTTTTTTGTCTTTTTGTTAACAGTCGCTCGTGACTCGTGACTTTTCTACTTTTATTTGTCTCTGCTGTCACACACACATGATTAATTTCAGTACAAAAAGCATTCATTAAGAGGTAGGAACAATGCGTTTCACCTTGGACACTGTAACAGCAATGAAAGGGAAATTAAACAGAAGCTAGCACATGGAGATCTTGGATAGTTTAATATACTACAGAAAACTACTGCTTCCGTCTGAATAAGATTTTAACTTTTTAAAGCCACATTCCCCCAATGGCTTTTTTATAGCTGATTAAGAACTTTTAATTAGGCCCTCTAACTTCAGAATATTTCTCTCATTTTAAAGGAACTACAAATGGCACTGAAGTGCCATTGCATAGGGTAGTAAATGTAGAAGTAAGGGTAAAAGTCATTTATTTCTTCAATTATTGAAGTGGGATATTTAATTTTCTTTTAAAAGAGACTGTACAATAGGAAGCAGAGAAAAGGATCTACTTTATATGAAGTGTCTTTAACCACTCTGCACTAACATTTAAATAATTTGATGCATTGTGCTTATTGTGTGCATCCATGTTTTTACCTTGTGATTATAATTAATAAAAATACAAAAAATACCTTTATTGATTGATTGATTGATTCATTCATTCATTTATTTTCATTCATACATATGCAGTAGTTAAATACGCCTAATAGGCATAAAGTGGAACCAAAACAACTAATCTATGGAGAATAATTATCAAAATTGTTGGATACAATATATTGGCAATACTTGTGACTGGATTTTAGTTCATTAATGTTTACTGTGTATATCAGCCTTGAGAAAACAGAAATCGAATTGATTCATTGCCCTAGTTGAAAAACAAGAATATTTGGGCTCGAAATATACTTAAGTGCCCATACTGTTGCAATTCAAAATGTGTCAAAACACAATTCAATATGCTGCATTTTTAGCAAGGGATGCCATTTTGTGTAATAGCGAATTGTTCATCTACAATTAGTTTTGTCTTTCAGGATAATTACTGTCATGGAGAAGCAATAGTTTCAGAATAATCTTGCCGAATCGCACTTCTTTAAAATGTCAGCATGTTGTAGCTATGTGAATGCCAACATAATGCCGATTTAATGGAACAGACGATTGAAACTCTATTAACCTATTAACCCCTTAAGTGCTGAAATTTGTTGCCACCAACTATATACATTTACAATGTGTTAATCAGCATAAGCATCAGCATCAGCATTTGCAGAAAGTTTCTGACCTTAATCTGTTATGTTTATGATACATAGTCCAGCACAGTCCTGATTCAACCTTTCCCATCATGCACCTCTGTTATGTTTCACGTATAGAGAGCTCTTATCAAACTCTGCCTCAGTCACTCTTGGCTGAACATAGAGAATAGACATGCGGGAGCAGAATTTTAATTGGCAGCGATGTGACACTGCAGAAATAAAGCCAACAGGATTTGTAAAGTGGAGTTGCATTTCTCCAGCTTTCAAAAACAGATGTCCTTGTTGGAAAGATGCACCTGGATGATAGTTACAGGAGTGGACAGTTCTTTAGAATGCAAATATAACTAATTTATAAGAAGCAAATAGAAAAAGAAAGAGATATCTTGATGGAATATGCAAATTAGTGCATGGTAAACAATGTGCAATTAATAAACACAGCTAAAAAAAATTTAAACAAAACCAACGTCTCTAGGTTACGTATGTAACCATGGTTTCCTTCCCCGAGGAAGAGACCTGCTTCTAGCTCGCTTTTGGACGCCCTTTGGTGACCGCGTTCTGAACACTATTCAAATCCGTCCATGAGCAGCGCGACGTCACGATCAGGGTGACGTAACACCAGAAATCATAAAAGCACATCCAGTCCGGTCGCAACCACTTCTCTAATTAGCGCCTCAGGGATCCAGGAATATGGAAAAGATACTCAGCGTCTCGTGTCCCTCGGGAACCTTGTTTACAACGTAAAACCTATAGACGGTCCCTTCAGGAACTCGAGCTGTGTCTAGTCGCTTTGGGACTGAGAGACCCACTGCGCCATACTACCAATCCCTGCCCTTGTGTGTGTCCTATGAGCTCATCACGAAGAGAGAACTTGGGAACCTGGGGTAGAAACCAGGTCTAGGTTGTAAAAGCGGACAAAAGTGTGTGGAAAGGACCAGCCCGCCGCAGCACATATGTCCTGCAAGGCCACACCCAAGCTGTAAGCCTTGGAGGCCGCCATACTCCTGTTCGAGTGCGCTCTGACCCTCATAGGTGACGGGAGGCCAGAGGACTCGTATGCTAGTGAGATGGCCTCGACCACCCACCTACCCGTAGTCTGCTTGGTCGCTGGAAATCCCTTCTTTGGCGGACCAAAACACACAAAAAGCTGATCTGCCTTACGCGACCGGGGCAACTCTGTGTGCGTAAGCTTCCAGTGCTCTAACTGGACAGAGCAGATTAAGCCTCTCTTGGCCTACTTCCTGGAACGGAGGAAGACAGAATGCCTGAAGTACTATGGGCCATGGTGAAGAAGTGGGCACCTTAGGGACATACCCGACCCTCAGGTAAGGAATGCCCTAACCATGCCTGGAGCGAGCTCCAGGCATGAAACAGAGAGTGCCTGAAGATCCCCGATCTTTTTTAGTGAGGAAATAGCGAGGAGAAAGTTGGTCTTGAGCGTGAGCAACTTGACTGAAACTCATTCTATGGGTTCAAAGGGGGAATTGCATAAGCCCTCCATAACCACAGCCAGGTCCCGTTAGTGCACCTTGGTGGGCGGTACGATCTGCGACGTGCCTCGTAGCCCGATATTCTCGAGGGTGCCCGTTGTCGAGTAGGGCGTGAGGTGAATGCATACGAATGTATAACGGTGGTGCAGTGTCGCGCTTGAGTCAGTCTGATGTTCTAAGTACTCCCCTAGCAGATTGTGTGACCACCGCATAGGGCGTGGTAAATCGAGAGTTGGGACTGAGCAGTAGTGTGCCTAGAGAAATGAATAGAAGCCACGTATACCGTCAGAGTGGAGGAATACCCTGCAGAATCGCTCCGGCGAAACTCCAAACGTACCAATTGGGGCAGTTGCAGTGTCCTGCATCGCTGTCCGCACCATGAAGGCGAAAAACGTCCACTTCAAGGCGTACAGTTTTCGAGTGGGTGGAGCTCTGGACTGGAGTATAGTCTCTACAACCTCAGTTGAGAGACCAGATGCGAGGAGCTGTGTCCACTCAGGGGCCATGCCCACAGCTTCCAGAACTCCGCCGGTTTAGCGTCCGTTGTAGATGAGACTCAATGCCTTCGTGTTGTCCCTGTTTCGGTCTGCTTGCGCCACCCTCTCACCAGACTCTCCATTGTGCCCTTAGGGTTCTGGAGCGTTCTGACTTGTTTATCACAGCTCCGCTGGGTCGAACACACGCCCGGACTCGCTTCCGCGAGAGGAAGGCGTGGCGTGTCTGGGACACACTCGGTCAGGGAAGGCTACCAGCGCCTACACACTGTATCGGACTGGCTCACGCTCCTATTCTCGCTATACGGAATGGGAGACGTTGGCCGATTGCCCGCACCAGGAAGGGGGACCCCCACACCCTGGGCAGAGTGGCCACTCATGACCGCTACCCAGCCCTTGAGAGAGGCATCCGTCGTTAGCATTTACGCGACGACAAGGAGCCCCTAACGCCGGGCCTTGAACCAGGAACCAACGTTCTTCCACATGTCTAAGGCACATCAGCATCGCCGCGTGACCTAATCATGCAAGCGTATTTCCCCATTGGGGAAAAAATTTTCCCCCCCCCCCCCCCTTTGGTTTCTGAGCACCTGCTAAGGGTCTCATTCAAGCAAGGCCAAAAGGTATCACGTTGGACGCTGCTGCCATCAGGCCCAACAGCCTCAGAAACTTTTTGACAGTGAGTGACTGGCCTTCTCTTACCCTCGTGCCTGTCGTGAGGATTGACTCGATTCGAGCAGGAGACAGACGTGCCTGCATAGAGGTTGAGTCCCACACCATGCTTAAATAAGTGGTTCTCTGTAGTGGAGAAAGAACACTCTTCTTGGCGTTTAGTCTTAACCCCAGCTCTCTCATATGGGCGAGGACGACATCTCGATGCCGAGCCGTCATCTGCTCTGATTGAGCTAGTGTTACCCAATCGTCGATATAATTGAGTATGCGGATGCCCTGGAGTCGCAGTGGAGCCAAAGCAGCATTCACACACTTCGTGAAAGTGTGGGGTGTGAGTGACAGGCCAAAGGGAAGAACTCGATTTTTTGGTATGCTTCGCCCCCGAAAGCAACCTCAGGAACTTCCAGTGTTGAGGGGGGATGGAAACATGGAAATAAGCGTCTCTGAGATCTATCGTAACAAACCAGTCCTCGGACTGGATCTGAGATACTATCTGCTTGATAGTGAGCATCTTGAACCGAAGCCGTTTGATAGCGCGGTTCAGAAGATGGAGATCCGTCGAGATCCGACGCAACCCCCCCATCCTTCTTCAGAACAATGAAGTAACAGCTGTAGAACCCGGACACTCTCTCGAGAGAGAAGAGGAACACGTTCTATGGCCCCCTTCCTCAAGAGAGAATCTACTTCTTGTTCCATTACCAGAGACTGCTCGGGGCACCCTAGTGTGGGGATGACCCCGTTGAAACGAGGCGGATGAGAACCGAACTGGATTCTGTAATCTGCAGGACCCATTTTGAGATATTTGGTAGAAGTTTCCACGCTACCAGAAAATCTACTAAGGGAACCATCCTCTCGAGGCTGGCGTCTGGGTTATTAGAGGAGCCCGGTTGCGGACCCTGCCTGAGCGGATGACTGCGGGCAAGGGAACGACCGCCCTACTGCTGTAGCCCCCTCCCTTGAGGGGGCGAGCTCTCCCGTGCCGTACTGTTGCCATGCGGCAGCTGGGAATTTCACTCGTCGAAGCTCACTGAGCCCTGAAGCACAGAGAATGGCAGGGGTATCAATAAGCCTCCGTAAGGGCACTGATCGATCGCGAGCCGCGATCTAGCATGTGAGGACCAGAAAGGACGACCCATCTCGATCCCTCCTCTAAATCCACCCGCCTATCCCGCACGACCAACATTCCTGCGCGTGCCTCGCAACAGCGGGAACCGCTGCCAGCGTGATCGCGGAGCCTGGGCCACGCTGTCCACAAACTCAGCCAGTGCTATAGCGGTAGCATTGGCGCAGCGGAGCTCGCTAGTGATGACAATCATACTGCTCGAAGCTGACCTCGCATCTTCGCTCCTAACCAAACGACACACAAATCGTGTGTATCCCCCTCCGCCAGATATTGTGGGCAGAGAGGAACACAGCGTTTGTAATGCCATTCACTCGCCATAGACTTCTCATTGTTTTATATATATATAGTGCTTGTGCGTACAGACAACAGTAAATAGACAGACACATACACGGAGCGCTACTGAAGGGCAGAAGCTGGGTTGCGCCCGGCCGGATGTGCTTTTATGCTTTCTGGTGCTTACGTCACCCTGCTCGTGACGTCTCGCTGCTCCATTGGGCGGAATTGACACGTGCTTCAGAACGCGGTCACGCAAGGGGCGTTCCCAAAGCGACTCGACGCAGCTCGAGTTCCTTAAGGGGAACCAAAATTATTTACCTAAAATTAATTAATATGCAAAAGTGTTGAGACAAATGTATGTTTAATATATTATAATATACATACATATTTGTGTTTACGTAATAGTTACACAAGATTATTTCAAATCAGACACTTATTGTGATTTAGGGGTGCAGCAAAATAAAATTTGAATGCCTTCGGGGAGATTGCTATATTGCAGTCATGAATGAATTTTAGAAATGATGTTCCTTGCTAGTAAACCGACATGATCTTGATGTTATCTAATCCTTATAAAATCCATTATGTATGAATAAAGGAACAAACTGGTTCTGTATTAAAAA
Source organism: Sinocyclocheilus anophthalmus (assembly GCA_018155175.1). NCBI lineage: Eukaryota > Metazoa > Chordata > Actinopteri > Cypriniformes > Cyprinidae > Sinocyclocheilus > Sinocyclocheilus anophthalmus. The sequence goes on from JADLZN010009057.1 coordinate 160,502, forward strand.
TGAAATCTCAACAAAACAGATTTCAGATTAGACCTCTGTGAAATGAGCTTGAGGAAATTAGCCATTTGGATCAAAAAATGCATACACAGTGGAGAGAACTGCAATGTATAATTAGGCACAACAGTCAGCAATGCAGTGATCTTACCCTGCTATAAAGATCTTACTTCAAAATAAATATCAAAATAATAATATTCAACATATAGTAGCTGCAAGCAGTAATTACACGTTATAACTCTGAATAGTTGGTAGTCACCATTTATGTGGTATTCTTGGGACATTATGACAAGGATACCTATTGCTTTCCCTTATCTGGCACACCTGATTCAAATCATCAGCTCATTAGAGACTGTAAGACCTGAAATGGTTGTGTCAGTAAATGGAAACAGTAAACAGAGACATACAAATGTGAGCCTTTAGGACAGGTTTAGAAAGCACTGCTGTTTAGTGTCCAAATGCAAACCATTATTGAAATGGTATTTATGGCAAGCTCATTATCTGAAGAGTGATGCTGAAGAGCAAATGTGGAAGCAAAAACTGTACAATACATTTTGAGGGGCTATAGAATCCCCATCCAGAAATGGTGGAAACATAGAAAACGAACAGATATAATATGTTCCCCCTTTCATTTTCCTCATATATCTCTCTTCCTTATGCACACAACCCAGATAAACCTAATAGTCTCATTATTGTAGTGTGCTATTAATTAGACAACTAGTCCAACTTTTAAAATGTCTTTATGTTTGCAATGGAGCAAGATGAGATTAGGGAAAAGGGAGTGAGACAGCACTTTAAATAAAAGCAGTGCTATTAATAGGGTCAGACAAACCCAAGGTGACAGGCATCAGGGAGGGGGTGTTAGCCACAGCTGGAGACAGAACAAGATGACAGGAGTGAGACAGGGAAGTGAGACAGAGAGAGACTAGAATTTGGTGAAGTTTTGAAGAGCAGCCCTCATGCAGCTATAATAATGGCAGGTGAGGACAGCTTGATAAAATGAGAGAGAAAAGGGTTTTAAAGCTTAAAATATCTGGCATTAGTCACTTCAAGCAAGTGTGATGTAAAGAGTTCTGCAACCATAACAATCAACTGGAGATAAGAGGTTCTCTGGGTACTCACATGTTGAAGAGGTTCAGGCCAATACGATATAGGCGTTTTCGCATGACGTCAGTGGAGAGGGTAGGAGATTTGCAACTGGTTGGGTTTTCGCAGTGGTATCGGGGCAAGCTAAGAATCATGGCCTGTAAAGCCTCTTTGGACGAGACCTCAGAAGCCGATTGAGCTGATGTGGATGTACTGCTGCTACTCATCTGCTCTGAGCTGTTGTCCGCTGTGTCTGACTCAATTCGCTTAGCTTCCAAAACCTCTACAATTGGGGTGACTGGCGTCTCTGCAACCTCTGGTGGAGACAAGGTTTCAGAGGTTATTGCTGTCTCTACCGGAATTGCTGGTTCTGGAACTTCCTGTTTCTCCAAGACCAGAGGTGGAAGATCCTCCCCAAGCTCCTCCTCACTTGGTGGAGGAGCTGGGAAATCGCCATCTGGTATTTCCTCAGCATCCTGGTCTAGGGGTGGAGGAGCTGGATCCTGTGGAGATGGTGGTGGTTGTCCTTGTTGAGGTTGTTCCTTTGCATCACTGACCGGAGGTTGCTGTGGGCTCTCAGTAATTATGGCCCCCTGCTGGACACAATTACCGAGAGAAACAGAGGTGGAGGACTCCATAACGGAAGAGGACATGTGAAAGTTCTTACTGTCAATTTGAACTGTCACATCCCGGAAGGCCATCATCAGCTTGCTGGCACTCCGGGCCACGTTCTCAGAATTGTCTACTTGGCCTGTTCCGCTATGGAATGTGGCAGGGTCCATGGGGCCACCTTCTCGAACTGTTCCTGCCAACCCAGATTTGCCACCAGCTGTACTAAAGGCCTCTGAGCTAAACTGGTAGGTGCCACCTTCTTGGAGTGAACACATGGTCTTCATGCTCCAGTTACTAAGTGCATCATCAATGGATTTGGCAAGAGACTGGACTTGCTCATTGAAGGAATCTTCGAGGTCAGTGAGGGAGCCACCTACCGTGGTGGGCAAGGATGGGGACCGGACAAGGGGGATACTTGCCAGATTGCAGCCTTCAGCCAGCGCCCGTTCAGCTGAGATACCCTCTGTATTTTGCACCCGCACTTTTCGCAGGGAGATACGGCGTGGCAAACGACTTTCGAGGAGGGAGTTTCGGATCTTCTCAAAGTTTTTGCTGAGCTGATACTGGCGAAAAGCCGTCTGGATCTTGCAAGCAGCACGGCGTGAGATGAGGTGGCCCCCATATTTGTGCTCTAACATTTCGATCTGCGAAGAAAGAGATATGAAACAAGGTCAGATAAGGCAACATTATGACAAGCACAGACAAATATCCACAGTAAGAGATGACAGCATGAAATTAAATCAATAACAAGACTTACTACAGATTGCTAAATATCATGACATGTTGAGACAAACCAATTGTCAAGTCCCCGACTGCCTTTCATGCAGAGACACTTAATAAAATTTGCCAATAAATGCCAATACATTGTATACAACAGTGAAAGCAATTACCCCACAGTAAAAAAAGAAACACTGAAGTACATGTATTAAACTGTGCATTAACAGTTGTGTTAATTAGACTGCATTTATGGTTTAGGCGTTAAAAAAAACAGTTTCAGTCACTCCAAACATTCTTTTTTAATAAACTTTTGATTAAATAATTTGTGGACATAGGAGGTGAAAATATAGTCAAGACAGCCAAACTGTGATAGGACCTTGCAAAACAAGAATAACCCGTATTGTAGTGCATGAGAACTTTGTCTAGACATTTACACAGCCAAAACTTTGATATTGCTACACACACACCCTTTAGATTTTTTCATAGCTTGTGTCTTTACAAAAAGGACATTCTCTGGGAACTGTTTGGCTCAAAATCCAAAGGTAAATCACCCTCAACTAACACTTTCAGAAATGATTAGATTTTGAGTACCCAATGGTCAGTAAGAACAGATTTGCCTGTGCCTGCCATCTTCTATCCATCCATCTTTTTTGCCGAATCGTTTGTTCTAAATAGGGTTGTAGGGATGCTGGAACCTATCCCATCCTCTCGGGCCATAGGGTGGCCATCACAGTGCCTGTTAAACTGAAATGACAGAGTGCGGCATGCAACATGCTATTTACACAGTACACATTTCCTGCTATTAGAGGCACATTAGGCACTGTCATCTTTTCCAATCATTTGGTTCTCTATGCCACTATTCATTGTCTAATAGACTATGCTATCTAAAGCAGTTGCAAGATGGCAAATGACATAGAATATTTATTTTTAATTAGATTGATATTATTATATAGTATATATAATTGATCTATATACTTGTGCCTGCTTTGTTCCAGCCCTTCCAGCCTATTATACCTTTAAAAACTACAAGATAATGTCAAAAATTGAGTTTGGAACTTTGCATATGGCTGCTAATGTACAGTAGATGCACATTTGTTCATCACAGCCAGATGAAGGCATTACTGTATGGTCTCTAGACAATGTATGAGGAATTCTGATTTGATACGTTTCCATCTGTAGCCCCGACATTACCTTCCAAACTGACAAGAGTAATAATTTGTTCCGTCAGTTATGGATTCTTTCTAGAAAGTGAATGCAAGGCCCCCAGCTGATATCTGAAGCTGAATTTCACCTGCTAGTCTTCTATTGTGCTCCCATCAGCTGTCAGTGGTCTTGTCCTTTCCTGGGTGAGCTCAGATTAGAGGTCATTAAAGTCCTGCCGTTTCAAACATTGTGATAAGAGAGAGTGAGCTGATGCAATCAGTCATTGTTACGGATTCAAACTCCCTGAGAGAAGCTTGAATAACACCGAAAAGCCATCTTATCTTAGTAATCTACATTTTTCTCAGACTAGGTTAGAAAGGAGATATATGTCAGGGGAATATTACGTTTTGAATAGGGTCTGGGCTCTGAGCTACAGAGTTTCTTATCAGAAGAGGCTTGAGCTGGGAATGCTACTGCTAGTTCACAACGTGCCTTGAATATTCATTGTTTTACCCAGAATGTTCCATTGGTGCAGACATACACCATTGGACACTCTATTTAAAAGTAAATATGAGCCTTAAAAGAAAGAAACAGGCTGTAAGCCTCACACCTGGAACCTTATCAATAGCAAGGGATGAAATAGCAGTGGTGGCCTTGGACACAAGATGGGATTTCAAAAAGAATTCTAGAGTTGACAAGGATGTCTTTTTTTTATTCTCATACACTACATGTGCCTTGAAATATGAGAGTGGATAAATCAAGAATGTCGCCACTGTTTCACACAGCAGATCTATGTGACATTCAGCGCTATTTATTTTCTGGGCTTTTCGAAAGGTAAAAGAGATAAATGACAGTAAGGTTGAAACACAATGAGATGACCTACAGAGAAGATATGGAGACAAATTCGATTTCTGGGATCACAAAACCACTAAGATAGCTGTGATCTCTATAACCCTGAGGTGTGGTAAAAACACCAGGTACGCAACAGAGCAGGGGCATGAAAGAGGGTGAGAGCAAAAGACAAAGAAACATGAAGGCATGTAACGAATGCAGTCCTGCTGCAAATCCACCCATTAGCCAGCTGTCAGGTCTGTTTCCGATCACTTCACTAAGCGGCGCCGGGGAGAGAGATCATTCCGGAACCACTGCAGCCGTAAAGGAAGGGGGTATAGCAATGACACCACTCCCTATCAACTCAGCCCAGGCAAATCAGACTTGACAGCTGGATCAGCACTCTGTCCAAGCTCACTTCTTCACCACCCCAGCAAAAACTGACATATCATGCATATCCAAACAAGACAGGCTTACATAAACTACACAAGAAAGGTGATGGAGGTGAGTGTTAAACAGAAATCCTACCCCGTTGTCAAAAAACCTACTTAGTCTCCGCCCTCGGACCATTGGCTGAACGTCTAATGCATATGGCACATACAGTTGGAAACACTTCAGGAGTTTTGAAGTCATCATCTGATTGGTTGAATTCAACTGAATTTCCAGGATACATGTGTATCATGTTCTGTAACCTTCCCTCTGGAAACAAAGATGCCGTGGCGCCAAACCCCCTCATAGAGGAACAAAGCCGTTGTGTTTACAACTGTGATGATGAGTACTTATCAGCATCAACTAAACGCTAGATTTCTAAAGGGACATTTCCATGCCCCTAAACATGACACAGCACAAAACGAAACATGACTGGTTGCTTTATGGCCTCTTGGGCAGTCCTTAGCCATTCAAAGCGGCCAAGGTTCCCAGACCTTCTGCTGTTACTCTGAAGGTCTGGCTATGTGAGACTAAAAACCCCCTATATGATTCCCCAGACTAAAAGTTTATGGGGTTTTCTGATCAAGTTGATATTTAGGAGCAACACAGAGATGATTTTCAGTGAATGTGTATGTATGTCAAACAGCTGCCTGTTGTGTTTGTACTGTCCAACTGTGACTGTGTAAAGATGTGAGTATACATTTTGCATGGGACACACTATTAAAAGGGCACCTGCTAGAAAACGTTGCTCTGTATATGCAATCTCATTGGCTCAATTGATCATAGCTGCTTTTTGTCACATCATATTTGGTGCTTGACATTAGTCTCTCATTTGCATTGATTTGTGTCTCAAGGATACATGTATATTTATGAGGCCATCAGCATAAGACAGGATAATCAAAGGTCTCATTGGGAGGTTAGGCACACCTTCATTAGCATAAAGAGGCAATCACACAGAAGAGGTGCTGTAGTAGTTATCTGTGGAGCCATCAGCCTCCGAGAGATCGTGTCTAGAGTCACTAAAGCCAGATTATCAGCACTCAGACACCCTCTGAGGGAGCTGACTTTGCTGACAGTGGATCACGGCTCATAGCATTTAGCTCAGCATTTCAGCCTTGTCAGTCAGGATAGTTCTTAAAGGATAGAAAGTATAGCGATATATGCACACCTGTGACTGCACATCATTGGAATTCCTAAAAGATGTTCCAGTGTTGCTTGGCAATTTAACAATTGACAATTACGGTTCATTAACGTTATGTTGGAATTACTGTAATTATGAGATTTTAACTTGCAAAAAGCATCCAAATCGCAAGTATATTTCGTGAACTCAGCTTAGAGTCATAATGGAATACTTACACTAAGTATAATTATGGATATTATTTATATCAAATCATATTACTGATTATTATACAACAGTTCGTTCTGGTTCTCAAATCTGATTGGTTGAGAACCGTGAGATATTGTACTGGTATCGCTACAGGAACGCCCTTTCACCAAACAACTATTTTGTATCATTCCGCTTGTTCTAGCCGGGTCTATGTTTTTTTTAAAAATTATTCACTGATCTAATCTTAGAGTACGTTAGTTAATATAAGAAGAAACGTCTAGCTTCGCGGTCTCTCTCGCTCTCATTTGGATGCACGTCTTGCCGCATTGTTGCTCTCTTATAACCTCATTATTTCTCACGAATAACCTAACTGAGCAGAGCACATGCCCTTGATTAGGAAAAAATCTAAAAGTGACGTATGTTTAACTGTCAACTTGAGCTTTGAATCCGTGGCGGAAGGAAGTAGTTCCTCAAAAAAGAGGGTTTTATTAGGCACTCCATTGTTTCTTGTTTAATTACACACGGTCCGTCGAACTGTTCAACCTTCCGGCACTCGGCTTGCGGCCTCTTGCCTCTGGCCTAATCACAGCCATGCTGATATAGAGCCGGTATCACTCTCGTACTCGAGTGATATTGCTCATATAAAATCAATAAGGATATGTCGATATTAATATTAATTAATAATATTCATTTTATCCAATAATCATTCACTGAAGACTACAATTTTTGCCATTGTGAGAGATAACAAAAATGTGACAAAAATAAATATTGTATACATATTTGTATCGTTTTTGTACCAAAATACTGAAAATCACTTGTATTATTCTTATTTATTTCTGAAGGTTGAAATTTAGCATACAATGAAAATTCTACTTAAAAAGTTAAAATTAGACACATACCAAGAATGAGTAAAGATCCTGAAAAGGTTTGATTTGCCCATTTTTCTAATTATTCATCTCAGGCTGTAAAAAAAAATATATATATATAACCAAGAGCGGGAACACAGAATAAGATCTATTTTCACTGCTTTCAACATCCATGTCATGTCATCAAATTTGCTAATCCACTTTTTTTTCAAACATCAGCAGTTCAGAGACGAGAGTGTAAGTAAACACATCAAACTTTCCTGCGTGTCGCTGCTCGGAAAGTCTGTCAGAAAGTTTTGCAAAGGGGATTCGGATTAGTTCAATTTATAAAACGGTAGGCTGAGATATGGACCCATTTCTCATGAATACCCATTTTTCATTAGCCTGGGTTCTCTGAGTGATTATAGTAAGAGGAAGCTCGCCCTAATGCATCACATGTTACAGATTATCTGCAATACTAGGGGAAAATGGATAAACAGGGTTTGATTTGTACTCTACGACCGATGCCCTGGCTTTCGTGGAAGACTCTGGAGTACTCGTGAAAACCAATTACTCTGAGAGTGAACAGGAATTCTCTTGAAGGGGTTGTGAAGATGATCAGTCAGTAATGTCCTAATGCTGAGTGGCATCGGACATGAAATTAAGTTCTAGCGTGTGTAATGTGTGTCAATGAACACCTGGAGTACAGCACTCCACTGGCTGGATTGACTTCTTCAACAGCCAGCTGTGTGTACTTGTAAATACATGACATGAAATGAATGCCTTTATATTTAATGGTAATGCACATGGTCAATGCTAAACTAAACAACATGTTACTAAAATCGGCAGTTTTAGATGTGCCACTGTAATTTGATCAGCATTTTCAGTTTCTGCACAGGCCTAAGCGTCAAAATGCCAGCAGCCTCAGCTCCAGTCAGCTCTGGGAGTTGGGAATATTATGTGTGAACAAAGCTATAACAGTAACAATTTGAGCATGTGCAAGTGTAGGACACTTCAAAGAAGGTCTGTTGCCAAAAAGATTGAACCAATCCGAGCTGATGCTGCTGTTCATGGGAGATTTCTCCCAAATGACATATTGGTGGTGGAGTGTGAATAGCAATGTGAATTAAGCACAGCTGTGACTTTCTGACTTCATACCAACAGTTGAATACTTAGTTGAACATGTTACCTTTTGTAATGTGGTATTAAATTCACCTTATAAATATAAATAAACATTTAATTAATTTCAAACTGTAAGAAGGTTTTAACTTCAGACTTATTTTCAATATATATATATAAAAAACAAATACTATTCATATATATATCATATAGAGATATATATGAATGTTGGTTCCAAAACGCTAATAACTCCATTTTGATTAATTGCGTAAAATTCCTTTTACCATGAAAGTGGCAAGATGAAAATCACAATTTTCTGTTTCAAACTTTCACATAGCATATTTAGGTTATAATAACATAAAAATTCAAATCCAGATTTTGATTTCAAAGATTTATTATAACCTTTTATGTTTTCCTCGCCCAAAATATGGCCATAAATCCATGACATATTTGTTTCTCAAATCAATAAATCCATTGATCAATATAAAGTTATTTTTCATATTTGCAACTGTTTTTGAAAATAACACAACCTAGTATTATCCACCAATATGACAACCTTCTGAACTTGGTCATACTAAATCGTATATACAGTCACTGGACCAAAGATACATTCAATTGAGTCATCGTATTCCCAAAAGATTCACGGGTCTCTTGTTAATGCTATAAATGAATGACAACAATAAAAGAAACTTTCATCATGAACATATATGAACAACAATAGCACATTAAACCACAGAAATTCCAAAATGACATTCTCCTACTTCAACTTGCCATGTTTTACTTCATTTAGGAGTTGACTATTGCTAGACCTTGTAATTAACAAAAACATTAATGGCATTACTAAACACTTCCTGACAGCTACGCAATAGCGTGTTCGATAATCGAATGTGACTCATCTGCGATTTTGAACGTGATATTGCAGTGATCTATGGCTCTGTGTATTAAATGCCGCTCCATCTGAAAGCACGTGATGGAGATTTACTATTCACAGAACCGGCTTTACTGACGAGATGCGCATGACAATCACATGCAATTTATCGTGCAGCCCTAAGTTTGTTTGTTAATCACAAAGTACAAAATAGGATGCCAGGTGTATTCGAAGCGCCGCCATTACTGTCTAGAGTGAGTGGAATGGTGCTCTGTGATTGGTTGAGCTGATATATCTCATTCTGCAGAGAAGGGAGACTAGCGTTTGTCGCGGTTTGGAAAGAAAGGGAGAAAACATGACACAATAACTCGGCGGATATCACATTTTGCATAAAATTAAAAATTGACTTTTCAGTACCGACCAGATCCATACTCGATTTGGTGGAAACTCATTTTTTTTTTGTTTTATCCCACGTGTTGGAACCGAACTTCTTCATATATTATTAGTATATATATATATAGATAGTATATATATATATAGTTTAATATTCATTCATTCATTCGTTTTCAAATTTAGCAAAATTTGCCCCTATAGATTCCTCAACACTAGTTTGAAACCCCCTGAATAAGGAACTCTACTCACAATTTAAAAAAAAAAAAGAAAAACAGTATATGGATTTAGGGCATGCATTTGCTTGTACGTGTGTGTTTGTGTGTCTCCAAGAGAGAGATACTAGCATTCCTCTAGTACTAATCCGAGTGTCCAGACTCCTGCACCCTATACTCTTCAGGATATTTCACACCTCTACCAAGACAGAATATCAATGGCATATGCGACCAGAATCGCAAGTGAATGCATATACGCCTCTTCTCAACCACATGCTGACCCACACCACCATACTTGCATTTTGTGATTTATGGGGACTCTCCATAGGCGTAATGGTTTTTTATACTGTACAAACTGTATTTTCTATCGCCCTACACCAACCGCTCACTTACCCTACCCCTTACAAGAATCTACTGGCAATTTTTCATAAAACACCGTTTTGTATGTTTTTTGAGCCTTTTGTTTTACAGGGACACAGGAAGTGTCCTCATAAACCATGTTTACGTTGTAGTACCCATGTCATTATACACATTTGTGTCCTCATAAACCATATATACCAGCACACACACACACACAGTCCTGTACATAGCACAGTGTCTCACACTGCAACCACATTCGTATCAACATATTGATTTCAGTACATCACCTTGCAAACCAGCTTACAAAAAGTTATCTAAATAAACATTAAAAAGTCAACAGAATTAGGAAGTGTTCATCCATCATACTTAGTTAATTCAACAAATTTGTTCAATAAAGTTTAAAACCGTGGAATGTTTTGCTCGTTTCTCCTGTCTGTGCAAGCACATTTTTAGACTTCAGCGACAGGGGTTCCTGATACTGATGTGAATGAAAATCTAAAGGCTAACTGTCTAATCTAATTTAGTAGTGTGTTACTGATTTTGTGCAAATGAGATAAGCTTATCTGTGTGGCACAAGGAGAAATGCATTAGATTAAATCGTTTGAAATCTGGGTGGGTGGGGGGGGGGGGGGGGGGGGGGGGGGTGAATAAAGTTAATGAGTATTAACTGGAAATTCCATTCATTATATTTCTTGACTAAATGGCCAATACTGCATTGGCCATCCAGGCTGTCTTGTCTTCATTTTTAAACTAAATGATGTCCACACATATTTAAAGTTTTGAGGGAAGTACATCCAATATATATTAAAGAAGTCGTTTGCTCATGCCTTGACAAAACGACCGATAAACTCTATTGTACTGTAATGTTTTATCTAACCATCCTGAGGGCCAGATAGATGATTTTCTTGAGGAGGTGGACTTGTAATGGTTGATTAAATAAAAAAAGGAATAAATTCAACATTCATCCAATAGAAGGTACAAGAAACCTTTTCTCTTCATGCATATTAAACCACTAGATTTAGTAGTCATACTTTATAATAGCACATTGCGGACCTCCCGGGGAAGTGCAATAAGTCCGCTAAAAAATACACAACATCTCTTATGAAACTCTAAGGAAAAAGAAGGGATGCATTTGATCAGGAAATTAAGACAAGCTGGATGAGCAGGTACTCTCAAGATGATTTAATAGATTCAAAATATTGTAGTATTGACAGCTTCCTAAACAGGCCATTTATTTAAGCTTGCATTTCTTTTGCATATGCATTTGAACTTGTTACTTTTAGTAATAATTATGTAAAATTATCTATATATTTTGAATTTCTTGTCTACTTTAATGTCATTGTGTTACAAGAACACTTCAAGGAGACCTATTACTAAAAGAAATCCATATGGCTTTGTAACAACATAAGAGGGAGTAAAAGATTTTGGGTGAACTGTCCCAGCCGACATCCCTGTGTGTAATTTTTTTTATGTACCCTTTTTTAAATACCCTTTTTTATACCAAATTTTGAAATTCATTAGCATGTATATAAACTACATGTATTCAGTTAATTTACACAAAAATACTATAAACAGTTATTGAACAGTGATCAATTTCACCATAATCCTGGAATAGTCCATTGTTCTTTGATGTTATAGAACTGCCAGCAGAATTTGCTTACTTGTTTGGTCTCATGTATGCACCCACTTCCTGATCCTGAACCTATTACTCCAATTTGAACCTATGTCTTTCCAAATCTGAATATGACATGATGTATAACTTAAGGACTAACTTAAGGATTCTATAATACATGGTTGATATATATTAAATAATGTCTCCTGTAAAATATATCATAATAATCAAGTTATAAAGAAATCAAAATACTTAACACATAGTGAAGGTGGTATATGTGCTACATCTATCAGTCCAATTTGCAAACTATTTGTTTTATTTGGATGAGGGGTCAGAAGGTAATGGCTGTAGTGTGGATGGTGCTAACCAATTTTATATTGGATACTGATATGTTTCAACACCGTGTCTGAGCACTTTATCAACCTAAAATGGCAAATGCGAATAAGAGCAAGTCCGCAGGGGTTAAAAAACGGCCAAATTGCAGAAAAGTTCTTACATTCATTAGCTGGGTATTTTGTCACACTACATGTGACTACTAACTTGTCACAGTGTGAACCTGCCAATACAAACCTTTTAGCAATGTTTAATTAAACAGTAATAAAATGTAAAACGTTGCATAGAATGTATAGTAGCGAATGTAATTAATAGTGACAACTTGCCACAATTAAAAAAAATAAAAAATAAAATGTCAACATGGAAGAAAATACATAAATGTAATTAATTAATTAAGTAATTAAGTAATGAGATAAAAAAATGTATAATAAACTTTTGATAAAATGTAATTTGAAGGAATGTATATGTGTGTATAAGCATGTTTTCCAAATCAAGACTATGTATGTTGGTGATATTTCAATTATTGTGATACAGAAGTTGATAGAAGACATGTCTAATTATGTTATTTAGATTATTATATAAAATATTAAATTAGGCTTATTTTGAACTAGATTTTTCAACATGCAAAACCCCAGCTATATGTAATCCCTCTTTGTTTTTCTCCCAAATTATATGTAACGCTACTTTTTCAGAATGTATTTTTATTGAAATATAATTTAATTTTGTATTTATATTAAAAGCAGAATAAATCACTGTCAGTCATTTTGCAAACATAATTCTATTAGATATTTCTGAGCAAAAACAGTGGGGGATGGGGAATGCAATTTGCAATATGAACACTCAGCAAGAAAATGACAAAAAATGAAGGATGGGGATTTTAAGAGGACCTCTGTGTTACCATGACAACACAACCTTTTCTCCTCCTCTCCTCCTCTCCTCCCATCCATCTCCATATCTGACTGTTATGTCAATTTGCCTCTTCTCTCTCTTTTTTTTAATCCTAATTTCTAACAGTTTACCGCCGGTTAGTACAAATCTCATATTCTTTCGTTGTCAATCTCATATTGTAATTCTCTTCGAATTGGTCCGCCTCTGCAGGAAACCTCTGATAGCCCCTAAATGAAGCTGCCTTGGTGTTTTCTGTTCAGCCATAATATACTGTAAAGAATCATGTCTGCGCTCTAATTGAGCCCCAGTATAGATATAGCTCTCTTCCAGAATATAGTGAGCTGCAGTGTAGTCTACTGCCTACATATGCTGTATCCTGGAACTGAACAGGTGTCTACCTTGGACCTGTATTCTACCATGTGTTTAGGCAAGCAATATGAAACCAATACACAAAAAGGAGACTCAACTCACAACTGATTCACTAATGCTGACCGGTTAAGCCCAAAAAATTTTTTTTTAGTATAGGGAACATATTTCTCACTATTTGACTATGATGCTTTTATAGAAATGTCCTTATAACTATTGAGCGGTTATTAGCCCGACTTATAAATGCAGTATATTCTCCTAGCATCAAGCATAATTCACGATCCTAAGCTAAATTCGCCATGTAGTTATCAAACCATCGGAGTTTAGTGGACCCAAAAGTCGTAGTTAATGGTTTGTTAATAGCAAGAATTGGATCTTAAATAAAGTGTGACCAAGTTTGACATTAGCATGCTGCTAAGCTAACAAATGTGTAAAATGCTGTTTGGGTAGGCAGTTAACTGGGTTTTGGTACAGAGTTAGAGAGTTGCAAATCACTAATCGGTTGATAATCAGTCCCCAAACAATGCAGTAGGAATGACAGGCAGGCCTGCACAGAATCTGTGAGTTTCACAGAAAGCTCCAGATTTCTCCTGTCCCTTACATTTATTGTGGCTAATTTGAAGTGTTTGTGGCAATTTACCAAGAATATGCTCTTGCATCTGTTTTTTTTTTTCATTGCAGATTTGTGTAAACATCCACTAGACATATATGTTTGATCCTAAATGCATTATTGCTAAAATGCTGTGCCAAGTTAAAAATAGTTTAAAAAAATTTCTTTTTAATGGTATATGGTAGCTGATATGGCTATACATACACCTTCTGTTCAATTTCATTTAGGTGTTATTTAATGCAAGAACACACCTTGAGTGAATGGCCTCCAATACTCTTCAACTCCATTTCACACATTTTACCATAATTCCAAAGAATTCAGTGCAGTTTCCATGTAGGCCTTGTGATAGGTTAGAAAGCTGATGGAGATAGTAATGGATGTGTATGAGATGAGGATGGATGATCAACCTGTAAACATCCAATTCCAAAAAAGGTCCAGCGGCCTTTACCAACTTCAACACATTCCAACACACTCAGCCACTAAAAGCAACCATCGGAAGCACAACAGCCAATCCTCAAGAGCCTGAAGCATACATTCACACGTCCTCAAGACTGAATCCCACAGTGCCTTGCTCCCTACCTGCTTGTTTTTGAGGTCGAGCGAGAGTTCATAGTCGGAGGTGGTGGAGTGGCTGCATGATCCATTCCTCTGTACTCTGATTGGCGAACGAGCAGACCGTGAGGGACAAGGCTGGGGGGGGGACTCCTTCCTGTGCCCTCCCGTTATGCAGTTTCCTTTCTGCACCCTGTCTCATTCTTAACTACTTCCTGCATACATGGTATGTTTGACGGCGGTGAGCCTGAGCGTTTTCTATTCGTCGAAGCTATTGTACCTTCACTCTTCACTTCTCCCACTTCTGCATCTCTCTCTACTTGCACGCGGTCACCTCCACCTCCTACGACCCATCTCCCCCTCCTGAATCGACAGGTGCCACCTGAACCTCAGGCTGGGTGGCACTGCTGGAAGTCACCCCAGGTGATGGAGATGCAGCAGGTGATGGTGTTGTAATGGAAGGAGGAGGTGGCTCTTCACTGCAGAAAGGAGGAGAAAACGAAGAGTCAGCCTGCAGCCCAGGCACCATTTGACCTTGTCCTCCAGCTCAGGGGGGCGTGGCCTAGGGGTGGGTCAATGTCAATCTCTCCCTCCCTTTTCTCTCATCAACTGTGCCCCTCAGGGCAAAGAGAAAGAGATGAAGCGATTGTCTTGGGGCCAAAGCCCCTAGTGCCCATTCCAGGATGGACTCGAGAGTTACCAGACAACCAGAGGGGGAGGGTGGGACACACAGTGATTTGCGACACCCAACATGTGACACACACAGACATGACAGACACAGTCATGCAGCTATCAGTGTGGTACATTAACTGTTCATCATTGCGGTGTTAATCTGTGACCTGATGTAGCGATGGAATTGTTCAGGCTAACTCTTGCAAATCTGTTGGACCCCCTGCTAAACTTGAGGTGGAGCCCCATCCACAAACTAGTGTCAATTTAGTGTGAGTTTAGGCATAACAGTGAGAAGCTTATGAGCCCTCTGAATGGTTCTATCAGAGAAAGCAACAGTCAGCTGACTACAGATGTTAGGAAACTCAGCATGACACACTATAATTGTCACAATTTCTAGTATACCTAAAAATATGCCAAGAAAGCTTTTAAATAATTAGGCTCCATGTAAATGTAGCTACTGTAAATACACCTTTGTGTGGCATGTCACGCTTCTGACAATGAACTTTCTTTGCCGTGTGCAGAAGACAAATTGTACCAGCCTATATTGAGCTCATTTTCCCATGAAGGAAAGCGGGGTTGTCCAGTACACCAGCAGTCTACCTAAATCCCCAGATTTAAGACTCTTCAAGTCTTTGGGTTGAATCAATGGGGATGTACTGTAGATGACAATAGGGGATTTTGTTTTGCTTTTAAAGTGGTAGGCTGATATTAATTAAAGACCGTAGATCTCTCGCCTTTCATCACCCTCTCTGTTTTAACTTCTCTATTTCTCCGTGTCACATTAGATCACTCTCTTCATTGATACCCATCCCTGTTTTTCTTTCTGGGATCTACCTTTTCAGTCCCTTGCGTCCCCTACCCACTCACATGGTTCTTTCTTTTAGCATGAGTGAGTGTGATTGTGTATGTGTGAGGCAGAGAGAGGCATTAGGAGCACTCAGGGCCTGTATGCATCTGTCTAAGCGCAGTCTAATATAACAGAGTGCTAGTGGACCAGGACAGGTCATAGTCAGAGTTCTGTACACAGACAGGCTTTTAAAAGGCTCTGTTGGTATCAATGTATGCATGAAGCAGCGAAACTCAATTATCTATCTTTCCATCCAGATTACACGGCAATGGGGGCGACAAAGCAAAAAAGCTGCTGATTGTAAATGGAGTCGGAGTTGATGTTTGATTGGCGATGTTTTCCCAAATAACAGCAAGTGAGGATGGCACAGATATTTGGAGGGAGAGGGAATATTTTAGGAATTTAGTATGAGTTAGTGGACAAAGGAAAAATGGCAACTCCAAAACGTAGTGAGATGCCTAGCTAGTAAACAATGTAAGGCATCATGAACAAAGTCCATTGGCTGTACCCAAAGGTAAGATCTTCTAAGACACTTTTTGGCCATAAAAGGCAACACTGCATTGGAGAAAATAAATCCAAAATGGCAGACAAATTGAGAAGAAATTAAACTTAAGATGCTAGCATGTCTCCCATGCTTTTACTTTAAATGAGGAGTGTCATTTGCTATGTCCAAAGTTGTTGCCAAGTAGAGTGTTTAAAAATCAGTTACTTATGAGGTTCCATTGTATTTAGGATAAGACTCAGAAGACTCTCATGTTGAACATGGTTTGTGGTATGAGCACTGCCTGTATCTTATTTCAACATGCGTTTGTGGCCTCGCTGGCGGGATTGAAAAGGGCGATAAAGATCAACTCCTTCCAGAAATGGCTAAGGCGATAAGACAGGAGTCAGTGAGCACGAAATCAGAACATTACAGGCAGCGTATGCAGCGTGGCACACACACAGGATATCCCCAAGGGGGGGAAGGATTGGAGGAATAAAAGTGAAAAGCGGAGAGCTTGTTCAGGGAGAAAATACTGCTAATCCATTCATCCTCTGAATACGAGAAAAAGAAAAAGCACTTGTTCAGGCTCAGCAATGTATAATAAGTTACATATCGGAAGATGAAGACTTGTGACAATAGATAGCGCCAATGTCTTCAACTATAAATATGATAGAAAACAACCAGGGCTGGTCATTGGTGCTCTGTTTGTTTGAGAATCCTAAACATTCCAACAAAGCAATATTAGCTCAATCAATGGCAGTTTGGGATAGAACCCCCTATTTGGCCAACCAATGGCATAGGTCTGTTTGGTGATGCTATACGGTGCAGAAATTACAAACTTCACATTTAAAGAGAAACTGTACTCCATATTTTTTACGATTCCTAGGCACTTAAGAGTCAGTCCAGTGGACTGAAGAAGAACCGTGTAAGTTGAATCCATTCTATCTGAAAGTTCCAAAGAAGTGGAAGCTGTGAATAATGGATGTTGAAATAAAGCTTCCTCTCAGCAGGTGGCAAAGCTAGGGAGCAAAAATAGACAGTGCTAAAAACATGGAGTGCTCATTGTCTGATAAAATGTTTGGGTCTTGCCTTTTTCTTTTTTCTTTTTGTTTTTCTTGTCGGTTTTATGTTTTCAACTGCTGAAACAACTGGTTAATAATGTTTATTTTCTTACTTTATTTTTTCTCTTTTTTTGTTGAATGCAGCCACATTGTTCTCTTGAGGTCAGACTGAGAGAAAACAAAGTGTGACATAAGGGGTGAGAGGATGTAAAAGCAGGTATGCAGGGTCGAGAAGTCATGGGGCTGCTGGGAAATCCAAATACAAAGTGTGTAAACTAGACAACACACAAACACGCAATCCAAATGAGACTATAAAAAAGCTGGTGCCATGCCATGCTAAACATCCACAAGCACACACAATGTTATATACAGTGTGTGTGAATGTGTGTGTACAATGGCAATAAAAGCAAGTGAAGTGCTGTGTATATGGGTTGAAGCTTCAGTTAAACTTAAATGAACCCCTCTCTCTCTCTCTCTCTCTCTCTCTCTCTCTCTCTCTCTCTCTCTCTCTCTCTCTCTCTCCTTTTCTATTTTTATGCTTTTTTTTCTGTCATCAACTTCATTGTAATTTGTTTGTCATTTTGACCTATTTTCAGTTCTCAGCTGGCTTAGCAAAGTATCCAAATGTTCTTCTCTTCTATTGCTTTCATCTCCTTTTATTCTGTCTTATTCATTTCCCCACTGCGTTCACCCTTCCTGTTTTTCAAAAATGTTATTTTCTGCTAAACGAGGCATGCGCAAAAATGTCATGTCCCCCTTGGGAAAATATAGTAATTAATGTTTTATATTTACAATGTAACATGGCTAACACAAAAGAGTTCTTCAATTGTAATGTGTGATTTATTAGCGGTCACAAGGGAAATGTAGTCATCCTAGTCAAATTTCAGTTCAAGTTGAATGACAAATTGTTCGCCAATATTCCCCAAACCTTTGATACTAAAGCATGGTAAGTTAAAAAATTTTTTTACCAATGAACTACACAGAGATTATATGGGTAATAATATGAGGCTGGTATGTGATTATTGTAGTGTCATGAAATATCTATAAAGCATTTTTATCACATACTACAGAGTTGTTTAGGAAGCTGTCAAGGTTGCTCAGTTGAACACACAAATATATCAAATAGCCCTAATAATGAATAAGGGCTCTTTGTATGGCTATTATCGTTACACATTTTCCTCATTTAAAGTGACAGGTCCCGGTGTATTTTTATTTTATTTTTTTGCACTGGCAGCTGGTACTTTGATCCTGAGAAGGAAATTTGATTTTGGTTATGTAGTGACTTTTCCAACGTAATAATACTGATAAATGAAATAAATAATGCTTAGTAATTATATTTAGATTATTATAATATATTATTATTATTATTATTACACATATTAAAAATGTGAGAATAAAATAATAAACACATTTTTATTTACAGACCACAGATTCCTGGGAATCACAGCAGAGCAGATTAACTTTGAGAAGAGGCACAAACTGTGGAGAGGTTTAAAGGGGTCATATGATGCTGCTAAAAAGAACATTATTTTGTGTATCTGGTGTAATGAAATGTGTTTTTTTTTACCTTAAACCGCATAAACACATTATTTTCCACATACTGACCACTATTGTTTCTCCTCTATGCCCCACCTATCTGAAACGCATAGATTTTTACAAAGCCCATCGGTCTGAAAAACGAGGTGTGATCTGATTGGCCAACTATCCAGTGCGTTGTGATTGGCAGAATACCTCGAGCGTGTGACGGAAATGTTACGAAAGCCCAGGGTCACTATATGTGGTTGCCGCAAGCCCACCGGACGCTCCTTTCTGGCGAGCCACAGCACGAAGTTGATGCATTCCCTCAGCGACCAGCACGGATCAGCTCTAGGCATGACGAAGCGGATATTGTCCTCTTTTGGAAGGGCAAACAAAGTAGTTTCGCTTTCACAACGAAACACACAGCACCTTCAAGACATGGCGTCGGCGGCAACAACAATACTACAGCGAGAATAAAAAGTACGCCTTCTTTCTTTGCGTGAACATATTTGGGCGGCGTTATGCAAATCTTCACACACAGTGACGTAGACATGTTGGGGGTGTGTTAGAACGAGCCGTTTTAGGGGGGCGTGGATGAGTCTTATCTTTTATAAAGAATATCTCTGTGGATTTGAGACTTTAGTCTTTGCAACTTTACAGATCGTCTTTATGCACCAAGAGCTTGTAACACTCCAAAGAGAAAGGAAAAACTGAAATGGCATCATATGACCCCTTTAAAACGGCCAAAGTACCAATCATTTTCTGTGTTTCCTCAGATCACAGCAGAGACTGTAGCTGCAGCTCATCACTCTGATAGATGGGAATTGTGCATATTGCACCAACTACTGCTGCCGTTACTACTGCGACACAGTGCAGGCAATTAGAATGAGCATGGGGGGGAGAATTCCGTACTCTGAGTTTGAGGTACTTGTGAGTGCCCAGTGTGTGTTTGTGTGTGTGTTTCTGCGTGCATGTGACTCCCTGCTGCTCCTGCCCCCGCACTGTCACAAAAGCAGCTCAAGTGCCTGCAGAGAGAGAGGTTTTTTTTTACACAATCCCCTATCCACCCACAATAAGTATGACTTCAACTACAGCTGCACTCTTGGCAGCCTGTAAAAATAATAATTATTACTATTATGAGACTGTGGCTGTTGGGAGGAAATTTTATCAGCCCTATACAAGCACCAGCTCACCTAGCATGTAATTCCTTACAAATCCATACAAAAGAGTTCAAGTGTTAAGACCATGTGTATCATGTAAATGACACATCATTTTTGAAGCTGTATCATGCAGTTTCAACAGTTGCAAACTTGTCCTAAATCTGCTCGGCACAGTTTTCCCCCCTATATGTTTCTGAAAATTTTGCAATTTGTGACACAGGCCCTAAGGCCATAAACTCCCTTCCCAGAGGTCCTAAGTACCAACCACACTCTTGGATGGGGCACCCGTTTATTTTATTAATCTGGAGCAGAATCTTTGTTAAAGAAGGAAAGATTTACCCAATGATTTCTGGGGGCCAGCCAGTTTAGAACAAAATGATGGTGAATACATAATAATGTTTTTTTTTAGGTGAACTATCCATTTAAGGTTTTTGAAAAGGTGTAATTTGTGGCATATGCCCTAGGGCCCCTCTAGGATGAGGCACCTGTTTAATTCATTCCAACTGGCAGCTGGTACTTTGAGAAATTATGATTATGCTTCAAATTTATTCCTAAAAAATGACCGGCTCCATATCGGACCCATATGTTTCTGACAATATTGCAATTTGTGGCACATGTCCTCTAATTTCAAGGGGCCCCAACTATCAACCACCCTCTATGATAGGGCACCTGTCTATTTC
Organism: Sinocyclocheilus anophthalmus; assembly: GCA_018155175.1. Lineage (NCBI taxonomy): Eukaryota > Metazoa > Chordata > Actinopteri > Cypriniformes > Cyprinidae > Sinocyclocheilus > Sinocyclocheilus anophthalmus. The sequence continues at coordinate 181,221 of JADLZN010009057.1, forward strand.
ATTGATCTGGAGCAGGATGGTCATTAAGGGGGAAGGTGGGAATAATTTGAAGGGCCCAATCTCTGTGAATGACATGATATTGAGTAAGTGGCTGGCTTCAGCAGCCGTATCACCCTGTAGCCCAAGACTGGTTACCCACTGAAGCTAAGCAGGGCTGAGCCTGGTCAGTACCTGGATGGGAGACCTCCTTGGAAAAAAAGTTGCTGCTGGAAGAGGTGTTAGAGAGACCAGCAGGGGGTGCTCAACCTGAGATCTGTGTGGGTCCTAATGCCCCAGTTTAGTGACGGCGACACTATACTGTAAAAAGCATCGTCCTTCGGATGAGACGTTAAACCGAAGTCCTGACTCTCAGTGGTCATTAAAAATCCCATGGCACTTTTCGTAAAAGAGTAGGCTATGTTTACCTCGCACCTGGCCAATTTGCCATTGGCCTTGGATCATCATGGATACTTAACAATCCCCATATCTCTGATGCTCATCACTCTGTTGCTCCTCTAGCACCAATAAGTTGGTGTGTGGTGGGCGTTCTGGCGCACTATGGCTGCTGTTGCATCATTCAGGTGGATGCTGCACACTGGTGGTGGATGAGGAGATACCCCCTGACAATGTGAAGCGCTTTGAGTGCCTAGAAAAGCGCTATATAAATGTAATGAATTATTATTATTATTAAGTGATCATTTATTTTATTTGCCACTGGCAGCTGGTACTTTGATCTTGGGGAAGGGAAATGTGATATATATATTATTTTTTTAAATGTTACAATTTGTGGCACATGCCCTCTATGCTACAGAGGGCCCCATACTCCAGGGGCCTATTAACAGAGGACTTTTATCATCCACTGTTCTTAACATCACCCTTTACAGAGATGTAAATCCTATGAAGGGCTAAATAATTGCACAAAGGGGTTCGGAGGGCCTTCTGAGGTTTATGCCCCAGGCTTCATGGTTCTATGATTCAGCCCTTAATTCGTAGTGATATGGCCTTGTGTGATTATTAAACTGCAAAAGAGACTCTTACGATACGGAAGAGTCTGTATAATCATCTAATTGTGGCTTTTCATAGTGTGTGGCTCTTACCACTTGTAGTTAAATTGAGTTAAAGGCAACCCGACACAATCAATAGCTATTTGGTTGGCAGGATACCGTAGTTTGCAGCAATTTGTTCTAATTTTCAAACTCTTCAAAATAGGCTTTTAACTTTTTTTTTTTCTTTGATATTCCAAAATCCAACATGTTTTCTCGTCTTCTATTATTTCCCCTAATTTCCTGTCATTACTATAACCTACTTTTTTCTCTCCAAATTTGACCTTGTGCAACTTTCTCAAAGCTAGTCATGCTCATTGATTAACAGCCAAAGGTCTGCAGCTTATTCTACCCAAGAACTGCCCGCCAATGACCGACCAACCACATAAATGATGCATCTTCTTTTATTATGTGAAATGTAGACAAACTTTCATGTCGTAGGATGCTGCAAAGAATGCACTTCCACAAGTTTGAGTTTTCTTCAAAAATTGCTTGGTAATTTCTATAACCGAAAAACATAAAGAAACATTAGTTAAAAAGATGGCCAGAGGTCATGAGACTGCAGAAGGATTAACATATTGACATCCTACCTCAGATCCAGAGAGTGATTTCTCAGTGATGTTATTAGTAAAAAGTGCCGACGTCATCAGTAATTCATCTTTCTAGATAGATTACTTTTGAACATCATTCATTACATCTAGGGAATATATACATTTTTAAAGCCATGACCCAATAGGATGAATATTGACTAAACGATAAACATGGCTCAAAGTGAATTCATTCACTACCCAACCCTGCGGGAAGTCTGTTGAATGCAGAATGTGTTTTCATTAAGGTTTACTATTTATTATGCTACACATGTGCTTTCAGATCCTGTCTAACCATCACCATATTTGTAATTATCTTATTTGTAATTCTTTGAACAACTATTTGACATGACTGAAGATCTAAGATCTCCAGTTATAACACATCTGTAATAGCTTGTGTTTGATAATAAACCATGAACAAAGTGAATTATGAAAATATAAAATAAGCAGACTTTTGACTAGATGGCAAAGTCTGGTACATTTTGGAGCATATTCTATGGAAGCCCATTTCTGTTTCCAAAATTCCAACTTTTTATCTAACAATTCTAACTTTTATCTAACTTTTTATCTCAGAATTTTGAGATATAAACTCGCCATTCTTAGAAAATGTCAGAATTATGAGTTAAAATCTCACAATTCTGACTTTATAACAAGTAACTGTGAGTTTATATCCTGAAATTCTGACTTTATAACTCATAATTGCAAGCAACAAGCAATGTTGTTCAGATGTTACTTTTAATAGTCAACGTATTTCATCAGTCATAAAAGCTCAGTAAACTGTGGGTGTTATGATGGTCATATGGATTTTAATGTGACAAAGTGGTGATATCTAAGTGGGTGTGTTGTTTACTTAGTCTTCCCTCAACACCATCAATTAGTAATTCACACCATAATGCAGACACAAAATGTGCACGGATTGGTGGGATTTATCAACCAATTAAAACCAATGAAAACTAATTTTATCATATCATAGTGCAATGGAGGTATTGCCTCCTCTCATGTGACTTTTCCCTATTCAATCTCATTTGCCGCCCACCAAAGCCAACGCATGCTTTAAGAGATTGCTAAAACTCAATAGGCTGAGTGGAGGCAAGAGAAACATAGCCTCCAGCTGTAACTTTAACTTAGAAAAACAAGTGATTTATAGAATTTTTAAAGTCATATTTCATAATATTTGCATTGTTTATTTTTGTACTGTGGATTACTGTATTTTCTCACCCAATTGTTTTGAGGAGCCACTGCCTCTCTTGCATCCTCAGACACCCCTGATTCTGATCCACATGTAAAGCAATCAGTCAAAGTTTGTTTGTTGTTCCTATGAACATAATCTAATAGAAAAACACATTTAAATAATGATGTGGAAGTCATAAACCAAACTCTGAAGGTTTAATATTGTTAACTTTGCTAACTTTGGCAAATCCAGTGATTATTTCATTCTCAAAACGCTTATTATATCAACCTAAACGTCCTAAATCAGAGTTTTTTCCAGACAGAATGGGGAAAAAGTGCTCTTACTCCCGAAAGTTGTGTAAAGTCAGTCAAATTAGAGTTTACTGCTTTCAAAGTCACTGAAATGTCCATAGTGAATATGCAACCCAGTCTCACAAAAAAACATAACTATTTTAAGAGGTGGCAATTTTGTATGATTTCGTATAATGTGATTTGCACACAAACATACGATTGTTTTATTTATATAAATCGAGCCATCAGAGGGACGTAAGCAGATCAAATGAAAAGGTACAAATGAGATCCTACCTGTTTATAGAAATTAGTCACCAATTTGCCTAAATGTGAAGATAGTTACGAATTGAGTGTAATGTGCGCACATCCAAAAACTCTGGGCAGGTGCTCGATCATATGAAACCCTTTACAGTGAATAAACAAAAATCGGCACACTGCCACTACTGCTCTCAAAAATTTATTCAGGCAAAACACTGTTTTTTTGGGGGGGGGTTTGAGAGCAGTAGTGGCAGCGTGCCGATTTTTGTTTATTCACTGTGAATAGTTACGAATTGCCATGAGATTGTGTTAGAATATGCATTTGTAGTATACATGCTCTCCTTTAAAATATCTATTGATTAAATATAGCTGAAAGTGATTTTGTAGAGTAAAACTTGCCATCGCAATGTTCAGTTTGTTTTTTTCAGATGACTATTAGCTCTTTTTTCAATAAATCAACCAAACAGGCTCACCAAAACCTGAATGATTCATTATTGAATACTTTTTAATCTATAAATGATTGTTTGCAAATCCTTAGGCACTAATCACAAATCATTGAATGAGCTGAATAGTTTCTAGTGTGTAAAATGCAACATTTGAAACTACCAGAACTTCCTGTTTTAGATTTTTCCGTATCTCAACATTAATTTCCACTATTATTACAGTTACAAAGCACAAAACTGTGGAGCTCTGACTGTGTTCAAACACAAGAAAAATGCATAGACAAGGTCGTCTTGAATTTACCATTATGCAGCATGAGAAAGCATAGTGTACCATATGTGAAAAAAGGAGCAGGGGTCTTCAACCCTGTTCCTGGAGAGCTACTATCCCACAGAGTTCAGCTTCAACCCTAATCAAATGCACCTGAACCAGCTAATAAGGGTTACTTGAAAATAACTGACAGGTGTGTTGAAGCAAGGTTGGAACTGAAGCCTGCAGGAAGGTAGCTCTCAAGGAGCATTGTTGGAGATCCCGAAAGAGAGAAACAGTTGAAAGGTTGATTGGTGGATTGACGGATGAGGGTCGAGCCCTTGACCTGACTGATGGCACATGATGTGTGAATGAGACAAACTGCATCAGTAATGAGCATGCTGAAGTGCGGGCGTCAGCGTTATGGTAATAGATGGCTACGGCAAGCTGCCAGGCCAAAAGAAGAAAATAAAGGGTTGCAGAGGAGAAAATAAATAAACTCTCTTCATCAAAGCAAGACCAGGATACTGTTATTTACAGACTAGCGACATTTCACTGGAATACATTACAAAATGTTGATGTTCTACTCACATATACACAAGGAAGTAGCTACATTCAGAGACATTGCATACATACAAACACACATTTGAATGACATGACATTCGTGACACAGTATAATGAAGCACATACAATACCTCACATGAGCACTTTCACACAAAAGCCTTGGGCTCTACAGTTTTTGACACAAATGGAGCAATGCTGCAAGTCTCATTTTTCTTCTTTTTATAGCCACTTCTGCACTCTTATAAATAGCATCGCTTTTTTCACACTAAGTGTCTGCATCTAGTACTCCTGAAATAAAGGAACAATAAAAAGCTGAAAGATTTAAGGTTTATAAGATTTCATATGAGGCTCATGTTTATAGTGCAGAGGGTTCTGGGACTGAGGTGCATCTCCATAAATTAGAATGTTGTGGAAAAGTTAATTTATTTCAGTAATTCAATTCAAATTGTGAAACTAATATATTAAATAAATGCACACAGACTGAAGTAGTTTAAGTCTTTGGTTCTTTTAATTGTGATGATTTTGGCTCACATTTAACAAAAACCCATCAATTCTCAACAAATTAGAATATGGTGACATGCCAATCAGCTAATCAACTCAAAACACCTGCAAAGTTTTCCTGAGTCTTCAAAATGGTCTCTCGGTTTGGTTTACTAGGCTACACAATCATGGTGAAGACTGTTGATCTGACAGTTGTCCAGAAGACATTGACACCCTTCACAAGGAGGGTAAGCCACAAAAGTTCATTGCTAATGAAGCTGGTTGTTCACAGAGTGCTGTATTCAAGCATTTTAACAGAAAGTTGAGTGGAAGGAAAAGTGTGGAAGAAAAAGATGCACATCCAACCGAGAGAACCGCAGCCTTATGAGGGTTGTCAAGCGAAATCGATTCAAGAATTTGATTGAACTTCACAAGGAATGGACTGAGGCTGGGGTCAAGGCATCAAGAGCCACCACACACAGACGTGTCAAGGAATTTGTCAGTTGTCGTATTCCTCTTGTTAAGCCCCCCCTGAACCACAGACAACGTCAGAGGCGTCTTACCTTGGCTAAGGAAAAGAAGAACTGGACTGCTGCCCAGTGGTCCAAAATCCTCTTTTCAGATGAGAGCAAGTTTATTTCATTTGGAAACCAAGGTCCGGAGTCTGGAGGAAGGGTGGAGAAGCTCAGATCCTAAGTTGCTTGAAGTCCAGTGTTAGGTGTCCACAGTCTGTGATGATTTGGGGTGCAATGTCATCTGCTGGTGCTGATCCATTGTGTTTTCTGAAAACCAACGTCACTGCACCCGTTTACGAAGAAATTTTGGAGCACTTCATGCTTCCTTCTGCTGACCAGCTTTTTGCAGATGCTGATTTCATTTTCCAGCAGGATTTGGTACCTGCCCTCACTGCCAAAAGCACCAAAAGTTGGTGACCATGGTGTTGGTGTGCTTGACTGGCCAGCAAACTCACGAGACCTGAACCCAATAGAGAATCTATGGGGTAGTGTCAAGAGGAAAATGAGAAACAAGACCAAAAAATGCAGATGAGCTGAAGGCCATGTCAAAGAAACCTGGGCTTCCATACAAACCTCAGCAGTGCCACAAACTGATCAACTCCATGCCACGCCTAATTGAGGCAGTAATTAAAGCAAAAGGAGCCAAAAGGAGGCCCCTACCAATATTGGTACATGACATAATGAACATACTTTCCAGAAGGCCAACAATTCACTTAAAAATGTTTTTTTATTGGTCTTATGTGAAGTATTCTAATTTGTTGAGATAGGTGGGTTTTTGGTGGGTTTTTGTTAAATGTGAGCCCAAATCATTACAATTAAAAGAACCAAAAAGACTTAAACTACTTCAGTCAGTGCACTGAATTTATTTAATACACGATTTCACAATTTGAGTTGAATTACTGAAATAAATGAACTTTTCCACGACATTCTAATTTATTGAGATGCACCTGTACATTGTTTTGCTGAGTCACATTTGGATGTATTTATTTATTTATTGTACTAATAAAGTAGTTATATAAAGATATTTTTTAGTGAAGTTACTCTAACCTATCCCATTTTTTTAGGGTAAAGGCAAAGAAAAACCCTAGACAAATGGCAAGGGTTATAAGGAATAGTTGACCAACAATGAAAGTTCTGTTACAATTGACTTAATGTCACTCCAAACCTTTTTGATAATGTTTTTCTTTGGTAAAATACAAAAGGAGATGAATACCAGATGTGATGATGGTGACTGTGTCTGTTAAGCTCCAAAAAGTTAATCAGTATCAAAGTATCAAAGCACAAAAAGATAAAGAGAAGAGCATTAAAGATAGAGCAGCTCACTGGTTAAGTGAAAACTCTAAAAATAGGTTGTCAGACTGAATGGGATGCTCAAACAAACAGCAATATTTTGACTTAGATGTACCTACATTCTGCAATTTAAGAATGTTTTATTAATAGAAACAAATACTCCCAACACAATTAAGTGAAATAATTCAATTTGATCAACATAAGACATTCAGCTGTTTGGTTTTTGGAAGGATGGGGTGTGACAGGTGCTGTGGGCAGGGCAGAATGTAAGGGAGTTGAGGATGGGGGAGTGAAAGGGAAAGAAACAAGAAAAAAACCAAGGAGAGGAAAAGCTGGTGGTTATGGACAAAGGGAGGCCAGTGTAAATTGTGAAGTTATATAAGTTCCCTACTGGTCCATTGAGCTGGACTGCCACCTGGCTCTGGCTCGACTCAACCTTCCATAAACTATAAAAATCAAGAGCAGTGTTGCTAAAACCCCTCGAGCCAGAGCAGGTGCAGTCCAGGCTCAATGGAACAGTGGACTATAACTGGCGACAATTTACATGTGGTCCATGGTAATAACACAAGATGTGCAGCTAAAGGGGCTATTTCTGGCTTATGAGCTAAAATATAATAAATAATACAAAAAAAAAATTATGGCGATGCAACCTTTTCTCTTGAATTTGTCAAAACACTACAGAGAAGTGAAAGCCATTAAGACTGGAGTAAATTATGACAACATTTTCATATTTGGGTGAACTACAGTATCACTAATCTCATTACAGAGATTGAGCTTTGTTTTTAAACTCTCAATACTCAAGCACAGTCATTATTAATCAACCTTTGTTAATTCAAATGTCAGTATACACAACTGCGCTAGGCTATTTTTTGCTTCCCCACACACTAAGGGAAGGAATGGGCTGCTTCTGCGGGGGAGAGCAAAAGACAGGAAACGTGATTTGACAGTCTGATTATGAGTCAGAAAGAGAGGAGGAAGACAAACAGCAGTTCAGACCTCAAATAATCAGCATAGGAACAACGTACTGAAAAAAACATACCTATACATACAATTCACTATGCTTTCCAGCTTAATGGGGTGGTTGATTGCGATTTCACTTTTTTAACGTTAGTTAGTATGTAATGTTGCTGTTGAGCATAAAAAATATCTGCAAAGTTACAAACCTGAAAGTTCAAGACAAACGGAGATATTGTCTTTTAAAATTCTGGCAGTTTAATGCCTATAAAAACGGCTCGTAGGGACTACAACAAGTTACTTCCCGGGTTCGTGAGGTAACAAACCCAGATAAACCCTGTCCCCGGGAACATGCAATGACGGGGGCGAGGCCATGCTGTACTGCTTTAGAGAAGAGGAAGAGAAAACTAGAGGTGCACGTAAAAATCTATTCATATATGAATCGTGCTTCTGTCTTCTAACGACTCTAATGGATTCACAAGTTTTAAAATCAATTTTCTAAAGCAGCGGTTTCTAATACTGTTCCTCCGTCCGCTGCTCTGCACACCTCTGCATCTGCTCCTCTCTCTCTCTCTCTCTCTCTCTCTCTCTCTCTCTCATTCATCTCAGCTCCAACAATGAACTGTTACAATTATACACTTATTTTCACATAGCCTGAGAAGCGTTAAACATGGACGTGTGTGCAGTTGCCGTTCTGTATTAAAGTTTTAATCAGGATAAAACCGTATATTAAAAGCTAACAGAATCAGTAGCATTCAAAAATAACAGCGTATCTAAAAGTATGAAACAACAACAAACAAAAAAACATACCATCAAGAGCCGTGCTTGCACAGGTTCTGCACAATCATCTTCAATAATATCCTCTGCTTCTCAACCGGGCTCAAACTGATAAGCAATATAGACAACGCCGTTGTTTACAATACAACCGGAGCACATGCCGCTGAGGTGAGGGGCGGGACGTTAGACTAGGGTTGGGCGATGTCTACAAAATTGGCATCGGACGATGTCTACAGTGAAACATCGCAATGGATGATGACATCGGCGGGGACGAGCGGGGGGATGGGTGTGACCGAAGCCTGAATCCTTATAAGGGAAAACACGATTCCTAACACCGTGTCTACACCAGACGCGAGCGGCAAAATACAGTAAAACCACTGATCTATAATAGAGAACATTATATAGAGATCAGTCTGTAGAACTCATTATAATCAGTGATGCTGTCGACACTGGATGCAGCACAGCGCGGCGCGATAAATCCCTGACAGTAAACTGCTGCCGTGTTCTATTTATGACGTGCTGACACACATTTCATATGATTTTCAGCGGTCGCTTTGTCGCGTCTAGTGTAGACAGACTTTAGCTGATGTGGCACGGCACGGCACGACAACTGTCGCATCCGGTGTAGACACGGTGTAACGGTTGCCTGTTACATTACAGTACATAAGATTTCACTTATCACATAAACAGAGTAAGGAGAGATGATTGAGGACGATGGCGAATGATTTGCAGATCCTCAGTACCCCTGACAAACATATAAAATGTGTGGCAAGTACTGCCGCTCCATAGTATAAACAGAGTATGTGGGATCGTGAATCTCGAAAGTGAAAGTGAAACTAAAAGCGATCGTGCATTCAAAAGCACGATGGCAGTTTCAATGCCAGGTATAATAGCGGCTACCTGATGCTGAAATATGTAGTATAATTACTAAATACTGAAATATATATTTTCCTTCCATCATTTAGGGGTTCCGCCTACACGTAATTTTCTTTCCGAACACGGTATTGGGATGCGGGGGGGGTGGGGATCACGATACCGGCTCAACATCGTGATGTCTAACCCTAGATTAGAGCCAGGGCACTAGAGGCGTTTTAGCCAATCACAACACACTGGGCTAGCTAACCAATCAGAGCACATTGCCTATTTCTGAGGGAGGGGCTTCATAAAAGCAGGAAATGATCAGCGCGTTTCTCAGAGAAGGGCCAGAGTGGTGTGGAAGAAAGTAAATTATGTGAAAAATAATGTTTTTTTTTTGCCTGCACCCCATAAACACAATCAAGCCTAAAAAAAAACAGTGAACCACCCCTTTAAATGAACTCTAGTCGGAGTAAAACACCTACAGCATTTATTCCTTTTGAGGCAAATTATCATTAAAGTGGCAGATTGTCAATGAATATCATGAATTAATACATTTTTACTTTGATTAATACATTTTGCTCGTCCATATGGCTTTTCTGACATTGTAAACTTGCTCAGTAGCCCACCTGGTACAGCACTGCACTTGCAATGTGCAATTCATTTCTGAACTGCTGTGATATGTACAACAAACAATGTTATCACAGCCAGATTCATGTTCATCTGTGTCGTATATCACTGAACATGCTTTTAACACCATTGAAGATGGACATTTCACTGTGAAAGTTTAGCCAAATGTGAAAGAAGTGACGTAATATAATTTTGCCTCCAAAGCTCTGTAGAAAGCTCTGTTGGGTTTTATGGATTTTGGCATTTTTATGCATGGAAAAGGGTGTATTTAACATAATTGATTCTATTATCAATGTATATTTAGTGGTTTCTAATAGATTTAAGCTCAAAAACGTTCTGTACGTTCCATCAGGTGCATGATTACTGTCTGCTGTCATAGTAAATACACTGGCAGGTGGCACATTCCATACAAACAGGTGGTACACTCAACTGAGAGCACATAAAACACAATCCAATCAGCTCTGCCTCTATCGCTGCAAATCACAAATCACAGAGAGATCAGTCGTGTTGGGTCACAGAGGGAAAAGGAGAAAGAAACCGCAAGTGCTGAAGGGATGATGGAATAATGAGTAAAAATAGCAAGGGCCATAGTGAGCACAAAGAGCTGGGAATTAGGGAAGCTACAAATACCAAAGTGAAAAGCATTCAAAAAAGAGGATAAGAAAATGAAAAACAAAAATGTTAAAGGAGAAAGTTTTGTTATGGAAACAGAATCAAGATTGACTGACGGATAGAAAAGTCTCCAGTATTTGCCATATTCCATTTGCAAAAAAGGTAAATGAAAATGTTTAAAATGTGTGTGTCATGTTCTTTTCAATTAAATATTTTGTATTAATGTTGGTTTAGATATGTTTTTAATGACATTCATGTCACAGATACTACATATAACAAAAAATGTCAGCTGGCATAGCCATCACTTTTTTTTAGCAAAAATAATTAAATCTCATTTTTTAAATTATTAATTAAATTAAAAAGGCACACAACTGTTTTCAAAAATATTTTCATTTTCATAATTATTAATATTATTCAAAATGTCTTGTGATTATTCCATTTGACAGCCTGAAGTAACCTTGCCATGTCGTAAAAAAGTTGTTTGCTTTTTAAGAAACTTGCTGTACTTGAAAAAAGTCTCTAACCTTAAATTCTTTATTGTTAATAATTGATTTGATATATTTTTATGTGTTCAAGAACAAATTGGAAATTTGATTAGCAAGCAATGGGACCTGGCTTCATTGATTGATTGATTGATTGATTGATTGATTGATTGATTGATTGATTGATTGATTGATTGATTGATTGATGTCTGTTTTTTGTTACTGTCACTTTTGTTATTGTATTTCTGCCACAGCATTTTAGACTGTTTTCTTTTCCGCCTACAGTAATTGTACAACCTTATTATTAAAGATACATTTTGCATTAAAAATCCACTTGACTTAAAATATCTGAGTGGGTACATGCCCCCTTGTACTGTATAAGATTGCAAACAGAGTAGAAATTAAAAAGGTAATTAAATATTGCTCTAACAGAAACTTTGCTTTTGTCACAGGGGATCTTTGTGTTTTTCTACGTATTGTGGTTGTTTTTAAGTGGAAATAGTTACATGCATACTTAGCCAGGATGTGTTTAAAAACCAAAGGACCCAAGTGACATGAAATCCCTAGCCAGTGAAAAAAAACTACATTTCATTACTGTAAATCACTTCATTCAGCCTTCTTACTTACAGGCATTCAGAGCTATTTTCTGAGCAAACACTCCTTCTATAATAAAAAAAATCATTTCAAGTCTCTCAGCTGGCGTATTCAAGCTTGTAACATCTTGTCACATCTTGACAACCGTCTCCTTGTGACAGGACAGGAAGTGACACATTTAAACAACTGACATGAATATCCAACAAAGGCACGGCCCAGTGACAAAGTGACATCACATCAGCACATGTTGGAACATCTTTGATGAAGACTGAATCATGATTTAGTTGACAATCAGCTGCTCTCTGTGTCTAGTGAAGCAGATGCATTTGGCAGACTGTGACTCAACAATTTATTAGTGGGTTTGAAATGCAATTGGTGTGTCATACTGGGGGGAAAGGACACGATCATGAAAAGCAGCACAGTGACTCAAAGTATCACAAGCAATTGTCTCTATGCAAATTTCACATGAATGTACACTATAATGATGATCTACGCAGGCCTGGCACTGCCAAATTTGAGGTTTTTAATACTGTACAGTATTCCCATTCATTCCTTATACTTTCTTAATACACATTCCTAGTCTTATTATGCATGATTACCAGTGTGGAAAGGTAAAATAAAGTTAACTAATAGCCAAATAGTTCTTTATGAATATGTTTGGTTGCACCTAATACAGTCTTTCTAAAACTTAGTGTGGTAAATTAAAGCCTAGCAAATAAAATAATAGCAAACAAACTTGCATTTGAGAAGAATTAGCCTAGTATTAGGATACATCAGAATGCTGTCAAGGTGAAACTGACCTTGACTTGACTTGACTTGAAACACCCATCTTTCACCATCCAGTCAATTCTAGTTAGATAAAATGAAGTTCTGCCCCATATTTTGTCTTCTTGAATTCTCCGGTTGTACATTGACATATCAGATAATAGAAGTAAAGCCGGTTTTGAATGCCATCTCATGTTTAGTTCAAGCTGTTGTAAGCGATGTTGTCCTGCTAACTTTTGCAAGACTTCAAACATGAGCTTTCTACAAAAAAAAATCAAAAATTCCACCCTCCAAAGAGATGTCAGCAAAATCACTGACGTGCAGAGAACCACCTTCAATGTTTCTGACTGGCTGACTGGAACACGCTTAGGGGCTGTTACAGGCACAAGTGTGTATCCTCAGAACACCTATTTTACATTACATTTATTAATTTAGCAGATACATTTATCCAAAGGCTCACTGGAAAAATGTGCCTCTACTTACAATTTTGCTAACCCCTCAATACAATCAATTCACTGCAGGTTGACTGAAATAAACACTAGAGGCAGCAAAACATCAATAACTTTTATTCATTTTCACAAAAATTATCATTGATCAATAAATACTTTTTGTGCAGTTCTGTGCACAATACTATGTTAGCTCATTAGAAATAGTGCATTTTCATGTTTGCATCACCAGCTCTATATGTATGGCTATTCGGACTGAATAAACTTTGCTTGATCAGCACTGCACTTCCATTGCAGAGCATTTGAACACAAGCCTTGTGAAACTCAAGTCATGACATTTAATAAAAGAGTTCGAAAACTTGTAGAAACAAGATAAAATTGCATTGCTGCATCATCAAATTCATCTCATGTTTGCTTTTGTTAAACTATCTGTTAGAACCAGTTAGAACATTTTGTTTCCAAACTGCCACAATACGTACAACTATCAACATAGTAAAATGTAATGAACAAACAAATGAATTTGCTTCAGATGACTTGTAACGCCACTTACTGGACATTTCACTTGGAAAGTGCTGCAAAATTTGTGCAAAAATCGACGTAATATCATTTAGCAGAAATGTTGGCACATTTTTCGACTGAGTCTGAGTTTGTTCATTCAGTTAATAGTAATTACTCAGTTAATGCTGTCGTGACATAATTTTTCTTTCTGATTAATCACATTTGAAGCTCAGGGGATTGGCTTAAAAAATGCCAATGTCCTGAGGATCCTGCGTCAACCAAGTAACTGCACTTGGAATGATTGAGAATGTAAATGGACTGCTAGTTGGTCCTCAATTAACTTTGTCACAATATGAAAAAGCAATAGAACACTTGCAGAACACTTTTACACTTGTATTCCAGTGTGGTGAAACATATTTCCCCTACTGTTATTTGATTGATGGTACCATAGCAGCTCTTGACTGGCACATTTTCACACTATCCGTATCAGCTCTACTTTCTTGTCTATCAGTTCTTCCTCTGAGAATAGGTTCTCACTTCGTTTTCAATTTGAATTTGAATAGGGTTCCACAATACTTGCTGCTGGATTATAGACTTCTGTTGTTTGCAGAGACTTTGAGGATTTCAGTTATGATTCACTGCCTGTTTCTGGATCCCGTCCTAACGGGAAATGTGCAGACAAGCCCAAGTGAATCCATTTCTCATATTAGTGTGGTACAATCTGGCTTGAGTTGGCAAACACAAGGGTAAGGATCATTGCACTTCTCCAAAGTATTTGCAAATGTGCCACACATACTGCGGGGCAGGTGGCAAACATGCCTGACAAATTATTATTAACAGATGCCATTCGCAGTTGAGAGGCTGCAACAAGCAATAGCCTATAATGCAATATAAGCAATATAAAACAGCCAAGCCAGCCTCACTGGAAAACCTGCCTGTGGCAACATTGTTGTAAAATTATATTGAGCTATTGGTGTGGCAGCAAATTGTATTTATAGATATGTTCATGGTCACACACACAAAGGTGTAAATAGGCTTTGTAATCATTCATTTATAATTCATAAGTAATTACTATGTAATTACACAAGTAATTACACCTACAAACTCCAAAAACAATCAGAAAAAATGTTTTTACTACTAACTGCCTAAAATAACATTCTTAAATATCTTTAAAACATATTTTTGTCATAAATCTTTTGTATTTGGGTCGATTTATCTACTAGTGGCCTGACAACTGGTAAATATAACTTTATTTTTTTGCGCAAATACAATAATTTGCCTTCATATATAATTGGTATTTTTATGCATAAATATGCATCAGTTGTGAATGGTCTGTGAGCAGCTGAGACTATTAATGGAAATGAGACAAATTGCAAGTTTCCTATGAAATTTTGAGGGATTGTTTAGTTACTTACCAGAAATTTGTTAAGAACGCTAGGTCACTATATTTTTCTAATCTTATCTCTAGCAATGCTGGTAGACCTAAAATGTATTTAGTGTTATTAAAAGGGTTTTAAACCCTGCTACAATTTCATTTCCTGGGACATCTCCTTTAATTTGAAATATATATATTGCTCCCTGGATCCTATTCCTACATCTTTAACTGTGGAAGTATTAGATACTACTGATCCATATATTAATAGTAGTCTTAATAATGGTTATGTTACACCCTTTTTTAAACATGCAGTGATACACCCTGTACTTAAAAAGCCTACCCTTGATCCACAGGTTTTAGCCAATTACCGGCCTATATCAAAACATCCTTTCCTTTCAAAGGTACTGGAGAAGGTTGTTTTTCATCAACTTTCCTCCTTCTTAAAGAATAGTAACATATTAGACAAGTTTCAGTCTGGGTTCAGAGCTCAGTATAGTACAGAATCTGCTCTTTTGAAAGTGTTAAACGATTTGCTATTAGCTGTTAAATCTGGGAAATGTGGGTTTTAGTCCTTCTGGGTCTAAGCTTTCAACACTATGGATCATTCTATTTTATTGAGATGATTGGAGGAGTATGTTGGAATTAGGGGAACTACATTAAGATGGTTCTCTTCCTATCTTAAGGGTGATCTTTTTTCTGTTGCTATTGAGAATTTTAACTCTGTCAATGCTGCATGTACATGTGGGGTACCACAGTGTTCCGTTTTAGGCCCTGTTTTGTTCTCCCTTTATCTTCTTCCTTTAGCTAAGATTTCCCATAAGTATCAGACCTCATACCATCTTTATGCAGATGATATGCAGCTTTATCTTCCAATGAAACCAGATGAGAATATATCTCTCCAGTCTCTGATTGATTGTGTGAGTGAAGTTAAAATTTGGATGGCGGAATTTTTTTTTTACAGCTAAATGATTCTAAGACTGAAGTGTTGGTTTTTGGATGGCCTGAATGCATTGCCATCCTTTCCAAAACTCTGTGTCCTATAACTTAAACTGTAAGTATTTGTGCTCGGAATTTGGGTGTTATTTTTGACCCAGCACTCAAATTTGGTAAACAGATAAATTCAGTTGTGAAATAAGCATTTTTTTCAGCTTAGGATGATTGCTAAAATAAAATATTTTCTTTCTTTTAAGGATCTAGAGACTGTTATTCATGAATTTATTTAAAAAAAGATTGGACTATTGTAATTCATTGTACTCAGTCTTGTTTATCTCATCTTCAGATGGTCCAAAATGCTGCGGCCAGACTTTTAACAGGGACCAAAAAGAGATAAAGTATCACTCCAGTTTTGTTTAGTTTGCATTGGCTTCCTATCGAGTTTAGAACACAGGCACTGCTGTTTGTGTACAAATCTATGGCAGGTTTGGAACCATCTTACCTGTCTGATTTCCTCTCGTACCATGTGCCTAACAGGCCTTTAAGGTCATCAAATTCTTTATTGTTGTTGGTACCTATGACGCGCTTGAAACACAAGGGGAATCATGCTTTTTCGGTGGCAGCACCTAGGTTGTGGAATAATTGACCATTAGATCATAAGATCGGTCTCCTCTTTTAAAGTTTTTAAATCATTACTTAATACTTATCTTTTTAAAATGGCTTATGGTCTGGAGTAGTTGCTGTCTAATATTTTGTTATGTGTGAAATTATCTTTGTCATAAATTTGTGGTCTGTTTTATATGGTTACTTGTTTTATGTATTTATTTAATTTTTGTGGAGCACTTTGGTCAACCCTGTATCAATAAACTAAACTAAACTGAAAAGAAAAAAAATCAATCAATAGGAAACTTTAATTTCTCAGTTATATCTTCTAGACAGCAATTAGAGAACAAATAAAGAATTTCTCCATAGATTTTTCTTTCCCTCTTGACAGATTTGCCAAAGTTGGCTCAGTAGATTTCAATTAAAATCACTGGACTGCATTGTCCAGATGTATTTTACAGCTATACACACTTGATGTATGTTAACACTTGACTCTTTATTTCTATTTTTATATCCCCTTAAGAATATTTAAAGAAAGGTTATCGTTACATATATATTAGAACTTCTTGGCTGCAAAACAGCAATCTCCAACCAATTAATTTGTCCTCTGTGCGGTTATTTAGCTCTTCCAGCCCTTGCAAGATCAACTTCATCCAATTCAGCAACCAAATCAGTCTTCATTATGTCCATATTGATATAGTCTGGGTTAGGTGCTTGGCCACAGAGGGTCAAAATAACCACTGCTCCCTTCAGTGTTCAACATTAAACATTAGACAGAGCAGTTGGACGGTTTATCGACTCACAGCGTCCTCTCTGCACCTCTAGCTATGAGTTATCTCACAACAGGCTATTAGAAGGAAAGAAGGAAGTGTAACAGATAAAGTGTAAACCTGCAGTTGAATCAGGCATCTTGGTGACTGGGGACATTGAGCTTTAGTTGGAGGACACTTCACTGCAGTAAAAGTGTCCTGCTCATTATCTTCACTTTCCCTCATGAGATCTCTCAGGGGACTTAATTTGAGACTGATAAATGGCAAAATATTAGGATATCTCTTTTTTATGTTTTTTTTCTGTCTGTCTCGCTCTTTCTCATTTCTCACCACTGTTTATCAACTATCTTGTTACAAAGTAGCACTTAAATACCACAGTAATTTAGCTAAAAATAGTTCAGTGCTAAAAAGATCCAGACATCCATTTGGAAGACATCCATTTGTGATGTGGTAAAAAAAAATTCTACAGTAACAACAACCCCAACTCATTACATACTTCTGGAAGTTTCAAATACAAGTTACAAAAGACAAATGAGTTTCCAGGGTAAAGAAAAAGGTGACTTGTTAATTGTACGATAAGGTACAATACAAATCAGACTTTATGATTTTAGCTACCAATGCAACAAAATGTAAAACAGCTATGAATAGCCAGTGATGGACCTTACTTGTCCTTGTCCCTAAAGCAAAACTCACTGTTAAACACACTTCCTTCTCACTTTCAAAATATTTTCTTCACATTTCTAAGAGGAACGCAAATGGAGAAGAATGGATAATGGTGAATTTGAACATAGATCATTCAAATTCAAAGTCCATTATACTCTCCACTGTTCAAGCTACTGGCTTGATTTCTTTTATAATTCTGTCTGGCTCAACCATATTTTTTTTTACATTGAAGGAAGAACTCAAGTCAGATCTAGAGATCATAATATCATAGAGACTTGGCGGTGGGCCAGTAAATGATCTTGAATGTGCAGCATCAGCTGCATTAAACACTTACACTTTTGTACACATACCATCTGCATTAGAATGGCAGTTGAAATGCTTCCAAACACTGCACTGCATTGCAGGTGAGCATCTGCCCTCTCTCTATTTAACAGTCATTCACTTTTCAATTGGCTCCCAAATCTCTAGACACTATGTGAGTGAAAGGTTTATTGAAGGCACTATAGAAATAGCTATTGCTTCCCAGGTGCATTCTTCCATCAGTGGAAGTTTATGAATAGCATCAGTATGCATTGGCTCACCACATCAGACAAGGATGTTGGTAAACTCACTTTATTTTTCATACAGCCTGGCCGCTATGTGTGTTTGAAGAAGTTGTCCAAGTAGCACATCATCTAACCAATATGACAGCATGGTAAGAAACCACAAAAGCCATCCATTTCTGACTGGATCTCATGGAGTGTTAACCTTGCATCCATTAACAACCACAACTTTTAAATTCTTTGCACACCGAGTCTGAAATTCTCGTCCGACGTTTTCGCATGTTAAAAAATAAATACGACCTCGATGTGGGTGCAAGTCACCTTTTCAACATGCTGCCGGGGGGGGGGGGAGTTCCCGAAACTTTCGTCCGTCATAAAAAAATTCGGGTCGGGTTCGATTTTTTTGCATCCGTAGCAAGCATTTTGATATAGAAAGGATGACGAAAATGGAAAGAAAATGGCAAAAAAAAACGCATTTGAAATTTTCAGACTTTTAGGGTTATTTCAAAGCTTCGTCAGTACAAAGTCTTGAATGGTCAAAATCTATAGATTAGTTATCTGTCTTTGACTTGTTTATTTCAAGGGTTATTCTAGAGACATGGCTGAAATTTTCCTGTTGAACAGAATAATGAAGATTCACACCAGCCCTTTCACTGGGGGGGGGGGGGGGGGGGAATAGCATTTAATTTAGATCGAGCTTAATTGATTGAGGTGTTAATTTGATTAGGAACCGATTATAAGCATCTCACTAACCAGCTTGAAATAACACCTTATGGTTGTTTTGGCTGAAATCTCACCCTGAACATCCTGTACTATAGCCTATATATACACTATATATAGTATAGATAGATAGATAGATAGATAGATAGATAGATAGATAGATAGATAGATAGATAGATAGATAGATAGATAGATAGTGAATCTTTGTTCATATATATACTTTTTCAAGAACAAGGTGGAAAGCCATAATTTGAAGCCTACCTGGGACCTTGCTCAGAAACAGTGGGCAGATATTTTCACATTTCTAAGCATGACTCAGGTCATTTTTGACACTTTCTAAACGCATACAGCCACACACACTCACACACACCTGAGATTGTCTTTTCGGTTTAAAGCCTGCCTGCGAAAGCGGGCATGTCTGCACATCTTCCCGCTGCGGCCTCTGTTCCCATGACAACAGCACGACAAGCCAGCAAGGTCACAGGTAGCTGCAACATGTGAAATCATTTTGAGACTATGTGCCAAAGGAAAGAAGGTCAGACGGAGAAATTCAAGTACAAAAAAAGACAGTAATTAAGAAAAATTAACATGTGGGGTTCTAATTACTTGTGCATTTGTGTGTTCATTAACCTTTGTGTCTTAAGTGGGCGTTTCACAGCACCTGAAAGATTACACTCTGTGTAATTGCTCTGTTTTAGTCTAACACCTGACCATATCACTACAATAGTCAACTGTTTAACTTTTACCTGGTCTCGTTGCAAAGCATTGCAGACTGCACGTTGCATATCTATAAAAGTTGTATTGCTTATGGAGACTAATGGATTTGCACAATTATTTGCATGACATAAGCCAAACTGTATTTTATTTAATCTTTTGCATATTTATTTGGATTTAATTTGATTTATTGATTGATTGATTGATTGATTGATTGATTGATTGATTGATTGATTGATTGATTGATTGATTGATTGATTGATTGATTAGATCGGATCGATCGCTCGATCCGATCGATCGAGTTCGATCGATCGCTCGATCGCTTGCAAAGATTTACAATTCTTGGGCTGGTTTCACTTTTTTTCTTAATGTCTTTGTCTAAAAGACATTTATACAAATTCGATTTTTTTTTTTTTGCTATTTAATTCTGCTATTTAAATTTGCATATTTAGCTTGGATTTTATTTTACATTAATTTAAAATTAAAATGCAATATAGAATTGAACAGTTCATGTCACGAGTTTGATATTTTCATGATTGCACTTACAAATACATTCTTAAACTGAATTTTATTTTATTTTCTTAGGAAGAAAATGGTAGGCTTGGGTGTTGGAAATTCAAATTGTCTTCGAACCTTGTATAAATAGGATAAGAAAATTTTGGTTACACTTTAGTTTAAGGTCTTGTTCAGTGTACGTAGACATTAATACTGAAATTAACTACTTATTATATGGTTAGGGTTAGGATTAGGGTTTGGTTTAAGGTTACTTGCATGTGATTTTGCATAATTAATTGTTATTATAATAGAAAGTACTTGTAACATGTAACAAGGACACCTTAAATTAGTGTTACTGTTTGAATTCTTCGGTAATGTTACCGAAAATTCTTTATGTTCTTGGGAATATAAAGTTAGAAAATGGGGGGGAAACAACAGTTACCAATACAATATAAGAGAACATTATGATAATTGCTCCGAAATGAATTTAAAGAAAAGTGCTAAAGAACAAAAATGTATTAATTATTCAATTCCTTCAAATTGCTCCAAAGCGAAAAGTTTTGGGAATCTACGACACTGGTGATACTGTAATTTTTATTTTACTACACTCTAAAAAATGCTGGTTAAATATAACCCAGCGCTGTGTTAAAAAGAGACAAACCCAGCTATTAGGTTGTTTTAACCCAGCTATTGGGTTGTTTTTACCCACCTGTTGGTCAAAACAACCCAATAGCTGGGTTTGTCCCTTTTTAACCCAGCACAGGGTTATATTTAACCCAGCATTTTTTAGAGTGTAGTCTCAAGAGATTTCTCAAATTTGTAAACAAAAACTAGTTCTCTGTTCCCAAACACAGTCACATCAACTTTAAGACAATACTAGTGTTAGCATTACAAAATCGGGTCTTCAACATGTACAAAAAAGGGGGAATCCTCAGCTTTCTTCATGTTTTTACACAGAAAATACGTTAGGGGTAATCAGAAAAAACATAAAAACCTTTACATGTTAGTTATCATGAGTCTTCAAATTTTTCACTCTGGCTCATTCAACTAGGTGTGTGACTGGCTTACTATGGAAGTACGGGATTGAGATCTAGAACCTGCTTTTGTCCGGAATTGATTATCAAGGGGTTCAGAATAGTGTGAATTCTGTGCAGAGCAGTTGAACTGGCTTATTGTTTCTCTTTTAGTATTCTTTTAGCACCCAGTATGGTTATACTAATTAATGAGTTGTTAATTTCATGAATTAACAAAACTCTGCAAGCCCAGCACATTAAGTGAACCACCTGTCAGAGACAGCAGGTATAAATGTGTTGGGATTATAATCAGACTGTGCTAAAGCTTTAGGCGCTTTTGGCAATAAATCGAATTACATTTTTCTGCCATTAATAGTGTTAAAACTAGTAACTGCAGAAAAGATCTGTGGAAATATGTTCATTCCAAATTTAAAACACACTACTAACTGACTACTGAACAGAGATCAACCAATCAGATGAATCCATTGGAAATGATAAACTAGAGCTTGCATCGTGAATGATTTTGATCACTCTAAAACAACGTATTTTTCATGCAATCAATTGTAAACATATTGTATTTTATAGTTCTATAATCAATGCATATATGTTACAGACTTATATTGTATTGTTTGTGTCACCTATTTTTAATATGCAATGACGTTAGTGAGAGTTGAATGATTATCTGTTCAGTTACTCGGATCATTATGCTAGAATGTGCAAACTAATTAGCATACCTCATCTCATTAAAGCGTGCCTAAGTGCCGAGAGGAAGTGGTATTCAATTGAGAAAGTCAAGAATATGAGTACTGTCATGCTTCATAACAGTAATGAAGTGTCATAAAGAACTTGTAACTAATTTACATATTGATACATGAAAATATATTTTCATCTCATGAATACGTAATATTCATAGGTAATTCAAGTCCTATCAATAGCGTGTAGTTCTAGCACACAATCTGGAAATTGTAAATGAATCTCTGTGGGGAAAATTATTTTTTGGTGGCAAAATATTTATTGAAATGCTGTTGATCTTGTTTAAATTGTTGTGTGTTTAAACTTGAAATATGGTATTTCGAAGTTTATTCGTTGTTTTTAGTGTGATCCTCACTACAGATTTCTTGAGTTCGTTGAGTTCTATTTTTATGATGCTTTTAAATCCCAATAAGAGAATACTACTACATGCTACTGTTTAACACATTTGACCATGTTTAAACCTTTTCCTCTAGAATTCCACAAAATTTGGAGGAAAAATAAATAAATAAATGAAAATCTGCAGATTCCATTTGGGGTTGGTAATGAGATCACGTTGTTTTAGGTCAAGGCCTGCTTGGGGTTAATGTGTGCTCTGTTTGCAAGTATGGGTATTAATAAACCGAAGTGTTAAATGGTGTTAACATATTTTTCCCCCTTTGCAATAATTAATTATGTGAGATTTTGCAGTGATGATAACATTTACATTTATAGATCTGGTAGACACGTTTATCCAGATTGACTTGCTTACAGTCATACACTTTATCCATAGACTATGTGTGATTTCATTTGTTATCTTATAGATAAAAGCTGCTAGTGACTCGTAATAAAAGACCCCACATGCTACTCCTGTCCCCTCGTATGCCATAATGGCTATGCTGTGTGTTTTTATAGGAGGGCCGCAGCTGCTGCTTGTCATGGTGTGTTTATCTTGAAGCAAATTGTCTATCTGTGATTCCCTTCTTCCTGGTCTTGACAAATATTAAACTAGCAATACCTCTCACAAAGAAAAAAGCTGCAAACAGTATCTCAGCTGCAGCCGTGGAAAGAACATTATCTGAAATATCGCTAAAGTGAAATAAATAAATAATACATATCTATAAAAAGTATTATTATTATTATTATTATTTTATGCAATACAAACTATATACAAGATTATATATAAAAAGGGTTCCTGACTTCACACGTTGTGAGTAGTCCTTCATTTACAGCTGATTTAGAGAAAAAAATATATAGATATAGATAGAAAGAAGCCCACAATATTTGCATTGTTGTTACCAGGGTTGCCAGGTCTGTGTAACAAAACCACCCCAACTGGTATTCAAAGCTAGCCCAATCACATTTCTGGGGAAAATGGCTATAACAATTTAATCAAAAGTGCATTATGGAGGGTCAAAACCTCCTTCCAGGGCTTCCACCTCAGCTTTTGGTTGGAAGGGGCCTTTGCTTCAACCTGCAGCATCTTTATAAAAGTAGACCAATTTCCGCAGGAAAAACCGAGGACTTGGCAACACTGGTTATAACATACATGCCTAGTAAAAACTGCAATGAGTGGAAAATAAAATGTAAGGAGAAAATATACTATAATGAGGTCTTTTAAGAGAACTGACAGGCACATTATCATCGTTATGATTAACATATAAAGCAAAACTTCCCCACCAAGCAAACCCTGAATTCACTATCAGATATTTCTTTCTGCTTCATGTTAAATAAAATGCACACTTGTTGGTGATTATTTGCTAGAGTGTGTTGTAAATGACTATTTCAAGACTGCAAGAAAAGCAGACACACAAACACAACAAGAAGCCACTATTCTACACCATTAACATGCAGAGACACCATAGCTAGTTTCCTCTCAAAGCTGACTGTGAATGATGAAACATGATGTTTATGATGTGTAAAATGACTTAACTGGAGATCAGAGATGTTTTTATGCCAATATGCTGATATTTTAAACACTTGGGGTAATGGTTTTTGTCAACATTTCTAACCCAGGACCAAAATGTCTGACTGTGGCTCCTACTCCAAACTTGTCATAGTATTTCAGATTGTTTTAAGTTATCAGTATCCTTTTTCATTGTATAATCAGCTGGACTAACATAATCTATCTATCTATCTATCTATCTATCTATCTATCTATCATCCATCCATCCATCAATCTATCTATCTATCTATCTATCTATCTATCTATCTATTATCTATTATCTATCCCTCTAGCATCTTCACACGTCATGTTTAGCTACATGAATCCGAATGAGTCTTGTTAGAGAATCCTTAAGAATTTAACTTAAGTTATTCTGTTTTATATCATACAATAGTGCTGTTATTACATAGTAATAACAACATTATAACACATATGATGAAGTGGTGAATTATGAGTGTGCAGAAGATGGCATGAATGAATTGGTGTTTCTGAGCGCAGCGGTGTGATGAGGAGAGGAACATGAACACTGACTCATTGACAAACAGTCAAAATTGACAGACAACAGAAAACGAGAACTAATTTTCTCTAAAAGCAAACAACCAGCAACTCAAGGACTGCCGTCACTGCCCTGTCTGAAGTGGTTTGCTTCTCTGTACCTGAGAGGTCCTTGGATTTGGTACTAAATGTTCAGCACTGTTTCTGCAGGAACCGTCTTTTTATTTTGAAATGCCAAATTAACATTTAGCAAATGGGTTTATCTACCATTTATTTAAAAATATTATTATTATTTATTACAAAATACATTAAATTAAATAGTCCAGCACCACCCTCACATTTGAACTTTTTCTTGTGTTTAATTTTTTCGCATATCCTGTTCCATTTAATATGTAATATCAAAGGCCCAAGTAATTTGTGGTTAACCCAAGCATAAAAATGTACAACAAGTTCCAGTAAAGTTATTACTTAACAAACCAACACTAAATAATAAATAAAGCTGTAAAACATTAATTCCATCTCAGTTGATGTTAATTTCCACATTGGTTAATTAAAAAAAAAAGTAATGTGCCTGTAATGGACCCTTGAGCAACAAACCCACACTAAAGAGTTATTTTGTTATTAACATTAACAAAGATTAATAAATACTGTAATGTATTGTTCATTGTTTGTTAATGTTAGTTAATACATTAACATTTACTAATGAGACCTTACTGTAAAGTGTTAACAGTGAAGTTAATATTGTTTCCCTTTTGAATGTAATCTCAATCCACAGTGCACAAGTGGAAAGGAACGACTGTAACAGTTTATTTTACGCTTAAACAGTAAAAAATAAAAGTTTGCCTGATAACCCAAAATAGTCATTCATGACGTAAAATAAATTTAATTATTTGAATCAAGTCAAAAATATAATGAAACAAATAGTTTTGACACTAAACTCTGATTGAATGAGCCATGTTTGAAGATGCTGTTAAATGCCAAGTTGTTATTAATCAAGCTGATATATTGCTTGGAAACCGCAAACAGCCTACAGGCTAATGAACTTTATTACTTGCCAACCAAATTCATTAACATTATTATAATTATTAAATATAGCTATTTACTGATAATTGGTGTCTTTTAAGAGGGACAAACTGGTGTCTGCTCTTTGATTTGTCTTGGAAAAATTTAACGCATGGTCTTGTGTTACTTACATTTTTTAATTGAATATGAAGCAACCATTCGGTTTTGGCAACAAAACGAATTTTTAAGAATCATGCCTCCTTAAGCTAATAATTTGTGCAGCTGGAGTTATTGAATCTTCTTTCTCAGTTAACACCCATGAGTGGCCGAGGATTTGAAGCTCACACAAACACGTTCCAATGGATAAATGCCATGTTATTTCCACCTCTGCAGTACACACTGTCAAGACAAACCATTTTTCTTCTATCTTCCAGTCTGGCAATCTTTCCGGGCCTAATTCAATAACTTGTGCCCTCTGTGGCGTTTACAGTGAGATTTAGAGTGGGCGACTGCAGTGTTCCAACCAAACTAACAATGGCCAGTGCTTTGGGAGAGAAAGGCCATCATCAATACCGGTTTGCTTTAGTTGCTGTGCTCATCCCTTCTTCTTCAATACAACCTTTCCAAATAGCCAAGATCCACAGAATATGGAGTGCTTTCCTTAATGACTATTGACGACTTCCCACCAATTCAAGGCAGTCTGAAAAGCTGCACAACAACAGGAATTAAAGGGTTATAATATGTTATAATAAACCTGATGGGCTATATAATCAGATAATATGAAAATAATGATTAAGCTGACAATGGTTTTAATACCTCAATTATAAATACATAATAATGTGTCATACTACACACCATAAATGTGTCTACATAGCTTGTCAAAAACTTCGTTTAAATTTTTGTTGTGTCACCCACTGTCGCCTTACTGGTTATCTTACATAACTATATATTAAACATTTACATTATTCATTTAGCATATGTGTTTACTCAAAGCGACATCAAATACAGTGGCTGTAATTGGCTGCTTCACACAGCATTTTTGAACAAACAAATTCCTTCTCTTTGGAAACTTACACCGTACAGCAACTTACTTACATTTATATGTTTTAATAATTACTTCCAATGCAGACATGATTACAAGATCAAAATTAATTATCTTGCACTTGTTTTTGGTTGTTGCTCTTAGTTTTGAAGCCTTTAAAAAAAACACTTCAAGTGACTAAAAAGGACAGAGATGGGGATATCCAGTTGATTGATTTGGGCATTCAGTGCAAAGCAAGATACTTATCGTGATACTTGTAATGATACTTGATACTTGATACATGGTAATGCTAACAGAATAGAGAATTATTCTGACCAAGGTTTTTGTAGCCTCTTGCTAAGCCAGCTGAGCGGAACTTGCCTACCGACAAACATGGCAGTTAAACATTAGATACACGTTTTTCTTTTCACCTGATTTAGAGGGAAATCATATCAGTTTTTGCTCTATCAAGGTCACAGCTTACTGTGATAATGGGGACTGAATTTACTGTGAGGAGACAAGGCATGAAAAGACTCACAACCACTTCAAGACAGGTATAACTAGGGCAGTTGTGTTGCCTAGCACCATCAGAAACACAGTCTTTACTGTGGAAATTGAGTTTTTGGTCAGGAGGCACCAACCAACCCCTCCCCCTACCTGGGTACACAGGCCTGAGAGTCAGACTCAGGGGCGTCTGGAGCAGGACAGCAGAACTGGTGTAGAACTGTCTGGTTCCTGTAAGAAAAGAGAAAGGGAAATGGTCACGCTAGAGTGTAAAGGCTTTTTCCTAGACTCATTATTAAGTAGAACGAAAGTGGGTCATTACAGTGAGGGACTGAATTAGCAGACTTTTGCCAAGACCTCAATCCCCAACAAGAAAATAGTGTGAAAATACTGTCAAACATGGATAATTTGCGATGTCAAGGTACAAAAAGTTTGCAGTAAATATCATACTTTGGCTAGTTACGCTAATTCAAGTAACCGTTTGGAACCAAAATAATTGGGGGGAAAAATTCTCTACCTGCATATTTGCATACCCCCAAACACTAGTTTAAATGAACACTAGTGGCCGTAAAACACCAACAACTTTTATCACTTTTTACACAAATTGTGATTATGGGAAAGGTTATCGATTAATAAAGACTTATTTTCATATAGTTTCTCCCACAATACTATGCTATGATCTCTAAACACTTTTACCATACTGCACGATTTATAAACTAATAA
The DNA here is from genome assembly GCA_018155175.1 of Sinocyclocheilus anophthalmus. Classification (NCBI taxonomy): domain Eukaryota; kingdom Metazoa; phylum Chordata; class Actinopteri; order Cypriniformes; family Cyprinidae; genus Sinocyclocheilus; species Sinocyclocheilus anophthalmus. The sequence goes on from JADLZN010009057.1 coordinate 208,948, forward strand.
ATTTTTACATACTAATAAATTACATACTTTACAGCTCCATGTGTACGCCTTTTGTGATCAAAGTAAACTTGAATCCGTATCTCACCTGTTGGGCAGTAAAATGCCACTTCAATGTAGGGTCCGATAAGTCATGATAAAATAATTTAAAGACTTGTAGAAGCAAGCTAAAATGGCATGGTTGCTTTAGCAAATGTGCTTTTATCTCAGGTTTGCTCTTGTTAACACTATTGGATATGTTTAGGGAAGGGTTTAGTGTCACTGCTACGTATGTTGTTTTCACGCAATGGAACATTAACCTTTCATCACTCACAGGACAATTTCTTTCTGAACTGCAGTGATATGTACAACAACCAACTTAGAGCGTTGCCAGATTCATGTTAATCTCTTTCATATACTCATATTTCTTCCCCTCACTGGACATTTCACTTTGAAAATGTAACATCCAAGAAGCAACATAATACAATTCTGCAGGCATGTTTTTTTCAAGGAGCCTTGGTTGGTTTAAACTTAAGTGTCTATTTTGTAAATTCACATCTGTTACATGCTTTTTGTAAAGGCTTGCAATTCATCAAGATTATTTTCAAATATTGAATTGGCTTTACAATAATCAAAATGTATCATTGTTTGTGTCACTTTTTCAATTGCACATAACTGATACATAGCTGAAGCTCTAGTTAATTGTAAAATTAGTTTTAAGTCCTGAGTTCAAAAACAAAAACGACATGCGTGGATCATATTCATTTTGGAAACTTGAATACAATTGTAACAACACGTTCGTAGTCACTGGAAGAATAGCGGAACGGCTAACTTTGAACAAAACTTTAATAATCCAATAAACACAAAATACAGCGACAGCCCCTCATGGACGACTGCCGTGCACAAACAAAAATCAAAACAACATAAATCCAGGCCTGGTCCTTTCTCGTCTTTCACTGTCGTCACTCCTTCTTTTATCCTCCCGGAGCTTCTCTGTGGGACTCGAGACTGGTGAGTGGCGCAGGTGTCACGCATTAACATTTACTCCATCGGCCTCGCTCCGTTCCCATGGCTCTTGGCCATGAACCCTCTCATCACATACCCCCATCGCCCCTCACAGGCCAGGGGGTACTCCTAACCCCTCCACCAGCTGGGTACACGCTTCCGCGATGCCTGCACTGGATAGCCCTCGGTGGACGGCCCGACACGCTCCTCCATATCCGGGGCAGCCGGCAGGAGTCCCCCGTTCCCTGCTCCTCCCCATCATGGTGGATGGCAGCAGGCTCCGGCCTCCTGTTGAACGGGGCCGACTCCTCCGCTCCCTCATGGACGGCAGCCACCCCTCCTCGACCCAGGAGCACGGCAGCGAGCTCTCCATCCCACCTCATCACCTCACTCCAGCCCACCGCCTTGAGTGCTCCGCCATGCTCGATGGCACCGCGGATTCACCACAGCGGCGAGGGATCTCTGGCAGCGTGTCCCTCCTTCTTCCCGGGTTTCGGCACCAATGTAACAATGTTCGTATTCACGGGAAGGAGGAGGCGGGAACCAAAAACACAAAATAAACCAAAACACAAAATAAAATCCAGGCCTGGTCCTCTCTCGTCACTCCTCTTATCCTTCCGGAGCTCCTCCGTGGGACTCGAGACCGGTGAGTGGCGCAGGTGTTGTGCATTAGCATTTAATCCACCGGCCTCGCTCCGTTCCCACGGCTCTCGGCCCCGCCCCTCTCGTCACAACAATGTAATAATCTAGTTGCAGATTATACTTAGTGGTGTGCTACTATGACACAAATAGACTAGAAGCTGACCTAGAACAGCTTTACACAGAAGGATACTAGTGCATCTGTCTTTGCACAGTTGGCTGTCCTGTTTACTGTGTAATGGAGTGTTAAATGAAGTCATCTATTCATGGCAAATCACAGAACAGCATAGCAAAGCTAATGCTGTAAGGCCAAATATAGCTGGCTCCATACATATAAATTACATCATTATAGACCAAACAGTTATAAAATGAGGTTGTAATAGTTTATTGTGCTATATCAAATTAACCTATAGAAATGTAGTCAGTGCTTTTTGTTATGTTGCTCTGGCCGAAATGGCAGTTGCATTCGACCCATGGATAAACTTCATGCAAAATAAAAAAAAATGTCAGCTATTGATATGATCTGTCTCTATTGATATGCTATTGATATGTGATGGTCTCATGTGATTGTAAAAGTATTTAAGCATTTAAAACCTTTAAACACTTAAAAGCATTTTAAGCATTTAAAATGTAAGCATTTTTGCTGAATTTCACACACAAGAGAGTCTTTGCAATAAAACATAATGGGCCACAATAAAGTTTAATGAGTAAACAGAGGGTCTTTACAATCACGCTTGCAAAAAGGTCTTTTTTTTCCCATTCTTTTTTAAAACCTGACTAATATGGCAATAAGCATTACAATTTTAACTGCTTGCTCCTTATTGACTATGAACCAACTGGCTATTACAACAGGCCATTTTGTAAAACATAAAAACATTATTTGCCAGTTAAAACGTTGACAGTTAGTATTCAATGCCATAATGTCAGCGCAATTCACATAATAAAATACTGTTGTTTAAAGAGAAGTTTATAGTTTTGCAGCGGGTAAATATGGAATTGTGTATTGTGTAAGAATTGTGTGTTCACTATAATGACTGTGTTTGACATCATATTAGAAAAGTTTATTTAAAAAAAAAGAAAATAAAAATAAAAAAGTAGTAATTTATAGTTCATTGAATTAATAACTCAAATATTCAAACACAAGAGTGGATTTTAATCTTTGGTTAGGTCTCGAGTCTGAGTCCAAGATCATATTCTCATGGTCTTGATCTTGTCATAATGTAATTTCTCCATTATGGGTCCAAAAAGCGTCTTTTTCCATTGCCAGCTATTTAAAATTAGTCAACAGATAGCTTTCAACAGATATTATTGTCATAATCAGTGCTTGAAATATTTAATGTTTTCTTGTGAATGAGCATCCACTAATAGGACAACAGCTACAACTGTAGGCACTACAGCCCAAAATGGTACATGAAGATACAGAGAGATAGATGAAAAGACAGTTATTCTGGAAGAGACCCGTTAACCGTGAAACCCCAACCTCGAAAGCAGGACACCACGGAGGACAATCGGCCATGTCAATTCAAAAGCCATCTCACACCCCTCCGTCCTCTTCCTAATACAAAACACAAAGCATCTGCCACTCAGCTTACTGCTTTAATCTCCAGATATGAGGGTGCCATCATAAATGGCATGTCCATAAACACCACCGCATCCTCCACCACACCAAAACCTCTGCTTCCTTTTTTTCACCCTCAATGCCGCTGGTCCCTCCAGTCCGTCAGAGCAAATAAAAGAGGATTTGGCACAAAGAGGGTAAGTAGTATTACTCAAGATGTCATATGGCTGAGTTAATAAAAGTTATGCTGTTATTTTAGCTCTACAGTCTTTGGACATGTAGGGGGCAGAAATCCCATTTGCTAAGACAGATCATCTCGTTTTCTCCTTCAACCTCTATTTCAACCCTTTAACTCTTCTCTGCAATTACTTGAAGAGTAATTCAGAGTGATTCATTCTGGTCCCTCATGGAGAAGTACTACTGGATTTAGAGTCAACTCAAGGACACAGCAGCAGGAGGTCAAGAGGGAATGGAACCATACCTACTATACTAGAGGCCAGAGACCATATTGGCATAAAGTGGCAGTTTTAATCTCTTTCGTTAATATATGTGAGTTTATTACTTCAGTTTTGAGCTGGATTATTATCCCAAATGGGAAATTCGTTTGAAAACAGAGTTGTTGTTTTTTTAATACATCCTAAATAAATACATGAAGTTATGCAATTATTGTTTAACAAAATCTAATCCAAATTTTGTGGTTGGATCAAACTGACTGTTGCAGAAGTTCTTGCAAATGTGTTGCACTTCTAGGTTGCTTTGCTTTCACTCTTCTATCCAGTTCAACCAGCTCCATGGACTCTACTGTCCATCATTCCATGATTTGAGGCCTTCAGGTCTTCTGAGGTAGTCTTGCCATAGCCTGGAGGTATGTTTTAGGTCATTATCCTGCTGTAGGATGAACTCTGGACTAACTTTGCTAGAAAGTATTCAATGGCACTGCAAAATGCTGTGCATGTATTTTTGGTTCACAGTGCCAGAAAGTGCAAGTTGCTGACTCTGGATCCAACAAAAGCCCCAGACCAGCCTGCTTTCTCCACCATTTTTGACAGTTGGTGTTACGAAATGAGGAATCATCCTATTTGATGGAATACAAAAGTGACAGTGTCAGAACTTAATTTTCCTATACGCAGTTAGCGACATGACATTGCAACTCAGGTGACTGGCTCAAAGAAAACTCAATTTCAGCATGAAGGTTACATACTACGCCAACTGAGCAACTATTGATATGTGAATACTAACAAACATGACTATACTTTCCAGCCACCTGGTTTATAAAACAACTAAATTTCGTAATCAGATATTTAAATTATGAGGAAGTAAACTTCCCCAACACTTGAAGACTTCCTCAATATACTCCAATAGCATCTCATTCAAGTTGGTTTGTATAAGGTTATGGTTACAAAGAAAAACCATAATGATAAATATAGGGCTGCCAATTTGATCTATTACATCAGGATAATAATCTAAAATTTTCTAATAAATTAGTATTAATTATTTTAAAGTGGTCATATGATGTGATTTCAAGTTTTTCTTTCTCTTTGGAGTGTTATAAGCTGTTTGTGAATAGATAAGATCCTTAAAGTTGCAAATACTAAAGTCTCAAAACCTAAGAGATATTCTTTATCAAAGTTAAGACTCTGCCACACCCCCCTAAAACGGCTCGTTCTAACACGCCCCCACTTATCTATGTCACAATGTGGGAAGATTTGCATAAAGCCGCCCAAATGTTCACGCAAAGAAAGAAGGCGTGGTTTCAGTAACTGCAGTTAGTGTTGAAGCAGCCATGTCAGGGAGACGCTGTGTGTTTCTAGGCGAAAGCAAAAGCACTTTATTTGGCCTTTCCGGAAGTAGATGCATTTAGAAATATTTAATATTACTTACAACAGAACAGCAATGTATTTTTGGACGACCGTTTCGTGAACCTAGGAGATGAGGTAATTCTGACTTTGCTATGACAATCTGGCGCTTCTGATCAGCTACTGTTTTGTTATTAGTTTAAGTGTTTGCAGTTTTGCACATCGTGTGTGTGTGTGAGAGAGAAAGAGAAAGAGAGAGAGATAGCACAGGAGAGAGAGCGAGAGAGGGAGAGCGAGAGAGAGGGAGAGCGAGAGAGAGAGGGGGGTCACATCACAGTGGAGTCAGCTGTCTTTAACCGTGGCTTGTGTACTGCAAACAAACCAGCTTCATCACGGTATCTGTCACGCGACTCGAGTCTGTTTCCCTTTCGGGCTCTGTCTTTACATTATTTTGAAAGATGAAGCTCGCGATTATGGTAAGGGGCTTACATTTCCGACGAGTGCTTGCGGTGTTCAGCCAGTCACACTGCACTGGTTCAGCTGGCCAATCAGAGCAGACTGCCTTGTCGGAAGGAGGGACTTTGTAGAAAACGAAGCGTTTGAGAGAGGCTGGGCATAGAGGACTACAATAATGTACAGTATTTGAAAAATAATGTGTTTTTGAACATTAAAACATGTCAACACATTCTGTTACACCAAATAAACAAAATAATTATCTTTAAAAAAGCACCATATGACCCCTTTATTGAGTCAGGGTTAGCAACCCTGTTTCTGGAGATCTACCTTCCTGCAGACTTCAGTTCCAACTCTACTTTAAAACACCTGCCTATTAGTTTCCAGTAATCCTCAACACCATGATTAGCTGGTTCAGGTGTGTCTGATTAGCGTTGGAGCTAAACTCTGCAGAATTGTCCCAATGGCAGACTATTCATTTGCACTTGTGGTCTGCACCACATGTTATATCCTTACACAAATTCCACAAAACCCTAGGGTGTTCATTCGTCATTTCAGCTTTTAGAAGCATGCCCATGAGCACCCACTTTGAGACTGATATGTGCCCTCAATGCACACTTTTGCTGAGCCCAGCAGTCAAAGTGGCATTACGTTATGAAAGTATGGATTCAGAGGAAGATTGCAAGGGTTTAGAGTGCCATTTGGGACAAGGCCATTGTAGCCCTACAGAAGCAAGACTGGCTACTCCTGAATTAAGTTTACCCCAAATGAACATTCTGTGTCTCCACCCATACACAAGTTATTTAATACACAATTGTTCTACCATTTGAGCCATTTTTGAGGTATCACGTAATGCAAAGCAGAGAAGTCAGCACAGCCCTAGGCATTGTGCATTGCCAATCAATGTCCATTCAGTGTTTGGAGACTCTTCTATATTGATACATGGAATTATTTGTGATCAATTTAAAGGTGACATATCATGAAAATCTGACTTTTCCAGGTTTTTAGTGCTATAATCATGTCTCCGGTGCATCTACCAACCAAGGTAACGTGAAAGAAATGTACCCAGTAACTTTGTTTTCGGAAGCCTTTTTCTGCAAGCATCTGAAAAAAACGAGCGCGTCTGATTTCGCTCCCTTGGTGACGTTGCAAAGGGATCTCATTATAATATTAATGCCCCTTAATCTGTAAGTTTCTACCCACGGCACCGTCATTTTGATTTCGCAAGTGACAATGGTGTACCGGTTCTAATGCCATGGCGAAAGTTTGAGCAAAACTTGCTAACTGTTCTGTCTTTGTCTGCACAGAACAGCACAGAACACCATTTAGAGTCCCAGCCTCAGAGGAGACAAGACAGCATTGGATTTATTGATTTATTTACTGTATATTCTGCTGCCACACAGATCTAAAATAAAATGCGATTTATTTCCCAGTTGTCCCAGCTACCTTCACAGACAAAACCGACTCTTTTTTTGTAACTCATGTGTGTTTTTAACGTAAACCTGTGTGTGAATGAGAACTTAGTTTAGTACGCACATGCTGTGACAGCAGCTTTCTGTACGTGTGCTTCAGATGTGTGCACTCAGAAAAACGTATATAAGAAGTTTAAACTCATATGGTTTTAAACGCATGATTTCAGCGTGATAAACATGATAATCAGAACCATACCTTGTTTTTTATGTGCGCAGCCTCTATTCTGGAAAAGGGGGCGGGGAGCAGCAGCTCATTTTCATTTAAAGAGACAGGCCCGAAAAACTGTGTGTTTCTGCTTCCACTCAAAATAGCATTTTCAAAATGCTATAATAAATTTAAAAAAATATATTTTTTTTTTGAGTATTTTTGAGCGAAACGTTCACTTCTGTTGACACCAAGACTATCGTACATATTGTAAACGGGGCATAATATGTCCTCCCTTTAATTAAATAAACATTATTTATTTATTTATTTACTTATTTTTTATTTATTTGAAATATTTGACATAATTTCCTATAATTTAAAATATTTTATTGACACCCTGAATTATAAATCCACATGGCAAAAAATTAGCAAGAGGAGGCAGGGGTAAAAGTGTGGTGGTAAATTAATTACTATTGTTAATGGTCCTTCTAATTGTGTTTTTGTTAACGGGTGTGACTTGACACTGGATTGTTAATAGGTTATGTACACCCTAGGCCTCGAATGAGAACAGATTACTAGAGCAAGACTTACTGCTGTTGACACGGATAATGACTTTTTGAATAGTGGCGATATAAATGTGGATTTGGTCAATAGGCTCAGTGAATTAACAGCTGTGTAAATTAAATTTAAGCAAGTATTAAAATCAACGACCTTGAAAAACACACCTGGCCATTATTTAACATTCCAAAGCAAATGTTACAATTCAATAGGATAGCCAAGGTATGCTTGAAAGAAATAAACAGTAACTTTCAACAGGATGATTCTGTTTAAAGGAGAAAGACATGCATGAATTGATCAAGAGCACTGTAATCTGAATCAGAATAAAATTATATATTTCAAAGGGTCCTGAACTCATAGGCAGCCCAAGGGCTTTTGAAAAGATGAAAGTCATGTTTCTGACAGCACAAGAAGAAATTCATCATTTTGAAAGCATAAACACAACATTAGATCCAAGTTTGTACAGTTGAGGTTTTTCACTTTAAAGTTTAAATTGCGTTTTTGAGTAATATGTTTTCCATATTTCAAAAACACTGACTGCCCCTCAAGTGCCCTTGGCAATTTCTTCGACACCACTATTGTATTCATAGTAAACAAATTATTATAATGAACAGCTTTATAACAGGGTGTCCATTAAATTAATGTTTTGATGACAGAGTATCCATTAAATTAATGGTCTGCAAAATGTCTTTAAAAAGTAATAACCAACAATAGTAGTTGGTGGTATAATCAAAATCTTAAAATTTATGTTATATCATGGAAACATTACAGTTTCACAATATAGTTATTTTTGCTGGAAATTCAACACCAAGAAATACAAACCTGTCAATTATTGAGCAGTATACATTATTTAACAAGTATATGAATATTAAAAAAACCTTTAAAAATGTCATTAACTTGTCAGTCTTTGATAAATATTATGCTACTATAAACATAAAAATCTAATAGTATCTGTTAATTTATAACATTGTGGTGTAAATGAATGGCCAATACGCATTAAAGATTTCAGTTTTTAGTTGAAAACGGTGTCATGTAAACATACCCTAGAAGACCAAATATAATTGTATATAATATTCAAAAAGGATTACAGCCGTTTCGATGGACTCGCTCAAAAATACAGATGTTCACAAACAAACTTCTTCAAAATCTGTCTCGAGGCATGTTTGAGCCCGATCTTACAGAGGATTAGGCCTGGTGAGTGGAATCATTTGATTGTGTATGTGTGTTGAGGACAGGGGTCTAAAAGTATATCAACTAATCCAGACTTAAGTAAGCTTAAGTATACAGCACTTTTCCAGGCACCCTAGATAACATAAACCAAAATTAGTAACATTTTATTAAAAGAATATTTGGTGCCACTTTATATTAAGTGGCCCTAATAACTGTGTACTTATAGTAACTAGATGTGTACATAGTATGTAACCACAGTGTAAGTACACATTGGTACATAGTATCTACAGCTGTAATGTTTGTGTAACTACACATATGTAACAACCCACTGAATGGTATGTGTAAGTACAAATATGTAACAGGACATTGGGAACAACAGTTTTTTTGGTAATGAAAGTACAAATGTGTACCAGGACTAACAGCACTTTTTGTTAAAGAAAGTGTTACACTTTATATTAACTAAACAATTCCCTCTGGATTTAACATGTAATTACTCTGATGTTACACAGCACCGGCCAGTAAGTTAGGCTTTACATATAAATTGTGGTTGGTGTCCAGAATGTTACACTTTATATTAAGTGGACAGTTCCTGAGGAGTTACCATGTAAGTACACTGGTATTACAGTGGTCCACCAACTTGAGATCCAACTCCTCCCACTTTACATATCCTAACCTACCCATTTCTACCCCTGGATCCCATCTACACCCCTAAACCTACCATCTCCACCCCCTGGATCAAATTGGTCCAATTACTCTTATACATATTGTTGTTACAAAATGTAGTTATATGTGTCCTGTTACACATTTGTACTTACTCAAACCATTTGGAGGGTTGTTACATGTGTGTAGTTACAGAAACATTACAGCTGTAGATACTATGTACCAATGTGTACTTACACTGTGGTTACATACTACGTACACATAGTTACTATGTAAGTACACAGGTATTAGGGCCACTTAATATAAAGCGGGACCAAATGGGCACGGCCATTTGTAAATTTTATGGGTCTTGCTTCCAGTCTCATTCGCTTCCAGCTATTTTTAGCTGTACAAAACCGCTAATTTTGCTGCTTGTATTGCAAAACTTGGTGGTGTCTTACATATTATTTTGGTCTGTTTGCCAAGATTAACATACGGGTAAAAATGCATGCCTGAATGCCACTGTAACCGCTTTGGCCTAAACATTGTCTGCTAAATGCATAAATTAAATTAAATTATTTTAATGTATTATCTTAATTATGAGCACACTGGTTTGTAGTGCAAACAGTTTTACCGTTTACTACACATTGTAATTATTCTCGTTATTTTCCTATAGCGCCCATAGGCTTAATTTCGCGTTGAAGAATAAGGTGGATGGCATTTTACAATAAATGTGGTTCACAAATGATCCAGACTAGACATGAAACTTGTTTGTCTACCTAGAATACCCTAGCAAAACCAAAGCAATTTTATGGTATTATTTTGTCTTGTTTGTGTATGCTTTTTTGACTCTCAAAGTGACTATTTCAAAGAATATCCTTTAATTACTATAAACAACCATATGTTAAAGATCAGCTAATATGCAACTAGTTAATAATGAGAATTGGTGCCTATACTAAAGTGGTACCAAATCTTCTTTACTGTTCTACTGAAGAAAAAAGTCATCTATATCTTGGATGGCCTGAGGGTGAGTAAATTAACAGCAAGGTTTCATTTTGGGGTGATTTATCACATTATTTTTATTTTATTTTATTTATATTTTTAAGATGCATTATAATTGTATAGTACAATTCCATCAAATTCAACTGAATAACCCCTAAATATGATCAAGTATCTTAATGATAACTATTATTCAGGCAAGCACTACTTATATTCTTTGTAAAAATGCATGAACATACTTAATATGAGTCGCCTGATGTCATGCACTAAAAGCATCCAAATAACTTAACGTTCTCTCTCTTTTAACAAAGGCTTTTATTCTAAGAGCATTAGTATTCCAGGTTAAACCAATAGTACACACAGAGGACGGTGATCTCCAAAACGTTTTTTCCCCACCTTCCAAGTTTAAACCTCTAATTCCTCACTAAAACAAATGTATAAAGCTCCAGCTGGTCAACACGAACAGTTCAGAGCCTTAATCTTCCCACAGCTCTGAAATCATGTCCTGTATTCATTCGTTCCTGACAAATCATTCTTTTGAGTTGGTTCTTTTCGATGAACCAGTTGAATTGGTGTGCAAAGTGGACCTCAGAATTTGTTCTTCAGACTGATGCAGTGGGATTGTTTCGTGAGTCAGTCTTTTGCAGATTTGCCATATCAAGCTGATTTGGCCAATGCTATTTTGACAGCTATTTCTCTACAGTAGACAATTATTAAAAACATCTTTAAAACATGTGAAATGTCACAGAATGTCTTGTAATGGCATTTTGTTTTGTTGTTTTCAGGTTAAATGAAACAAAATGTTCAAAAAGAACCAATTTGCAGAAATGATTCAGACTTATACTAGGTAAAAAAAAAAACAGGGCAGCAGTTGTTATTTATTTAAAATGAATGCACGTTCAAAATAACATGAGGTGAAGACAAAGAGATCCATTAGCATTCCCTAAAATCAATTTCACACTTTTAGAGACCTACAAAAAAATGAAATGTGTTGAATACAAAATCATGAAATGTCATTATATTTCAATATGTTCTATGTTATTGTAAAAGAAAAAAAAATAGTAGTTCATTTTGAATGGCCATGGGTCAATATGCACCTAACAGATAGAAGGGGCAAAAATGTATGGGGTAAATGTTCATTAATTAAAAGGATAAAAAGGTAAAGACTAAATCCAAAGCAATTAATGGATTTGAAATCAGAGAAAGTAGATCCAGATCGTGTTGATTTAGCTTTGGCCTCTCTTGTTCTCGTTCTAACTGTGGTAGTTTATTATGCATGTACATGCCACTTACAAATTGGATTGGATGGAGTATTTCAAAAGTTGACAGCAGAGCATGTGTGGAAACTTGTGACGACGTCTTGTGTCAAATCAAGCTCCACTGTTGTGGAAAAATTATGATTATTTGGCGTCACTTTGATTGACTGTAATAGGAATCCAATTATTAAGCTAAGCCATAAGTATCTTCAGGACACCAAAGAAGTGAGACCTATCAAGATGACATTTACACTGTGTCCTATCCAGACACAAAATGACTATAATTTGTCTTTACACAAACTGCAGCTCAGTGTGACACACTGACAGCCACTATGAATATCTTTTATGTTTAATACAGATTATTTTGGACCAACGACATTTTGAAAATTGATATCGTGTACCACTTCATTGATTAGGAAGCCTGGGTTCTAGGATGTACTCAAGACAAATACCTTAGGTAGCCCAACTATTATTTTCACGCAAGACTAATTTGGAAAACAAAAAGTTCAGACAACGACTATCTAAAGCAGGGATCCTTAAATCTGGCCCAGGAGATCCATTTTCCTGCAGTTTAGCTCTAACCCTAATCAAACACCTGAGCAAGCTAATCAGTGTCTTCAAGATCATTAGAAAATCACAGGTAGCTGATCAGGGTTGGAGCTAAACTCTGCAGCCCATTGGCCCTTTAGGGCAAGATTTGAGGAACCCTGATCTAAACAAACAAACCAAACTAGAACAAACAGACATCAGACTCTAGCATGAAAGCATCTTTAAAGTACCATCTGCCGCAGCTCACATTCTCAGCTGAATTTGTCCTGTTGTACAGAATATGATGCATAAATCATGTTACTCAGTCCATAAGGTGGATTAATCGTTAAAAATAGTCAAGAATAGCATGTGGATAGTCCTGTGGGGATCAGCTTTCAAAAATAGACTTAGCCCCATCTCTCAAATTCACAAACGTACAAACACATACTCTCATTCAGTATTAAAGCACTAAGCCTCCTTGAAAGGTTTGCATCAGCAGGAAGGCTAGAGCAGTCTCGCAAGGTTCTGCATTCTCCCCACAACACAAGCAAAACAGGGCAGGGGTGAAAAACGACCAGAAAGAGTTGGGACATTAATGTTTTAAGAATTCAGGAGATGGTTTAAGTAGCAAAGCAAAAGTTTGTGCCTTTTACACCACTGTACTGTGACGTAGGTTTTGTAAGCACAGTTTGGAAACCATCTTCTTAATACTTTAAGAAGATATTTTCTAGATGCTTCTAGATCATTTTTTTGTTGCTCTTAAAATAACTCCCAACTCGGCCACTAAAATCTGAAGGTAAATGATAAAGGTAATTTAAGGTAAAAAAAAAATTGTAAAACATTTTATAATGCACATTTTTAAAGTTTAAAACCATTTGTATAACCAATCAAGGATAAAAAGTCTTAAAATTACAACATTAAAAATTTAAAAACATTCAATCTGAAAAAAAAAACATTTTTTTTTAAATGTAATAGTCAAATGCCTTGACTTTATGTAGTAAATAATTGATGCCGCAATTCTAAAAAATAAAGTCGCAAATGTAAAAAAATAAAAAATAAACATGCAATTGTGAAATATAAAGTTGCAAATGTGAAAAAAGTCATAAGATATAAAGCCACAATTGTGAGAAAAAAGTTGCGTATGTAGAAAATAAAGATGTAATTGTAATAGATATATAGCCTCAATTATGAGAAAAAAAGACACAAATGTAAAAAAATAAAGGCACAATTGCTAGATACAAAGCCACAATTATGAGAGAAAATTGCAAATCAAGACAGAATTATGAGATATAAAGCCATAATTGACAAATAAAGTTGCAAACATGATATAAAACTGCAACTTGAGATAAGAAGTCACTATTGATAGATTTACACTTGTAATTGTCAATTAAATGAACTGATTCACAGATATTACTTTGACTTTTTCTCTAATCAAACTCTCTCTGTATTTTTCTTATTCTAAATTAGAATAAGAAGTACTACAAGCAGGGTTATACCAGAGAACCTTCCCATCTTAACACTTTCATACTGCATCTACTACTACAATAGTGTTCAGTGTTGATTAAGATATTATTTGGTTTGAAAACAAAGTAACCTATTGGTATCTGTTCAATGCAAAGGCAGCACAGAATCCGTTTTGGCTTGCATGCCATAAAATGGTGTTTAAACAGACTTTCTAATGCATTACCACAGCCTCACACTATTGATTTTTGTGCAAGAATGAACACCGGTTGACTGATAAAGTCTGACTTGGTTTTCAAATATTGAATACTTTTTAGGAACCAGCAGACACACTGCTTCATCCCTAAAACTAAGCTGATCAGTTGATAGGAATGTTGCGCCAAAACCCACAAAGATGTTGATCCATGCACATGTCCTACTTGGCGAAATAATGCTAAGCCTTTAGCACTACATTCGCAAAAGACCAGAACACCCACACAGACTGAGACCAGCCACATGCAATATCGACACAAGGCAAATTATGATGTTACGGTTGCGGATGCGTGGGTTTCCTATTGATGCCACTGGTTTACCCTTCTGTCAAGCACGCGGGATGCACACAGCTCATTATGTTTGTCCGTCCCTTCTATTTTTTTTCCTGTTAACAGCTGTTAGACTGCAGAATTTAGGCTGATTATATGTATTCAACCTTTTGGGAGAAAAAACAACAACAACAGCCACAATAGATAAAAACACGGGGCCCAAAATTTTTTTTCCCTTTTCAGCAACGAATATTCTGGAGTTGGACCATTGTGTTAATAAGATTAACACTACTGAAATGTATGTGTTTTATTATGTATTTATTCATTTATTTATTTAGGTTACTTCTTTTTTTTTTCGGTTTTTCAAACAACTGTAAGGTAAAAAGAGGCTTAATGATGTATAAACTTGTTGTTTTTACTTACCCATCCGGGCATGTGCAACAACCAACAAAATGATTTAGATAAAAGAAGAACTGATCAGATAATCTAACGCAGTATGCGGATGTTGATCACATGGACCAGGACTTGTACAAATGTTATTTCAATACAAGAAAATAATTGTCAAGATACAGCAACCACTTTGTTGACAAGTTCAAGGTAATGCTTTGGTTTGTTTTGTATCCAAACACAAGGGGGAAAGTCTAAAATTGGAATTGAAAAATGAACAAAACTGAAAACATAAGGAATTCGATTTTTTTTTTCTGCGACGGCCACAGGGTTCAACAGTAAGATAAGGCTGGCAGACATTTTAATAAGGTTTCATTGTTAACATGGAGTAACCAAATTAGTTAACATGAACTAAGAATGAGCAATTCTTCTACAGCATTTATTAATGTTAATTTCTACATTTACTGATACATTTTTAACATCAAAAGTTGTATCTGATATCATTAATGTACTGCGAACACAGAACATGAACAAACAATACAAAAAATATATATTTTTATTAATTACCATTACTAAAGGTTTATAAATGCTGTAAGAAAATATATGGTGCATTGTTAGTTCATGTTAACTAATATAATTAACTAATGTTAACAAATGAAACCTTATTTTTAAGTGTTACTGCCTAAAAATAAATGAATACCATAGGTGCGCTAGAGAGCTTGAATAGACGCCCCAAATATCATATGTGACCATGGAGCACAAAAGCAGTCATAAGGGTCGATTTTTAGAATAAATGAGCTTGCCATTGATGTATGGTTTGTTATGATAGGACAATATTTGGCCGAGATACAACTATTTGAAAATCTGGAATCTGAGGGTGCAAAAAAATCTAAATATTGAGAAAATCGCCTTTAAAGTTGTAATGAAGTTCATAGCAATGCATATTACTAAACAAAAATTAAGTTTTGATATATTTATGGTAGGAAAATTTACAAAG
Organism: Sinocyclocheilus anophthalmus; assembly: GCA_018155175.1. Classification (NCBI taxonomy): domain Eukaryota; kingdom Metazoa; phylum Chordata; class Actinopteri; order Cypriniformes; family Cyprinidae; genus Sinocyclocheilus; species Sinocyclocheilus anophthalmus. The sequence continues at coordinate 224,508 of JADLZN010009057.1, forward strand.
TATCTTCATGGAACATGATCTTTACGTAATATCCTAGGTTTTTTTTTGGCATAAAAGAAAAATCGATACTTTTGACCCATACAATGTTTTTTTTTTTTTTTGCTATTGCTAAAAATATACCCCAGCGAATTAAGACTGCTTTTGTGCTCCAGGGTCACAAATAATTAACAAATTGACCTCTCTTTTGTGGCAGTGTCAAATAATACGAAAACGAATAGATCCAGTAGGCACCTTTATAACGTTATTGAAGGGTTAGTTCACCCAAAACTGAAAATTCTGTCATTAATTATTCACACTCATGTCATTTCAAACCCGTAAGAACTTCGTTCATCTTAGGAACACAAATTAAGATATTTTTGATGGAATCTGAGAGCTGTCTGACCCTGCATAGACAGCAACGCAACTAAAATGTTCCCAAGTCCAGAAACGTAGCAAGGAGATCTGTAAAATAATCCATGTCCATCCACATGCGAAGATGAATGAAGGTCTACCGGTTTTGTAACGACATGAGGGTGAGTAATAATGACAGAATTTTCATTTCTGGGGAAACTAACCCTTTAGGTTGCATGTCTGAGTGCTAATTTCTTCAAATGTCTGTAGGCTTGTTAAACAAAATTGCAATAAAGCTAATTATTTGTGGTTTAATGGGAAGGACATGTTCAGACATGCACTGTTGCAGTTAAAGCCCTGAGTCATCTCCACATGAACTGATGACGTAATGAAGAGTTCTGTAAGGTCAGAGCACTAAGGGCGATTAGCACTGCACAGCTGCACTGCAGCACTGACCACATGTGCATGCAATCCACAGCTGCAGTCCCCTCTCAGACGTAACTGAGATTTTTCTGGAAGCTAACCATTCTCATAAGATGAACTTAAAGGGTTTTGTCTAGTGGATATTCTAACCCCCCCCCCCATAGCTCTTCCATATCCATAAAACATTGGTTACACACAAATATAATTTATCTTCCTCCACTGAAGCATTTTTTGAAAAGGAATATTAATTTCTATGTTAAAGACGAAATGCACATCCTTGAACATCCAACAGGATTTCTCAATGCGTAGGGGGGCAACAGACAAATATTAGGTGGGGGACAGTATGTATAATCTTAACAATACTAATTTGCTCGAAAATAACAATAGCAGAAAAAAAAGGTGTTGTAAAATATATTATATTTTAAGATAAGAAATGCAATTACCAACCACAGTGTTACAACCGCTTATATTAAAACACCAAAAATATTTATGACCAGCACTTAATAAAATTCTCTCAAAACGTTGCCAAACAGGTGTTTTTTTTTTTTTTTTTTTTTTTTACAATGTGTGAAAAAAAGAGTTTACGCTGTAGTCAGCCAAATTGGCATCAGTCGTGTAGCTGTCAGTAGCTTTACTGTTAGTAGCATTGCTGACAGTTGCATTGTTATTGTCAGTTGCTATAAGTGGTGTTGCTGTCAACGGCATTACTATCAGTGATATTACTGTCAGTAGTGTTGCTGTTAGTGGCATTGCTGTTAGTCACATTGGTGTCAGTGGTGTAGCTGTCAATAGCAATACTGTCAGTGGTGTTGATGTCAATCATTGGTGTCAGTGATGTTGCTGTCAACAGCATTACTCTCAGCAGCATTGCTTTCAGTCATGTTACTATAAATGGTTTTACTGTCACTGACATTGCCATTTGTGGGAATGCTTTAAGTTGCATTGCTGTCAGTCTATTGCATTGGTGTCAGGGGTGTTACTGTCAGGTGCATTGCTTTCAGCAACACTGGTGTCAGTGATATAGCTGTCAGTGGCATGGTCATTAGTTGTGTTGCTATCAATAGCATTACTGTCACACTGTCAGTGGTATTGCTGCCATTACTCTCATACAGACTGTGGTGTTTCTGTCAGTGGCAGTGACTGTCAGTAACATTGCTGTCAGTGTTATTGCATTCAGTATCATTACTGCAAATGTCGTTGTTGTCTGTGATGTTACTATCAATCAATGGCATTGCCGTCAGTCACATTCATGTCAGTGTTATAGCTGTCAGTGGTGTCACTGTCAGTGGCTTTACTGTAGGAGGCATTGCTGCTGTCAATGCCATTGATTTCAGTCACACTGGTGTTGGTGTAGCTGTCAGTAGCATTTTAATTCTACAATACTGTATGTAAATATAAACATATATATATACTTTTTTCAGATAAAAGTGGTACCACAATGTACCCTGAGGCTTATTTTTCGGGAGTGAGTCAGTGTGCAGTCACTATGTACAAACATTTGGTCGCACTGCCTTTTAGAACTCCACTGCTGTGCGTCCTTTCCCAATCGCCATCTCTCTCTGTCTCTCTGTCCATTGGGTGCAGCAGGGAGTGCTGCAAATGTTTGAAAGTCACCTTTGCATAGTCACCTTTTCACACCCTTCCCCCCACATTCCTGTCTCTGAGCACGTACGGCTCTGACTAATGATGTGCAAGGCTTTTTCAGATGCTGCTGCTGACTGCACAGACAAGGAAAAAAGGAAAAAGAAAAATGAAGCAATCTAAAAGCACTCAATAGAAAATGTGATATTCATGATTTGGGTTTCTGCCACGCAAAAAGCCAGAGCCAGTCACCCTGTCATAACCACACAGACGTGCCTGGCATCCACACTGAGAATATCCTAGCACCAGTGCTAGGGTTGAGAATTGAGAACCGATTTTTATTCCATTTTGTGTACAAATACTGGAACCGAATGATTTTCATGATGTTTAGTTCTTGAGTGTCTGCATTTTTCTGCTGGTTTGGAAACAACACCATACTAAAACACTCTGACAGTCTTCTCTACAGTAATCTACATTTGTCACCGACACCACGGCAAAAAGAATCATGTTTTAGCTTAGCTGTGACCTTGCAGTCTGAACTGCGTAATGAGAAGGAACAGATGTCAAATAACAATTAAAAATATACATTGCATCTTCCTTTTGCAATGTGTCGCAAATTAATCGGTCAAAACAAATCACAAATTATCTCACTCACCAAGTCGGTTGCTATATTAAATTATATTAAGAGCGGTTGCTATATTAACTATATGTTAATGAGTAACTCACTCAGTGAACCTCAAGTCTTTCTTCTGGTCATATCTGAATCAAAATAAACCAAGAACCATTGCTGTTGTGTTGTAAAGGTTTGTGAAAATTCCATGCAGTAACTGATTGCTTGTTCATATGATGATAGTTACTAATACAGATACACAAGTTTTAGTGTAATGTAAAATATTTAAGTTCATATTTAATCATGTAATAAAGTATACAATATTTAAAATAATATACTTGTCACAGATGTCAAACAAGACTGGAGGTGAACTGAGCAGAAGTGCTTTTATTGAAAAACAAAAGATGATAACAACAGAAGAATGGTGAGTACTGATGGAGCAGTCAAAAATAAACAGTGATGATATGTGTGGAGAGTAACACAGTATATGGTTGCAGGGAGGAACACAAATTATTCTCAAGCACTGAGGAGACGATGGATCAGTAAAGGAGAACAAAAAAGGAGAATCAGGTAGGTCCAAACAGGTAAGTAGAAAGTCTGACAATGACAGCATACATAATGAGTCCAGACAATAAGTGAGTGTTTTCCTTAAGTGTTTATAGTGTTCTTGTCCTTATAGAGTATTCTGGTGAGCGTGAGGGTAAACATGCTGTGATAGGAAGGGGGAGCCTGGTCTAACCGTGACAGTACACCCCCATCCACAGACTGCTCCTAAAGGTTAGAGCCTCTGACTTTGGGGCCAACCCCATCCACATGGTGCAGGGCATTTAGGGTCTTACGGACAGCATAAACTAGCCCATCATCCATGAGCAGCGGCGGAGGAGGATTATCAGTTCAGATGGCTGTGAGCTGAGTCCCATACCCTCTCACACTGCTCCAACCAGGGTTCACAGCTGGAACCTCTTTGTAAGAATCACTGGACTTCCTGGGACATACTGAGCCACCAGTAGCGGTTTTGGATGAGTGAGAGGGTTTGCTGCTTGCCAGGATGGCCCACGCCCAGGGAGTCTATAAGTTGACAGCGGAGTGAAGTGGTAGCTTCATCAATTCTGGTGTGCAGGGCCCATTGAATCAGGCCTACAATCAGGGAACTTGGGAGGATGGGTTTAAGCTCAAAGCGTGGTATGGAATGAACATGGATTCCTGAGAGAGTGTCTGCCTTGTTATTCTTGGATCCTGGAAGGTAGGTGACATGAAAGTTGAACTGCAAAAAGAACAGGGCCCACTTGGCATGGCGAGGGTTTAACCACTGGATATCTCTCAGATACTTGAGGTTGCGATGTTTGGTGATGACCACAAAAAGATGCTGGGAAACCTCTAGCTTGTGGCACCACTCCTCCAGTGCCAGCATGATAGTCAATAACTCCTGATTGCTGATAAGTTCTGCTTTGCCGGAGTAGTTTTCCTGGAGAAGAAGGCACATGGATTAGGTTTGGCAGGTTTCCCCTGTCGCTGAAAACATACCGCCCCAACTCCTATGGTAGATGCATCAACTTTGACTACAAAAGTCAGCTCAGCGTCAGGATGAATGCGAACAGGTGCAGTGGTGAAGCAGGACTTGAGGAGTTGAAAGGCAGCACTGGGTGTTTCAGGGCAGAGACATGGGCTTGGATTTTGTTATGAAATGAGAGGGGTGGCTATAGTACTGTAATTGTGAATGAAACAATCAAAATGTGCAAATCCTAGAAAACATTGGAGGTCTTTGTGGTGGGTTGTGTTATGGACAGGATTGAACAGCTTGCATCTTCCCCTGGTCCATTTGAATTCCCACTTGGCTGTTGATATATCTGAGGAAGTGTGTGGATGGCAGGTAGAACTCGCTTTTTTAACCAGCTGCTGCTCTCTCAGATTTTCCAAAATGAGAGTGAAGTGGTGATGATGATCAGTTCTAGGTTCCAGGAGTAGATCAGAATATAGTTGATGTAGATGATGACAAACCAATGGAGATACTCCTGGAACACCTCGTCCATGAAGTTCTTGAATATGGAGGGCACTGTCCAGCCCATACAGCATCACCTGGTATTCATAGCAGTGGCGTTTCGTCCATATAAGTTGCGAATGCTCCGCATACCCAGGCCAATTGAGAGAATAAGTTCATGGGATAATTCATATAAGCATGATTATAAGTTGATCCCTTGTCATTTGAAATGTAACTTAAAGCTTAAAGAGTTGGGAATAAGAATGTAAAATGATTTATTTGCTAAAAGGCAGTAATTTTCTTTAAATCTACCAGTTGCAGTTACTTCCGGGCGAGCGGATTCTCCGCAGCTTTCTCGCCTCCACTCTGACTCGTCAGAATTGTAGCTCGTTCTCAGTGATTTGTTGGTCTGCGGCAGATTTAATGCGCGAGGAAAGCTGTCCGCAAAGCGCTCACCCAAGCGGAAAAATGTGCTGTTGCTGTCAGATCTTGATTGCCGAAAATCACATTGTGTTTGATGCAAAACCAACTCGTGTATATGTATCGTGTATATGTACTCGTGTATCGTGTATACCAACATGTAACTGTATATTTTTGTTTTCTTAAGCAAAGCAAATTTTAAAAGTCCACTGAAAACATTATCTTCTTACATTTTTGGTCATAGACAATGTTTGTTGTGGCACCATTCATCTTAGGCAGGAAGAAGAAATTTCAAGCAACGTGGGGTGTGGAAGGGTGGATGTATCCCTATTTCATAGCCTCTTCCATGTAGTCCTCCATGGCCATCTGGTCTGGAAACGACACGGGAGAGATCCGTCCTCTGGGCCGGGGTAGACATGGCAAGAGATTGCTGGCATGGTATGTGGAGGAAGTTGGGAGGCCCTTTGTGGACTGAAGATGTCAAGGTATGGATAATATTCAATAGGGACTTCTACCTGACTCTCAGTATGTGGGCAACAGATGTAGCATTGATTTAGAAGGGTTGGTTCTCGGCAGGAGATTTTCAAGGATGACGCTAAGGCAGAGGAAAGCATCTTTGGAAACATTGTTCACCCCACTCAAGGATCTCTCCAGTAGCCCACAACAACCGAAGAGAATGTTATTGAACCCAAGGACGTCCCAGGTTTACGTCAGCAGTCAAGAACACCAGTACCAGAAAAGAGAGATTTTCCTGATGTGTACACCCTAGCTGAAGTTGGAATGTGGCTGTACAGTCTATAACAGTAACACAGTCCAGGGGTTTGCCCACTATGGAGTGGAGGTTCAAATTGCAAGGGATCATTGGGAGAGCTGGCAGCAGAGCTTCCTGGAGATGAATTTTCTGGCCACTCAGGAATTAAGGAGAGCCGTAACTGTATGTGAGACAGAATTAGGAAATCAATACTTAAGTTTGTAATCATGGATTTATCTTAGAAAGTGGTTGAATGATGATGACAGCAAGATCTCATAGGACACTCTGCAATGACATGGCCACCATCTCCTCAATATAGACACAGCCTCTCCGTCATATGTTCATGTCATTCATGTGGGGAAAGGCAAAACAAGTCCACTTGCATGGGCTCGAAATATGGTTCTGGAGGGTGACCAAAGAGGGAGGATTGCAGAGCGCTGTTGTTAATACTATATGACTATATGGCTCGTGGTATTGATAATGGTGCACTGTGTGAAGGTCCTGCTGAATCCATAATGTTGGTTTGGGCTTATGTCATTGATTTGGCTTTTATTGAAACAAAATGTAATAACAGAAGAAGGGGGCGACTACTGATGCTGCAGTGATACACAGTGATAATACATTTGTAGAGTAACTGACAGTATATGGTTTCAGGTAACTTGGAGGTAACACAATGAATACTCAAAAGATGACAAGGTGACAGCGGAGATGAGGTAGCAACAAGGAGAACAATGGGGGAGAGTCAGGTAAGACTTAAGTAGGTAAGTAAAGAGTCCAACAATGACGGCATGCACAAGTGAGTACAGACAATGAGTGAACATTTGGCCTGATTGTTTATAATGTCTTTAATAACGGTGATAATCGGTGACAGTTGTGGTTGAACAGTACTTGGGTAAGCATGAGAGTAACGGAGGAGCCTGGTGTAGCCATGACAAATGCAGCGGAATGTTTTTTTTTCAAATTTAATTTATTAATTAATTAAAAAATTTTTGTGGACATTACACATTTATATTAAATGCAGTTAGCTGAAATTTAGAGTGCTTTATTGACCCACTTAAGTAGCACTTAAACATCTTCATGTGTGATTTCATAATTACTTCTAATGTCTTTTGAAATATGGTTAATGCATACTGACGAATGTACTGAAAGGTATTTTTGGTAAATTAAATTACACTAATGTAATTTCTATTGAAACTTATATTACACATTTGTAATTATGCAAGGAGTACATAAACTATTAACGTTAAAGTAATATTGGCCACTATCGGTACACTTATAATTAAGTTATTTATAGCACAACTAAATATTATTAATTCAAAGTGATTTATATGTACTGTAGGTGAATTTTGGCATTACATAGTGCTCCTTTTAAAGGTGTACTTAAATGTAAGAAACCGTCATGCATGTATACTCTCTTTAAGAACACTTAGGAGTGCTTTCATTTAATTAATATTCTATTGTAAGTACAGTTATTATTTGTTATACTTATATTCTTATTTATGCTTATATATATCTGTAGTCAATATGTTTGCAGTTTTGTTCAGTGTCACTAGTGATGCAGAAATTACACTCCACCTAAAAGTTTCTAAAGATTAAAAAAGCACTGTCAGTTCCAGATTCTCCTCACTGAATATTTAAAGATGTCCTCAATGTTTGTTCTCTTCTCCTTATGAGTGGCATCAGCTCTAAAAGCTGCATTTGAATCAACTCCAGACAGGTTCTTGTCTTCACTTTCTGCCAGGGACACAGGGTCACAAGTCCGCTTTGGAGTTTGTCTCAAATAAGGACAAGTTGTTTTTCTAATTTGGCTGTACTGCGGAGGACACATGTCCCTGCAGGGAGGGAGGAAAGGTTTCTACTTGAAATGGGATTGATGTGATGGAAAGATATAAGGGCATGAGGGAAGGTGGATGGTATGATGCCTGGTTTTCAGAATGTTCCTGATGAGTGATGACAGCCAGGAGATTAAAAAGTTTGTCCTAATTTGACTTAATTTAATCATTGTGTGATAATTTGATTTTGTGGGACTTATTTAAATTTTCTCCAATTTTTGTATTGGTACAGATATCAAAGAAGGTAGAGGAAATTATTGAGAAGAAAGGACAAATCAGATAAAAGGGGGGGGTTTTTTTTTTTTTGTTTTTGCAATGGTAGGGTCGGGATCAAACCTGAATGTCCAAAATGAGCACTCAGCTCAATGTGTTTTCAACGGTATTGGTACCACTAACCAATAAGTTTCCATTGATTAACCTACAGTAGCCAGTGCCATAAACACATAAGGATCCTAAAATAATCTTATTATCTTATTACAAATATAACATCCCATTTTGGGTATAATCATGAGGATAAACATTTGTAGTCTGTATTATTTGTTTAAAGTTGAAAACCTCATTCACAGTTTGTAACTTACCCTCCATTTCAGGCACTGCTTCTAAATTATAATTATGTTGATTATGTGTGTTGTGTGTTGTGTGTGTGTGTGTGTGTGTGGAGTGGGCTCTTGAGGTACAGGTTGCTCTTGGGCATCCCTCTGGCTCTGAAGTGCCTCAGGTGCAACCCACAACGTTTCCAGCTCTCACCTCAATTAGAAGACGCAGGTGTTCGCCCAAGTGATCTGACTTACACTTTTGAGCACACACATTGACATCTACTACAAATATGAATACACACACTTGCATATTCCGCCTGGCATACACTAACTCCCTATCTGCTCCTTGGCTCCTAATTGGCTCCCTGTTTCTCTCCATATTTGTCTGCAGCTGAGGAGCTACAGGATAGCAGTGTGTGCCAAGACTTGTGAAGCTAGAGAGAAATGAAGGAAAGACGTAGCTATGCCATTCATATTCCACTTAACAATTCTATGATTTATTTAGTACTTTTTCAGTGCCAAATAATTAATCCTAATTATATTTTCCACCATATTTTTAATATAAGAATGAGCTGGTCCATTTGTAACTTGAATGTGCGAGGCATCCAGTGTCAGCCACATCCAGTTATTTTAGCTGTACAAAAACAATCCGTTATGCTGCTTGATATCGCAAATTTATTCATTTTTTATTATCACAGTCAGAACACACAATGCTTGTTGTGGAAAATGTAATGGATTCTTGTAGTTATTTACCTATAGTGAATAATGAATTAAAAGTCTTGCACATTCATGGAAAATAACTTACTTTTGTGTTGCAGTACATTCTGGATACCGTGTACCATATTGGATTTATGTTTATTTAAAAAAAAAAAACTATTAATTTTGTAACATTTAATTATTTTACATTGTTAAATAATTGATACATTATTAAATATTTATTAAGTATACTATTTCTGTAATATGTACTCTTTTTATAATATATATATACACATGCTAAGGGTATCTTTTCACAAGGAAACGTCTCAGGTTAAGGTAGTGAAAACAGGCTCGGGGGATTCTAGAGGGGAACGAGCGCTGCCGTAGGAGGGGCGCTTAGGGAATCCCTTAAGCGTGACCGGCTGAATCCGTGTGTAATAAGTCCAATGGATGGGCGAGACGTCACAGGTGGGGTGATGTAGCGACCAGGAAGTATAAAAGCACGTGTGTTGAAACCGGCGTCAGCTTCTAGGAGTGACGCAAGCGCTGGCAGAGATGCTGGAAGTATGGCCCCGAGACGCAGCGTCTCGTTCCCTCGAGGAACCATGGTTACATACGTAACCCGAGACATTCCTCTTCAGGAACTCAAGCTGCGTCAGAAACGCTAGGGGAACGAGAATGCCCACTCCGCCAGAATTCCAAATTTCTGCCTAGTGTGGAAGCCTGCACAGCTAGGGCGAGAGAACAGAAGAGCCGGGAGTGGCTCGCATATCTAGGCCATAGAACCTGACAAAGGTTAGGGGCGTGGACCATCCCGCAGCATTGCAAGTGTTCTGCATAGAGACACCTGCCAAGAAGGCCTTGGGAGGCCGCCACACTTCTCGTTGAGTGAGTCTTGACCTCTAGAGGCGAAGGGAGATCAGAGGACTCATAAGCAATGGAAATGGCATCTACTATCCACCAACTGAGGGTCTGTTTTGTAGCTGGAAGCCCTCTCTTAGGGGGACCATAGCAAACAAGAAGTTGGTCCGCCCTTCTCCACAGGACAGCTCTGTGGACGTATGCGTCCAATACTCACACTGGACACATACAGTTTAGCTTCTGCTGGTCTGGATCCCCGAAGGGAGGAGGACTGAAGGCCTGGAGTACGACAGGCCGTGGTGTAGAGGAGGGGACTTTAGGAACATACCCCGCTCGAGGGTACAGAAATGCTTTGGCCAGACTGGGCGCAAAGCTGTGATAGGAGGGGCCATAGAGAGGCCTCATGCAGATTCACCTCTTGAGAGAAGATATCGCCCAGAAGGAAAGAGTTTGATAGTGACGGTGCGATCAGAGATCGCATCGATAGGCTCGAAGGAGGCCTACCGATGATTCTAGCACCAAGCCGATCCCACGTGGGCACAAGATCGTACGGAGGCCTCAGCCTCAGTGCAAATGGGGAAATGTGTAAGAAGAGGGTGTCTGCCCACTGAATGGCCACCGAGAGGGACGTGGTAGGCCGCAATGGTCGCTACGTAGACCTTCAGGGTGGAGTGGGTCAACCCTGCGGAGAATCGGGCCTGCAGGAACTCCAGCACTGTACCAACCGGGCAGTTAACTGGGCTGAGCTGGCGGTCTCTGCACCACGAAGAGAAAAGTTTCCACTTCAAGGCGTTATAGTGTCATCATGGAGGCGAGATCTGGATTGGAGGAGGATGGTCTCAACAACCTCGATGAGAGAGCGGAAGCTAGAGTTGTGCCCCTCAGGGGACCACACCCACAACTAGCACAGTCCTCCCTCCACCCTACCCCCCCCCCCTCCCCACCCCCCCACTCCCCCCCCACTGGGCGGCGGGTGGATGATCGTAAACCATACGCATGGAGACGGGAGATCTCTCCTGATGGGAATCTCCCATGGAGAGCCGTCGAGTAGGGAAATCAGGTCCGAGAACCATACTCAGGCCAGCCAGAACGGGGCTACTAGCAGAAGATGGACCCCGTCCCGGCGCACTCTCTCTAGAACTCCCGAAAGCAGAGCTATCGGGTGAAAGGGGTACAGACGAAGCCTCGGCCACGTCTGTACCATGCCATCTAGCCTCAGTGGAGCTGGACGACTTAGAGAGAACCATAGGGGACAGGAGACACGTGCGATGTCATCTGAGTCGCAAACAGGTCCACCTGAGCCTGGCAAAAAATTCTCCATATCTGCTTCACCACCTCGGGGTGAAGCTTCCATTCCCCGGGCCTCGGCCCCTGCCTCGACAGGATGTCTGCTCCCATAATGAGAAGCCCAGGAATGTGAACTTCTCTCAGTGAGAGGAGTTTGCCCTGGGACCACACAAGAATCTGGTACGCTAGTTTGTACAAACGGCTTGAGCGCAGACCTCCCTGGTGGTTGATGTATGAGACCACTGCTGTGTTGTCGGTGCGCACTAACACATGGTGACCTCTTAGGTCTGGAAGGAAGTGTCTTAGTGCATGCAGCATGGCCAGCATCTCCAGACAATTAAATGCCATGTCAGATGGCGACCACTCCACAGACCGCGGGCAGGGTGGCCACTCATGACCGCTCCTCAACCGGTGAGGGACGCGTCCGTCGCTAGCATTACGCGGCGACAAGGAGCTCCCAGCACCGGGCCTTGAGACAAGAACCAACGTTTCCTCCACATGTCAAAGGCACGTAGGCATCGCCGCGTGACATTGATCATGCAAAGCGGGTTTCCCCTCAGGGAGAACCCATTGGTCTTAAGCCACCACTGTAGGGGCCTCATGTACAACAGGCCAATAGGTATCACGTTGGACGAAGCTGCCATCAGACCCAACAGTCTCTAAAACTGTTTGACAGTGAGTGACTGGCCTTCTCTGACTCTCGCAACTGCAGTGAGGACCGACTCGATCCGAGCAGGGGTGGAGCAGCGGAAATAGTGCCTGCATCGTGTGAATCTCACACCACGAATAGATAAATGGTCCTCTGTAATGGAGGAAAGCAACGTTTATGGCGTAGCCTCAACCCCCAGTTCTCTCATATGGGCTTGAGACGACATCCGATTGTCGAACCCACAGTCTGCTCTGATGAGCTAAAATCAACAACGTCGATATAGTTCAGAATGAGGATGCCTGGATTCGCAACGGAGACAGGGCCTGCATCCACACACTTTGTGAAATGTGGGAGTGAGAGTACAAGGCGACGGGAAGAACCAATAATTGGTTCGCTTTGTCCCCAAAGCACCCTCAGGAAAACTTCCTGTGAATGGGAAGCTGAAACATGGAAGTATGCATCTTTCAGATCGATCGTGACAAACCAGTCACCGGACCTGATCTGAGACACGACCTGTATGACAGTGAGCATTTTGAACTTCAGAAGCATGACTGAGCGGTTCAATAGCCGCAGATATAAAATTGGACGCAACCCTCCATCCTTCTTTGAAACGATGAAGTACCGGCTGTAGAACCCGGACGCTCTCTCGAGAGGAGGAACACATTCTATGGCCTCCTTCCTCAAGAGAGTGTTTACTCATTGTTCCATTACCAGAGCCTGCTCTGGGCCCACCAGCGTGGGTGTAATCCCATTGAAACGAGGCGGAGGAGAACCAAACTGGATTGTGTAGCCTCTCTCTACAGTATGCAGGACCCAATGAGACACATTTGACAGAAGCTTCCACACTGCCAGATAATGTACTAAGGGAATCAGTCTCTCGAGACTGACCTCTGGTGTAATGAGAGCAGCTAGCTCGGTGCCCTGTAATGGCGGACCGGCAGGGAACAACCGAAACTGCTGCTCTAGAGACCTCCGCAGAGGTGGCGAGCCTCTTAACAACGCTACTTTCCCGGGCGGTGACTGAGAGTGGCGCTCGCGGGAGACTGCTGCGCCCTGTAACTCCAGCAGGGTTAGCAGACTGATCTCCTGATGGCATGAGGCAAGACGGACACCGTGTAATGCGGTGTAGCCCGCTGCACCCCAGAGGGGACTGCCTTCATGAGTCCTGGGCCAGTGGCGTCAGGACTTCTTGGCCGAGGACCTCTTAGTCTTAAGTACGGTCCACAGATCCGGCTTAGACTTTGAGGCCCCCGACCCAGAGCGTTGCTTAAACTCGCGTCCTGACGAGGACGCGATATCTAATAAGGTCAGCCATAAATGCCTCTCCGCCGCCACCATAGCTGCCATAGACCTGCCGATGGCACGGGTGGTCTCTTTAGTGGCGCGGAGAGACAAATCAGCGGTCCTCCTGAGCTCAGTGATATCATCAGAATTTATCTGCTCACGCTCGTCTAGCTCTTTAAGCAGGTCGGCTTGGTACACCTGTAAAACCGCCATGGTGTGCAGACACGCACCAGCCTGACCCGCTGCCGAGTACCCCTTGCCCACCAGCACTGATGTTGTGCGCAGCGGCTTGGAGGGCAATGCCGGAGCCTTTAAAGACGATGCCGCATCAGGTGACAGATAGCTCGCGAGCGTCTGTTCTACCCGGGGCATCGTCTTATAACCGCACTCAGTTGGCCACATTGCCATAATAATCGGAGGCGGGGATAAAGCGGCGGCCCTAGAAGGGTCTTCCCCACGACCTCGACACCTCGGTATGGAGGTCTGGGAAAAAAGGCAGGCTCTGGCGCGGAAGTGGCGGCTTAACACGCAGAAAACGCTTATCTAATTTACTTTTCTGCGGCTCAGCCATTTTCTCGGCGGGCAAATCGATGTTCAACTTGGCCACCGCACGAGTTACCACCTCTAAAAGCTCCTCATACTGGGGCGTTTGAGGCGACGAATCCTCATCGACGCCCACCACATCAACCTCCTCGGAGGAAGACAGGCGGAGCGTCGATCCCGTTCCCCGGGGGGAAGTAACCGCAGAGCGGGCTTCCGATCCCAGAGAACGGGCGCTGAATCTGGTGGGTGAGGAAGAAGATAGGGACTCGCCCGTCTCCATTTCCCCCACCAGATCCACTTGCGAACCCCATATGTATTTCTTTTTATCTTGTGCTTTTGACATTTTCTGATTGACAAAACAACATCAAATAAGACTCACAAAACAGTAATCAGACCGACACACACAGAGCGCTTGCTGAATGACAGAAAGCTGACGCCGGTTTCACCGCACGTGCTTTTATAGCTTCCTGGTCATTACGTCACCCGCCCGTGACGTCTCGCCCATCTATTGGACTGATTACACACGGGATTCAGAGCCGGTCACGCTGAGGGGCGTTCCCTAAGCGTCCTCCGACGCAGCTCGAGTTCCTGAAGAGGAACATCTTATCTATTGCAAAGAAGAAGAAAAAAGTCATGTGGGTTTGGAAAAACAATCTTATATCATCAGTCAGTTTTGGTTTCATAGCAAAAGACAGATGTATAAATGATACTTTTGTGACACAAATGTAAGGCAACAGATATTTCAGTAAAATTAATTATAGCCACTGGAGTTGTCCGTTTAGAACAGTTACAGATTTTATATTACATTTCATTATTCAATGGTAAAAATCTTAGATTCTGTCTAGGGTTGTATGGCATATTTGGAGATGCTGCTTAACAGCATATTCTTAGCATTCCAATCATTCTGTGTTTCTGGATATTTCAGCAAGCACAGATGCCAAATACAACAGATGGCGTTCAAACCTGAGCGTGTGTGTGCTTTGAGGTCTGTGACATCAGCTGAGAAATATATTCAGCTGCTGAAACAAAAATATTGGCCTACAGAAATATAGACCTCAACTAACAATTAGCATATGCATTATTCAAATTAAGTACTCATCTAATCCAAGTCCTCTAAATGCCTCTATTACACGATATTACAATCAATACGATACAAAAAAAATAATAAATACATGCATACATTCATACATAAAGAGCACTGCCTTATAAAACAAGCTGGCGAAAACATGTAAAAGAACTTATGGATATTAGTTTTTTTTTGTTTTGTTTTGTTTTTTACATGCATTCAAAAATGTTACATCTTCCTGAAGTATGCCATCTGTCATTGAATGTGTAGTGCATGAAAATCACATCTTCCCAGAAGTTACACTGGACTCTCACTGAGATCTTAAAAGTTTTGGCCTTCAAAATGTCTGTAGAAGTTAAAATTGAGAACAACTTTCATCATCTAATAAAAAGTGAGAAAAATGTTGTTGTTAGATACCCAGATGTATGAAATACACACAGACACACACACAAACAGGTTGTACAAAAGTCAATTCCCTGGAAGCATCCAGTCTACCGACATTCCCTGTGGCTTATTTATTTAATCCTTCCATTTTAACCTTCAACTGTGATTTATGACTGCCATTAATCTTAGGCTGCACATTAATTCCACAGCACACAGGTTCATCTGACCTGTGCACTTTCAGATCCCAGCTGCGGTGACTCACTGTGTCATCTGGTATATGCTAATTTTTTCCATATTCTTCTTAAGTGGATGGATTTAAGGAGATAAAGCCTCAAATCAGAGATGGAGCTAAATTCAAATTAACTCAGATGTGTCAGATTCATACTGCTGCTGCTGAAAGCAAAACTACACTCTTAAAAATAAAGGTGCTTCACGATGCCATAGAAGAACCATTTTTTGTCTAAATGGTTCCATAAAGAACCTTTAACATCTGAAGAACCTTTCTGTTTCATGAAAGGTTCTTTGTTGCGAAAGAAGGTTTTTCAGATTGTAAAAAGGTAAGTAAGAGATGGTTCTTTAAAGAACCTTTGACTGAATGGTTCTTTGTGGAACCAATAATGACCTTTTCTGCATCTTTATTTTTAAGTGTATAGCGGACATTAGCATAAACTCCTCTTGAAAACTGCAATCAGTTTTCACTTTCAAATGTTTGAAGAGATGTGTTACAAGTAAAACTTCTAAATATATTCATATCCATCTAACTGAATAATAACATCTGGTTTAATAGCAGAGACATCTGTGCAATTGAAATGTCCGGTGAGTGGTGCTAAAAGGTTATTGCATTTAAAAATAACAAACCACAGACACTAAACCCTTCCTTAAACTGAATTGATAGTCCAGTTCATTGACAGTGTTAACAAAAGCAAATGTGAAAACTCATTTAGCTGAAGCCCCCATGCCATTGTTGAGCTTTTTAATCACAAATTTTGTTACACAGGACTCACGCCCAAGGCCTCGACAAGTGTGATGCTTTACCAGGTGAGCTACCATGCAAGTTTACTATGTCAAAAATGCAACACATACAGTATGGAACAGACAATGTGATGCAAACATCAGAATGTATAGTTTATACTATAGTTTACATGCACAATGGTAAAATGTTTTAAGAAACTAAGTCTTCATTAAAAAAGTAAGTCTATATATATATATACACTGTATATGTGTCCCTGTAAAATCTGTATGAAAAGGAATAAAAGTTGTTGTTGTTGTTTTCTTTTTTTTGCAGCTAGGAAAACACGTGGATTTCTGTTATAGGTACATTTGTGGAGTTTAGCAACAATTTAGGTTGAGCGTAAAGGACCGATTTTTGAGAGAAAGCAGAAATGCAAAGCTTAGAATTTTATGAAAGCACTTATATTACATTTTCTGTTAAAAGTCTGTATTATTGGAGCTGTAATGTTGTTCTCATCGTTTTTGCAATCATTTCTACGGTGGCCGAGAGAGCTCAACGCCCCCCCCCCCCCCCCCCCCCCCCCCCCCACCCCCCCCCCCCCCCCCCCCCCACTGCTGCAAATGAAAAAACACATGTAAATTAAGAAAACATCTTCATCAATTTGACAACACACGCGTTGCAAATGCTCACAACACAACCAAATAAAGAAACGCGCTGCCAATACTCACAACACAACCAAATAAAGAAACACACTGCAAATACTCACAACACAAACAAATAAAGAAATGCGCTGCAAAAACAGAAAAGCGCTGCAAATGCTCACAACACAATTAAATAAAGAAACATACTGCAAATGCTCACAATGCAACAAAATTCAGAAACGCGCTGCAAATGATCACAACACAACCAAATAAAGAAATGTGCTGCAATGCTCACAAAACACAACCAAATAAAGAAAATGTGCTGCAAAATGCTCCACACACAACCAAATAAAGAAAAAATGTGCTGCAAATGCCACAACACAAAACAAAGAAATGTGCTGCAATGCTCACAAACACAACCAAATAAAGAAATGTGCTTGCAAATGTCACAACACAACAAAGAATGTGCTGCAAAATGCTTACACAACAAAACCAAATAAGAAATTGCTGCAAATGCTCACAACACAACCAAAAAAAGAAACGCGCTGCAAATGCTCACAACACAACCAAAGAAAGAAACGCTCTGCAAATGCTCACAACAAAACCAAATAAAGAAATGTGCTGCACTGATCAAAACACACACCACATAAAGGAAATGTGCTGCAAATGCTCACAACACAAACAAATAAAGAAATGTGCTGCAAATGCTCACAACACAAACAAAGAAACGCACTGCAAAGCTCACAACACAACCAAATAAAGAAACGTGCTGCAAATGCTCACAACACAACCAAATAAAGAAATGCGCTGCAAATGCTCACAACACAAACAAAGAAATGTGCTGCAAATGCTCACAACACAAACAAATAAAGAAATGTGCTACAAAACCAGAAATGCGCTGCAAATGCTCACAACACAAACAAAAAAAGAAAAAAGTGCAATGTCACAAAAAACCAAATAAAGCATCGCGCTGCAGAGGCACAGAACACATAGTAAATGTTTAAGGGAACGCAATAAGTGACGAACATGGGGTATTGGGACAATTTAGCATGTTGCTCTGAAAGGTGAGATTTTTTTGTTATTTTAACATACTGATTCATACAATTCCTGCTTATTCGTCTTTGTTTTTAATTTTTATTTAGCTATAAGCTGACGAAATACACAATTACTGTAACTGTGAAAGCATGTAAGCTGGCTAACTTACTTTACAACTTCCCTTACAAAAATTAACCATATGGTTTTACTATTAAAATTAATTAATTAATAAATACATTTATTATATAAAAAAATAAAAATGGTTCCTATAGTTAATCCATAGTAGCCACAAATTAACCATGGATTTACTACACTAACCATAGTTTAACCATGGTATTTGTAACTGTGGTTATACAAACGGTAATCAATACAAAAAAAAAACATGGTAATTTTTGCTTTGTTGGGGTAGTTTTGGCATTGTTGGGGTCCTCCCGTTGTCGTCTGTACTTGCGTGTTGTGAGCATTTGCAGTGCGTTTCTTTATTTGTTTGTGTTGTGAGCATTTGCAGGGTGTTTTTGTATTTGATTGTGTTGCGAGTATTTGCAGCACACGTGCTGTCAAATTGATGAAGATGTTTTATTAATTTGCTGGTGCTTTTTCTATTTGCATGTGTTTTCTGAAGTTGCAGCGCGTTGAGCTCTCTTGGCCACCGTACATTTCAGGGTGTTAGTATTACATTGTCATTGCAACAAAATTGTTTTTAGATACAAATTTTACAAGAGTAGAAGGGTCATAAGTGATTTGGTGTTTTTTTTTTTCACACTAAATCATGTTAAGATGCATATTGTTAGGTGCTGTGGCTGTACTATTGAAACAGTGAGTATTTTACAGTTTAGGACTCTTCAGCAAGTGCCTCACTGTATACATTTTCTTCTTCTTCTTCTTCTTCTTTATTAAAAAAGAAAAGGAGTGACAAGTCAAAATCAGTTATTATTGTAATCAACATTATGCCAGAAGTGCTGTCGACTAGGCTTATACTGAACTCGGAATATCCCTTTAATATCTTCTATTACTCATCTGATTTGGTTTAATAACTTTCTAGAGTATTCACTTTATTTTTGTCCTAGATTTGATCTTAATCAGGTTGGGAGTTAATACCTAGACACAATTATTTTACTATCTCACTTTCAGATTGTAAATGTCATCAGTCCAGTTACACCACAACATCATAGCAGAAAAAAGCCGGATATTATTTGTTCAGCAGATTCGTAGAAAGAGCCCCTAAAATAAGCCTTTGATATTAAAGAGGATTTGCTGAGGCAATCAGCATGAGTTGGTTTTCTGTGAGTTGAGTTGGCGAAAGCCAGTCAGTGTTTTAAATGACCCAGAAAATCTATAGAGTACACTCATGTCCAGTTGATTGTCTGTGTATCATTAATATTCATTATTCTGCAGAAGCTTGTGTAAAGCAATCAAATCAAATAAAAGATCTCTAGGTTCTAGGGTACATTAAAGTGTCCCTCTTACCCTGTAATTGCACATAAGTACTGAATAATAATGAAAACAGTGTAGTAATATGTGATCCCTACCTGTACTGGAAAATAGCCCTGCTACAGGAAATCACAGCTATGCTATGGAGGTTTTAAAAGGTTCAAATGTCATTCTATATGGATATTTTATCCTCTTGGTGATCATAATTGCCATATTGCTTCTAAAAATACCAATTATTGCTTTGTGTTATTTTGGAGCTCTATAAACTCGTCAAAATTGTGATTGATATAATATTTCAATAGATTTATACATATATGATATTATAATAGGAATTCTGTTCACTTTGGTACATTTTCTACACTCTAAAATGTTGTGTTAGGTATGGCTGTTGCCAATGCTTCATGTGGTAGTATCTGAATATATTGGTTATTCAAGTAAAAACTATATGACAGAATTGCCCTGACTACAGGTAACATAAAAGAGCCAATTTAAACAGTCAGATCAGATCTTAAAGCTCCAACGTAACATCTTAATTTAAAAACGTAAGTTTATTATTATTAGTAGTATTTATTTGGCATCTATATGTAATGTCCATTATACATATTCTCAATATTTAATGCTATATAAAGGTATTTATTATGTTATTCTTAGGCGATGATGCCAATACACTGTAATACAATAGATATGTATTTAATACCCTTATATGTAATACATATACCGGTAATACTTCAATTGTTTGCAATTTGTTTTTTACTCTATCACTCAATTTCGCCTATTACTATAAAGCATTTTGAGTTGCATTTGATATTTGAAATGTTCTTTCAAATGAAATGTATTATTAATAATAATATGCATCAGTGAAATTGTGAATAACTGTAGTTGTAGTTATATAATATTAATTAGACTGTATTATTGCTAACTATACGTCATATGAATCTTTATATGGACCTTTAAAATTGTTATCATTGCATTCCGCTTTTGGCTTATAGACGCTGTAATGTACCGATTTCTAAAACCATACAAATGATGATCCCGGTAATAGAGTGTGTGATGAACTGTTCGTGATTTTTACTCACTCCGGTTTCCTGGCGAGTCCAACGGACCGGCACAATGTCGAAGGAGTTTGCGGAACCAGAGACTTGCAAGACGGGCTCCTCTTCTCGTCCTCCGCGGACTCCGGGCTGGATTGGCTCGCTTTGAGAGTCGGTGGGGACGTAGGTACGAGCTGCAGATGCTGCGGGTGATGGAGGGGAGCTGCCGGAGGATGCTGCGGCTGTTTGGACGGATGCTGCTGCGGCTGGCTTTGACCGTGAGTCGCCGGATGCTGGTGCGGGTGAGCGGCCGGCTGAGGGCTGCTGGTCCGCGGAGATGGGTGGTGATGGTGGTGCGGATGATGGTGGTGAAATTGATGCGGATCTCTCAGCTGACGGTTCTCGCCGATCAGATCCTCAACCTTCCTCTCCAGCTCGTCGATGCGCTGCCGTTGGGTTTGAATCAGACTCTGCTGGTTTTGTACTATAGTGGTCAGTTCTTTGAGATAAAGCACGGCTTTCATTGGGTTATCCAGCAAGCTCTCCATTACTATAATCTCAAAGCTTTAAGCCTGCTGTATCAGGATGGAGTAGGAGTCTTCTGGATGCAGAGAATGTTGCTGTAGCGTGCTGATGCTCTAAGGATGCGAGTGATGGTCCTGATGCAGGGGAGACTGGGGGAGGAGCTGCAGAGGGTGATGATGTCAACGCTCTGGCCAATCACTGAGAAGTGTGTTTGCATGCAGTACACACTTTCCAATAGTGACATCAATTTAAAGATGCACTAGAAAGTTGTTTCCACATTAAAAGTTTTACACCTGTCTTGCCTCCTGTGCAGTACATTTTCAAGTCCCCATCGTATTTACCTTAATATAGGCTACCCTTGTGAAACGGAAGTACACTTATAAAATATTTTTAAAATTAACTTATCACATTAAGCGACATCATATTTCAGCTGTAAAAAAAGAAGGTGTAGTATAGGCGCTTAAAAGAATAGGCTATGCACCAAAACCAACTGTATGTACATTTGTTACCTTGAAATATCAGTTTCAAAATCATTGTGACGATAGCTGATAGCTTCTAATAAGACCAATGTCTGTTTCTTTCACACGCCGGAAAGAAGGCTATAGGGGTATTTTTTTTAATGGATGAGGCAAAGCTTAAATACGCTGAACAGAGTGCTCTTGTGGCAAAACAGCTTATCGTGAACTGACAGCCTGCTATTCTACATGCTTACCAATGAACATTCTTTTTGGATTTATCTATTTTTAGCAACAAATCCTAACAGGTAAGATTCAGTTTACGGTAGGCTACTTCTCATTCATTTCTATGGTATCCATGAACAATGACTGACTGTCACACAACTCTGGTATAAGCTATCCACTGTAATTACTATAATGTATTTGTGACAGTGAATTTCACTCACTTAACTCTAGGTGGCTCTAAAGTCGCAAAAATCCACTAAATTACATACAGACGTTTTAAATTTACATTAAATGCAATAAGTTGAACTTAAGAGTGCTTTCTTGGCCCACTTCAGTGAGAATTAAGTACATCTACTCTATATGTAATTTTATAATTCCTTATATTGTCTTTGAAATATGGTTAATGTGTACTGCAGAATATTTATTGCAAACCTTAATCTAATTTAATGTAATGTCTATTAAAACCTGCATGTATTGAAATATATTTGTAATTACACATACACATGATATAGTTTCAATTTAGTACATTTAAAATACATTACCTTTAAATACAATAGTAAATAACGCACTACAGATAAAATTATAACCAAGTACTAACCTGTGATTTATCATGTTAAATACATCAAAATAAGTGTCTTTATTTTAAAGCATGGCATATTATTATTAAAACATAATGGTTTATAAATATACTTTAAAGTAAACATTTTAATTTGACATCATTGCAAAGTGCACTTTTTAAAAAGAATTTTTTAAAACACAGTCTACATGAATACTTCCACACTGTAAAAAAGAAAAAACACACAGATTAACTTATCTTCTGTTTATCTTCCTTCTCCTATTAACATATTAAATCTTCCTGAGCTTAAATCTGAGTCACTGACTCTACCAGCAGCTGTTTGATTATGAGGTTCAGCATTATGAATCATCATATTATCAGTGTGAATGGCATTGCACACATTCCATGAGTTTATGACTGTAACTTATGTTTTCTTATTGCATGTTTTTAAATACATTATTCTGGGCTGCATTTCCCAAAAACATCATAAGCCTAAATTCATCGTAGAACCATTGTCACCAATTGTTACAATGCTTTTGGGAAACGCAGCCCAGTGATAATTGATCAAACTGCAGCAATTTAGTTATTTATTTTTTTTTTTTACAATGATTGCAAAACTTCTCCAGGTTACATATGTAACCATGGTTCCCCGAAGGAAATGAGACGCTGTGTCGGAAAACGCTATGGGAACGCCTTCAGCATGACCACGCTCTGAATCACATGTGTAATCAGTCCAATGGAAGGACGAAATGTCATAGGCGGGTGACGTAGCGACCAGGAAGCTATAAAAGCATGTGAGGTGGAACCGGTGTCAGCTTCTAGGAATGAAGCAAGCGCTCGCAGGGATGCTGGAAGTAAGGCACCGAGACGCAGTGTATCGTTCCCTTCGGAGATCCATGGTTACATACATAACCTGGAGATGTTCCCCTTCAGGAACTCGAGCTGCGCCGAAACGCAATGGGAACGAGTATGCCCACGCCGCCTCCAGACTTGCAAATCCCTGTCTAGTGTGGAAGAGCACAGCTAGGACGAGAGAACAGAAGAGCAAGGAGTGGCTCACATATCTAATAGAATCTGACAAACGTGAGGGTGTGGACGATCCCACTGCGTTGCAGATGTCCTGCATGGACACAACTGCCAAGAAGGCCTTGGAGGCCGCCACAATTCGGGTAGAGTGAGCCTTGACCCCTAGAGGCGAAAGGAGATCAGAGGACTCATAAGAAATATAAATATCATCTAGTATCCACCGGCTGAGGGTCTGTTTTGTAGCAGGAAGACCTCTCTTAGGGGGACCATAGCAAACAAGCAGTTAGTCTGCCTTTCTCCACTGGGCAGCTCTGTGGACATATGCGTCCAGTGCTCGCACTGGGCACATACAATCAAGCTTCTGCTGGTAGGGTTCTCTGAAACGAAAAGAGGGACAGGAAGGCCTGAAAGTAAGATAGGCTGTAGCATCCAGAAGGGACTTTAGGAACTAACCCGCTTGCTTGAAGATAGAGAAAAAGACTTGGCCAAGCCAGGCGCAAAGTCTGGTAGGAAGGGGCCACAGAGAGGGCCTGCAGATCCCCAACTCTGTTTAAAGAAGATATAGCCAAAAGAAACACCATTTTAATCAAGAGAAAGAGATCAGAAATAGCTTCAATAGCCTCGAAGGTAGGCTTACAGAGAGCTTCTAACACAACAGCCAGGTCCCACATGGGGACGCGAGGTCGTACCGGGGGCCTCAGCCTCAGCGCACCGTGGAGGAAACGTGTAACTAGGGGGTGTCTGCCCACTGACTGACCACTGAGAGGGGCGTGGTAGGCAGCAATGGCCACCACGTAGTTTCTTCAGGGTGTGTACTGAAAGGTTTCCACTTCAAGGCGTACAGTTTCCTTGTAGAGGGAGCTCTGGATTGGAGGATGGTCTCAACAACCTCAGTTGAGAGACCGGAAGCTACGAGTTGTGCCCCCTCAGAGGCCACACCCATAACTTCCACAGCTCCGGGCGGGGGTAGAGAATCGTACCCTCCGCCTGAGAGAGGAGATCCCTCCTCATGGGAATCTCCCATGGAGAGCCGTCGAGGAGAGAAATCAGTCCTGAGACCCAACTCGGCCCAGCCAGAACGGGGCTACTAGCAGCAGACGGACCCCGTCCTGGCACACTCTCTCCAGAACTCCCGGGAGCAGAGCAATCGGGGGAAAAGCGTACAGACAAAGCCTCGGCCACGTCTGTACCATGGCATCAAGCCCCAGTGGAGCTGGATGAGTCAGAAAGAACCAGAGGGGACAGTGCGATGTCATCTGAGTCGCAAACAGGTCCAACTGAGCCTGGCCAAATATTCTCCAAATCTGCTTCACCACCTCGGGATGAAGCCTCCATTCCCCGGGCCTCGGCCCCTGCATCGACAGGATGTCTGCTCCCATATTGATATGCCCAGGAATGTGAACTGCTCTCAACGAGAGGAATTTGCCCTGGGACCACACAAGGATCTGGCATGCCAGCTTGTACAAGGGCCGCGAACACAGACCTCCCTGGTGGTTTATATAAGAGACCACCGCTGTGTTGTCGGTGCGCACCAACTCATGGCGATCTCGTAGGTCCGGGAAGAAGTGTTTCAGTGCTAGAAACATGGCCAGCATCTCCAGGCAGTTGATGTGCCACGTGAGATGGCTACCGCTCCACAGACCATAGGCAGGGTGGCCACTCATGACCGCACCTCAACCAGTGAGGGACGTGTCCGTCGTTAGCGTTACGCGGCGACAAGGAACTACCAGACAAGGACCTCGAGACAAGAACCAATGCTCCTCCCCATGTTCAAGGCACGTAGGCAGTTCGCCGTGTGACCTGAATAATGAGAAGCAGGCTCCCTCAGGGGAACACCTGTTCTTGAGAACACTGTTAGGGTCTCATGTACAGCAGCCAAAAGTCTAACGGGGACGCAGCTGCCTCAGACCAGCAGTTTCTGAAGGCTGAACAGTGAGTGCCGGACCTTCTCTGGATCTTGCTGGACTGACAGTTGCGGATTGACCGTTAGAGCAGAGGACAACTGTGCTTGCATTGTGGTCGAATCTCACACCACGCCCAGATAAGTGGTCCTCTGTAGTGGAGATAGCACACTTTTCTTGGCGTTAAGTCTAAACCTCAGCTCTTACAAGTGAGCGTGAATGACATCTCGATGCCGAACCGCCAACTGCTCTGATTGAGCCAAAATCAACCAATTGTCAATGTAATTCCGTATGCGGATGCCCTGGAGTCGCAGGGGAGCCAGAGCAGCATCCACACACTTTGTGAAAGTGCAGGGTGAGAGTGAAAGGCCGAAAGGAAGAACCCGATATTAGTAAGCTTCGCCCCTGAAAGCAAACCTCAGGAACTTCATGTGATGAGGAAGGATGGAGACATGGAAGTACGCATCTTTTAGATCTATCTTGACAAACCAGTTCTCTGACCTGATCTGAGACACGACTTGCTTGATAGTGAGCATCCCGAACTTCAGTCGCATGACTGAGTGGTTCAACAGACATAGATCTAAAATTGGATGCAACCCTCCATTGATGGGAAAACAATGAAAGTAACAGCTGTAATAACGGACTCTCGGTTGAGGAGGGCCCTCCTGGCTGGACCCGTCCTAAAAGAGTGTTCACTTCTTGTTTTAATACCAGAGCATGCTTGGGGCCCACGAGCGTGGAAAAAACTCAGTTGAAAGGAGGCAGAGGAGCCCCGAACTGAACGCGATAGCCTCTTTCTACAGTATGCAGGACCCATCAAGACACATTTGGCAGTAGCTTCCATGCTGCTAAATAGTCTCATAATACTATCGAGACTGGCCTCCGGTGTACTTGTTGCTGCTAATTCGGTGCCCTGAAGCGGAGAACCGGCAGTAGACAGCCGAACTAGCTGCTCTGGAGACCCCTGAAGGGGTGGTGAGCGCCTCAGCTCCGCTACATTTCCGGGTGGAAGAGACTGAGGGAAGCGCTCGCGCTCGCTGCGCCCTGAAGCACCACTGGTGGCAGGGTTAGCAGAAAGATCTCCTGAGGGCACTGAGGAGAGACGGACACCGTATGATGCGGTGCACCCCGCATCAGAGGGTGCCCTCAGAGGTCCTGAACCACTCATGTCAGGGCTTTTTGGTCGAGGACTTGCGTTGAAGCACGACCGGCAACCTTCAACTTCAAAGCCCCCGACCTAGAGCACCGCTGAGCTGTCCCGTTGCGGGGGAGCACGAGAAGTCTAACTCCTTTAGCATGTCGGCTTGGTATGCCTGTAACACTGACGTAGTGTGCAGACACGCACCAGCCTGAACGCGCCATATAAACCCTTGACACCCAATTAGATGTGTAGTAATGGCTTGGAGGGCAATGCCGGAGCCTTTAAGGATGATGCCACACCAGGGTACAGATAGCTTGTGAGTGTTTGTTCCACCGGGGCATGCTTTAGCCGTGGTCATTAACCACTGCCACAGAAAGTGTTCATCCAGCTTGCTTTTCTGCGGTTCAACCTGTTTCTCGGCAGGCCAATCGATATTTAACTTAGCCACGGCACAAGTAACCACCTCCAACAACTCCATACTGGGCTGAGAGAGGGACTCCTCATCGACGCCCTCCACATCAACCTCCTCGGAGGAAGATAGGAGGCGCGTCGAGCCCGTTGCCCAGGGGAAGAAACCGCAGATCGGGCTTCTGATCCCAGGACGGAGATAGGGACTCGCCCGTCTCCATTCCCTCCAACCAGATCCATCTGCAAAGCCCACAAATGCAGCCGTCGCTCAGTCTCGGCTGAAGTGTGACCCGCACCGCGAGGAACCCTGGTGCAGGCTCCGTCCTCGAAGAGAGCCTTCCGGGAGCGAAGCGAGCACAATGACATTCGCTCACAATGCAGGTAGTCGGCCCCCTCAAGAGCCGACTGCATCCACATGCTTCGCCCCCAAGCAGACAACAGTGCTTATATACATCAACGACTATGATGGATCGCCCTCCATGGACCGGATTACACAGCTCGAGTTCCTGAGGGGGAACTGCATATTTCACCATTCCCCATTACAAGACAACCTAAAATCGAGGAAGGCATATTATTTTTGCTTATTATGCTAACATGTATCATTCTATGTACACAAATTATCTTCTATCCATCAATTTTCCATACCACTTTTTTTCCTCTGCAGGGTCAATGGAGCTTATCCCAGCATCTCGGGTCACAAGTGGGGGACACTCTGAATGGATGGCCAGTCCATCAAAGACCTCACACATATTCACACCTATGGGAAAGCCATGAAACCCATGTAGGCACAGGGAGAACATATGTATGCACACAAAAATTCTTCCTGGCTCAGCCGGGACTAACCCACCATAAAAATGATTGCTATATAACTGACAAGCACTATAAGAAATTAGGTCAGATGAATTTAAAGAACTTAAGTTTTAAATGATTTTGACATCAAAGTGAGTTTCTGTTTCATCTGTTGTAAAAGCATTACTCCACTGCATTAGTTTGAAACTGTTATGACCCACTACAATTATTAATCTCTAAATTTAACTTTAACTTGGCTTTTGGGATACATAAGTGTAGAAATGGCAGGCATTAAACCAGCTTAATGTCAGCAAGTTAGGGAGATTAAATACAGAAAACACTTTCTGATATCCATGATCTCTATGGGGAAAATACCACACAATGCATCAACAGGAACTAACAAACAGGATTGCAAATTAAGGGCTTGTTGACCAAAATCTGGTCCCGAATTAGCTATTGCCTTTGCTGAGTACTAGCTTAGGTTAGGCTATGTTTTCAACCCTGTTACACATGCTGTCATTTTTAATGGTGTGTTTGATTTTGATATTCATTCATAATGTCCCAAATTATGGTAACAGGATTGCAAAAAATGCAAACCACTAACAACTTAGAGCAAGTCATGTAATATTGTCATTGATCTCCTGATCAGCATCTCAAACGATCAACATTTTATGAAGGTTAAGCACCAATTTTCAGGCCCCATTTGGCACCCTGTGAACATGCCTTTTACTCTTTCTTATGGAACTATACAAGCACTTATGAATACCTTAAAATAGAAAACTCAGTTTTCCTTTTCCATGTCGGATCTCTAGAAATAATGGCAAACGCTGACTGACATCCAAGAGAGCTGAATCATAGATGCTCACCGACCTTGAAACTCACAGCAAAGGAAAGACCAGCCAGGCCGTTTCTCCATGTGATCAGTCCAGGCTCATAAAGAGAAATTACAGAATTTTCCAGCCAACAGAATATAATTTTTGAGCATATTGGGCCAAAAATGCTTTTTGCAGTGCTACCGGAGAATAGGGCATCTAACTGGACATGACAAATTCTGTCTAAATTGAGCTGTGATTAAGTTATGTCCACTCTCAGGCAATGGCCATTTAAAGTACACTTTGGCTTCAATAATTGATGTTGCTCAAAGAAAACACTATGAGCCAAAAGTGAACTGCTGAATACTGAAGTATTCAAATAAACCAACTGAATTTAATAAATTATATACTTTCACAAAGTGCTCAAAATAAAATACACAAGTTTAGTCATTTTAAACGCTTCAAATAGTAATACTTATTTATATGTATGTATTTAAATTAATTTACATACAGTTTCATTTTATGCCAGTTCTTAATAAGGTAAATATATTATGTAAATTATAAATAATTATAATTCATATAATACTGTATCAATAAAATTAATAATAGCAGTAACAGGGCAGTTTTGGTTAAAAATTATTGTACTGTAAACGTGCTATAATTGAGGGTGAGAGCTACAGGGTAGTGGCATTTATACATCTATATATATTATTATATATATATATGATATATCTATATATATACATATGTATATATACTGTGTATAATATATTAATATATTATATATATATAGAGTATATATATTATATATATATCTATTACATCAGCGATGTCTTTGCTCACAGCTGATTGGTCCAGTTTGCGATCTCTAACCCAGAATAAAACCTGTTCTGGAGCAGGGTAGCTGTGTAGCGTAAGTTACCATGGCGACGAAACCCACTAAAAACCAACCCACCTTCTTGAGCAAGGGGTTGCTGGTGTGCTGGTTGGAAACCATCTATGGCTATCTTTTGGGGGCTGGATTGATCCAGAACAGACACACAAAATTCCATATGATACAGGTGCATTAAAAAAAAAATTGAATAGTGGAGAAAAAAAAAGTGAAACTTTCCTATATTCTAGATTCATTACATGTAAAGTAAAACATTTAAACAGTTTTTTTTTATGATTACAGCTTACAGCTCATGAAAGTAAAAAAATCCAGTATCTCAAAATACTAGAATATTTCCTAACTAAGATCAATAAAAAAAAAAAAGGATTTGCAAAACATAAAAGTTCAAGTTATTTAAAGTATGTTAATTTATGCACTCGATACTTGGTCGGGGCTCCTTAAGCACAAATTATAGCATCAGTGAGGTGTGGCATGGAAGCGGTCAGCCTGTGGCACTGCTGAGGCACTGTTGAGCCTTCAGCTCGTCTGTATTGTTGGGTCGACTGTTTCTCATCTTTCTTTTGAAAATATCCCATAGATTCCATGTGGGCTTCATGTCAGGCATGTTGGCTGGCCAATCAAGCGCAGTAATATCATTGGAAGTGGTTTTGGCACTGTGGGCAGGTGCTAAGTCCTGCTTGAAAAGGAAATCAGCATCTCCATAAAACTTGTCAGCAGATGGAAGCATCAAGTGCTCCAAAATTTCCTGGTAGATGGCTGCATTGACTTTGGACTTTATAAAACACAAGGACCAACACCAGCAGATGTCACGGCACCCCAAATCATCACAGACTTCAGAAACTTCACACTGGACTTCAAGCAACTTGCCTCTCCACTCTTCCTCCAGACTCCAGGACCTTGATTTCCAAATGAAATGCAAAAATTACTTTTATCTGAAAAGAGGACTTTAGACCACTGAGAAACAGTCCAGTTTTTTTTCTCCTTAGCCCAGGTAAGATGATTCTAACGTTGTTTCTGTTTCAGAAGTGGTTTGTTAACCCTTTTCTTGAAGACGTCTGAGCGTGGTGACTCTAGATGCACTGACTCCAGCTTCAGTCCACTCCTCGTGAAGCTCTCCCAAGTGTTAGAATCAGCTTTGCTTGACAGTATTCTCAAAGGGGGGTTTTTTTTTTTTTTTTTGGCGGGGTATCCCTGTTGAGGGTGCATCTTCCTACCCATTTTCTTCTTTCCAGTCAACTTTGCATTTAATATGTTTTGATACAGCACTCTGTGAACAGCCATCCCTTTCAGTAATGACCTTCTGTGATTACCCTCTTTGTGGAGGGTGTCAATAATTGTCTTCTGGACAACTGTCAGATCAGCAGTATTCCCATTATTGTGTTTCCAAAGAACAAGAGATACCCGGAATTTGTACTGTAGGGATGGTCATTTAATGAAATTCAAATGCAAATATTCTAATATTTTGAGATACTGAATTTTTTACTTTCATGAGCTGTAAGCTCCAATCATCAAAATTAAAACAAAACAAAACCTTTTGAAATGTTTTACGTATCTATTTTTTTAGATGCACTGTATATAATATATATATATAGATTTAGATATAATATATATATATATCTCTATTATCTATATATATTATATATATATAGTGTGTGTGTGGTGTAATAAGTTTCAAGTGAAAAGGGACGGTTCTTCAGAAAAATTGTTTTTATGCTGGTTTAAAGTCTCTTCACATCCCGATAGCAGTCCTTAAGTTAAGGGTCATATGATGCGATTTAAAGTTTTCCTTTCTCTTGGAGTGTTACAAGCTCTTGGTGCAAAAAAAAGATCTGTAAAGTTGCAAAGACAAAAGTCTCAAAACCAAGAGATATTCTTTATCAAAGTTAAGACTCTGCCACGCCCCCCTAAAACGGCTCGTTCTAACACGCCCCCACATATCTACCTCCACTATGTGGAAATATTAGCATAATGCGCCCAAAGTGCACGAAGAAAGAAGGCGTGGTTTCAGTAACTGCAGTTAGTGTTGAAGCAGTGTCAGAGAGACACTGTGTGTTTCAGTGCAAAAGCAAAAGCACTTTATTTGGCCTTCCGAAAGTAGATGCATTTAGGAAATCTTTAAGATTACTTACAACAGAACAGCAAAGCATTTAACGGACGACCGTTTTCGTGAACCTAGGAGAGGAGGTAATTCTGACTTTGCTATGACAATCTGGCACTTCTGAATCAGCTACTGTTTTGTTATTAGTTTAAGTATTTGCTATTGACTGTTCAAATGCGGAGTTTTGCGCATCGTGTGTGTGTGTGTGTGTGTGAGAGAGAGAGAGAGTGTCACATCACAGTGGAGTCTTAACCGCGGCTGGTGTACTGCATCATTACTGTGTCTGTTCCCCTTTCTGGCTTGAACTGATGGTTAAACTAATGACATTATTTACTGTCTTTACATTTATTTGAAAGATGAAGCTTGCGATTATGGTAAGGGACATTACATTTCCGACGAGTGCTTACGGTGTTCGGCCAATCACAATGCACTGGGTCAGCTGGCCAATCAGAGCAGACTGCGCTTGTTGGAAGGAGGGACTTTGTAGAAAACTAAGCGTTTGAGAGAGGACATAGAGGACCTACAATAATGTACAGTATTTGAAAAAATAATGTGTTTTTTGAACATTAAAGCATGTCAACAGATTCTGTTACACCAAATACACAAAATAATGATCTTTAAAAAAGCATAATATGACCCCTTAAGTTGTAAAAGGTATTATAGTCTTTATAATTCTGTGGAAGGCTTCTAGTACCAAGCAAGAAATGCTCGTTCCAAGCATTTTGATTGACTTTCCTACCTGCCTATGAACATATGTATTTGCATACCTCTGCGCACCCGGTTCGCACAGACAGGATACGTCGTCATCAGCGCGTTCACGTACGATGTGCAGACAGAGCGAGAACGGCAGGTAAACATCAACAACCTGATCTTCCTTCCTGGTATTGTAGTACTTTTACGAACTGTACTATAAAGTTTTCTCACCGGTGAATGACACATGATGTATTGTAGTAATGTTGTCTCTGGTTGTCTGGTCTGTGTGCGTTCATGCATTCAGGAAGCATGGCTTTGGATGGCGATTGCAGGAAGGGAGGGACATTCGCTTTCAGTGCTATCAGACTAAAGTTAACATTTTCCAAGATCTCCTACTGCACCTTTAAATAAAGACCAATTATCCCATTATTTTAATAAAATATTTAATAAAGACAAACAAATGATGAACATTACATGTTTATTGCAGGGGTGGCCAACGTCGGTCCTGCAGAGAGCCAGCGGCCTGCAAGCAAAAACTCTGCAGGACTGTGGCAGAGTCCCAGGACCACGTAGCCATCCCGATTATAGTGATAGTGTATTTACAGAATGTGAGTCACTACTGGTGCTAACTCCAGGTGGCTTAGAACCCTATGCAACCGCACTAGCTCACCATGCCTAGAAATGGCCCTGCAGCAAAAATCTGTTTGATACTATATATATAATATACTATAATATATATATATATATATAATATCATCATTCTAAGCATCAGTCATAGTAGAGATTTCCACGACCTGAAATGGTTTGGTTGTGGTCTTTAGAGTCACTACTCTCTTAAAAAAAAGAAAATTATTTGATGGGTATGGTAGTGTAGCGCAAGATACATTCCAGGTATTGCATAAACACCCTTAACATATGAAATCCCCATTATTTGTCAGGGTTCTGTCAATTCGGTCTAGTTTATTCTTGGTTTTGTGACAGAGCCCTAACACTCCTGTATTGTCTTGTCCTTGCCTTGCCAGTTAAACTGCCAGTCTGTTTCCTCTACAGGGTAGGTTTTTGTTTGTTTGTTATTTTTGTTTGCGTTTACGTCGTCAAGGCCGACCGTAAACCAATATGGTGCGATTCAAGTCACTCAAGTTCAAGCAAGATTCACGCCAACTGTGCACGGCAAAGCAAGAAGGGAGCGCGGTTTCAGGCACAGCAGTAGGGTGATGCAGCATGTCAGGCCCCAGAAGATGACATGTGCGATCCCCCCTCACACGTGCGAAAGCAAAAGCACTTTATTTGGCCTTCGGAAAGTAGATGCATTTAGGAATCTTTAAAAATACTTACAACAGAAAACGACACACAACCCAAACGACTGCTCCCGTCGAGCAGAGCCAACACAGCCACCTTATGGGCGACAGTTTTTTTTAACCTAGAAGAGCACAAGGCTGGCTGTGCATAAAGGCAATTTCTAAAAAAAAAAAAAAGGGCTAAATTCCGACTTTGCTACGACAATCTGGCGCTTCTGAATCAGCGACTGTAAGTATTTTTTGTTATTAGTTTAAGTATTTGCTATTGACTGTTCAAATGTGGAGTTTTGCGCAGCGCAGAGTAACCCCGCCCCCCCGCAGCGCGCCGCGAGTGTGAGACGAGCCGAACAGGGTTACATCACAGGAGAGTGAACTGTCTGTCAGAAATCATAGCACGTCAGCTGTCTTACCCACGGCTTGTGTACTGCATCATCACTGCATCATCACTGTGTCTATCACGCGACACCGATGCCAGACAACCTTTCGGGCTTGAACTGTTGGTAAAACTAACGACATTATTAACTTTTGTCTTGATATTTACTTTGAAAGCTGAGGCTCGCGATTATGGTAAGGAGCGTTACATTCCGACGAGTGCTTGCGGTGTTCGGACAATCACAATGCACCGGGTCAGCTGGACAATCAGAGCAGACTGCGCTTGTCAAAGGAGGGGCTTTGTTGAAAACTACGTGTTTGAGAGAGGCGGGGCGTAGAGGACTTACAATAATGTACAGTACTTGAAATATAATGTGTTTTTTTGAACATTAAAGAATGTCAACATATTCTGTTACACCAAATAAACAAAATAATGATCTTTAAAATAGCATCATATGAACCCTTTAAACTCGTTTCTGCTGCGATTGAGTCCTCGCTCCGTCATTCACCCACACCCTGACATTACTGTGACATAATTCATTGTGACATAGAGACAACTCATACTTTAAAAAAATATTGATTTACCACATTTAACCCTCAATAATCCTTTGGGACTAATTTGGGCAAAATCATTTTGTTTTGTTTTTTAAAAATAGTTTCCTTAACCTGAGCGGTTCAAGACTTGGCTACTTTTCATAAGTTTGCCACCTGAACACACACAAAAAAAACTCCTTAATTTGTCATTCGTGCCCAAAAATGGGCACCCATAGGAAATGAATGGGAAATACCTCAATTCAAAGCATTTTTTATTTGTCCAATAAAAATCAATAAATCCAACACAATGCAGATCAAACATACACAGAAATGAAAGTTTGAGCGTATACAACATTTTCAATGTGTCAAACACTCACACTCACACACACACACACTCACACACACACAAAAACAAGCCATTGAGCACTACAGCCAAATGTGACCATGTACCACAAAACCAGTCATAATGACCAGTCATAAACCATTGATGTGTGGTTTGTTAGGATAGGACAATATTTTGCTGAGACACAACTATTTGAAAATCTGAAATCTGGGGGTGCAAAAAAAATCAAAAAATTGAGAAAATCACATTTAAAGTTGTCCAAATTAAGTTCTTAGCAATGCATATTACTAAATTAAGAAGTTAATGTTTTTGTGGTTGATATATGTGTTATAGTTGTAGTTTTTGAAATTGTGGGTACAAATATCTCATGATCTTTACTTAATATCCTAATGATTTTTGGCATAAAAGAAAAATCTATAATGTTGACCCATACAATGCATTTTTGGCTATTTTTATACCATCATAGGCAGGATGCACAGAGTCAACAATTTCTTAGGTTTTGGCTGTGAGAATTGTACAGCAGTATAGTTTTACTGAAGTAAAATAAATATTAAATATAACATAAAAAATAAAGCATATTTTACATAAAAATCAATAAATCTGTACAAATTTGGGCTTTTTTTATATAGTTTCCTTAATCTGAGCGGTTCAAGACTTGGCTACATTTCCTAAGTTTGCCAGCTGAACACACACAAAAATAGAGGACTTGATTCAACAAAGTTAAAGGTGCAATAGGTGATTGTCTTCAGAAATTTTTTTTGTTATGCTGGTTGAAAGTCTCTTCACATCACGATAGCAATCACTAAGTTAAGTGGTCCAAATGTATTTATATATTCTGTGGAAGGCGTAGGAATAAGGAATGTGTCCAATAAGACGCCGGTCCGAGACACAGACTCGGTGTCTCTGGTATTCTGGTCTGTGAGCGTAAATGCGGTCAGGGGGCATGGCTTTGGAAATCGATTGCAGGGAGGGTGGGAAGTTCTCTTTCAGTGCTATCAGGATAAAGTTAGCATTTTCCAAGATCTCCTACTGCACCTTTATGTGGTTAAAAAAAACTCCTACATTTCTCTCATAGAAAATAAATGGGAAATACTAAAATTCAAAGCATTTTTGTTATTATTATTTGTCCAATAAATCCAACACAATGCAGATCAAACACACACATAAATGAAGGGGTGAGCCTATACAACAGGGGTGCCCAACCCTGTTCCTGGAGATCTACCTTACTGCAGAGTTCAGCTCCAACCCTGATAAAACACAACTGGACCAGCTAATCAGGATCTGAAGGAGCACTTGATAATTACAAACACGGGCTCTGCGGGAAGGTAGATCTCCAGAAACAGGGTTGGGCACCCCTGCTATACAACATTATCAATGTGTCAAACAATCACACTCTCTCTCTCACACACACACACACACACACACACACAAAGGCATTGAAAACTACTGCCAACTAGTGGCTATTTATATTTTTGATATTTTTATATTTTTATACCATCATGAGCCACCAGATGTCACCAAAGTCCACAAATTTTTAGGGTTTGGCTGTCTGAACTTACTGGAATTATTATTTTATTTTAATTTTTTACTGAAGTAAAAGAAATATTAAATATAACATAAAACTAAGCATGTTTTATGTTAAAAAAATCACAAAAAATTGCATGAATTGATAGATTTTATTTTATCGAAGGTGGTGATATGACATTTATTTTAAAAAGAAAAATTGGGATCACACCTTAGACCTTCGTGCCCAAATTTGTCCACGAAGGACGGATTAAGGACTGTTATACGAAGGATGCTTGAGGGTTAAAAACCCGTTTTATAGATGGAAAAACTTCAGAAACGTATTACAGTACATCCTGGAATCATTTCAGATTTGAAGCACTGAAGACTGGTGTGGCTGGCAGATGTTTTCAATGCAATTAATCCATAATCCATTAATAAATAATCAAATTAATTGTCAATTAATTTCATTATTGGTTTTTAATGATTACTTGTTGAAGCCCTAAATAAATAAAGTATTGGATATATGGACACAGTAGCATAAACATGGGTAAATGGGCGATTGTATCAACTTTCTGCTGTTCGTTCATCACTTGGAAGAAGTTACACTGAAACCAAACTCTGAAATAAAATATTTAAATGTATCTCTCAACAAAATGTTGAAATTAAACCTTTCTCCTTCTCAAGATGGCTGCCAACAGAACTTCCAGAATCATAATGTCATCATTTAAAAAATAACCCAGAGCTTTAAAACGGTTACATTTAAATGGGTGACACTTAAAATGAAGTCACCGGTGCTGACAGGTGCTGCCACAGAAATGCTAATATCTTCTTCCATGCGTCCTCTTGTGCGTATGCGTGCGGTTTGGTTTGTCCACCCCACAGCATGACAACTGCAGCAACAATAACAACACACATTCACAAGTAAAACACAATCACAAATAAAGTCTAAACATAAAATTAGAATTGACATTGAGTGGGCTTATAAACAACAAGAAGAAATGAGAGAGTAGATCATGCATTCATACTTCTCTCCTTTGTCCACTCTAGTTTGTAGTTAGTTGCACGGAAGTGAGGTGAGTACGGAGGTTCAATAAGATGACCTGCATCAGGATACGTCAGGATTTCCAACAAGTGCCGATTTCCTGCTTTCTCCATCATCATCGCCATCTGGGTTTAAAAGGTCAATAGTCAACATCCAAATCATTGGTGAGAATACATTTCATCATTTTTTTTAATTGTAGTTTTTAAAGGGGGATAAGCCCCATCTCCGCAGAAGAAGGTGTTGGCCTGCTTCTACATCACTGCCTGTTTAGCCCCGCCCACCGATTTGTGCATGTAGTGTATTAATAACGAGAGAGGCGAAAATAGATCTACGCAGAAATCAAACGATAAAGATGGCTCCGAAGACAACAAGATACTGTACAGTGCCAAGCTGTGGAAAAACACAGTCTTTGCATTGCCTTCCTTCTGATCCCAACTTTAGGAAAGAGTGAATGAACTTTAATTTTAATAAAGTTCCAGACCGCATCAATAATAATTCGGTCCTTTGTTTACTTCATTTTACCACAGATTCATTTACAAACAAGGCACAGTTCGACACAGGATTTTCAGAAAGATTGAAACTAAACTTTGTCTGTTATTACAGATCGTTTGACATTTACTGAGTATTTATGCGTCCATCTGTCAAACATACACAAGTGTTAACCAGTCATAGCAGTGGGCATTTACTTCTGAGTCTACAATCCGCCACACCAATTCAAACAGAGTGTTCTGATGAGGGGGGTCAAAAACAGGACAGAAAATAGCCTATTACTTCTAAATTATGATGTTTTTTTATGTAAAAATCGTGATAACATTATAAGTAGACATCAGAGAACATTATAGAATAATAAAAAAGCCAGTTCATGACCCCTTTAAATAAACTTATAAAACAAATAGTTCCTGTCCTTTATTACGATTGGTTGAGCCATGTCCAAAGCTGTTGTATCTTACTCTTGAAACACACACCTGTGACCTCATTGTCAGTATTAGCCTACTCTACCACTGTGCCTACAGTATGTGTTGCTTAGCCAATCTGCTATCTGAACTACTGTACATTGCTTGGTGGAAGAAGAATATATTTTATCAATATCATTACCAGTATTGGGGAAAGTTACTTTTAAAAGTAATGGATTACAATACTGTGTTACTACCTTAAAAAGTAACGTCTCGGATGACCGACGAATTGGGATCTCACTTAGATAGACCAATCTACTTCGAGTGTAAACTCGAAACGAGCCAATGCACATTGGCATGTGATTATTGCATCCAGCTGCTGCTGATCACAGCATGAGTATAAGTAGGCAGCAGATGCAGTGCATATTCAGGTTTTCGCTGAGGAGCCGAGCCGGTGACCCGGCCGCTCAGCGGTGGTACAGGAGCTGTGGCGACGGGACGTGACGTCTCCATTCCCTCCCTCGGGGAACGAGGGTTACCTTCGTAACCGAGACGTTCCCTTTCTTCCTTCACGAGATTGGAATACTACCAAGGCACGGTACCGCCACTCCAGGGTCATGTGGAACACCTGCGCCCCTACTTTTGAGTGAGGCCAGGGCTGCACAAGAGGACAGTAGATGCTTACTTGGCATACCAACTGAGTAAGCCGGGTAACAATGGGAAAAACGTACCGTTCTACTTGGAAACAAGGGACGTTACGGAGCTCCAAACTGCCGAGGAGGTTTTTTTTCGGAAGCCATACACATATGGGGACGTACGTAGGGGCAATATGGAGAGGAGATGATTGTAACACTCATGGAAATTGCAGAAGTCTGCCGGGTAAACACGGGCTCTGAGGCTATACCGTTGACTTTACACATATGGGATCCACTTAAGTCACTACATATGGAACTCAGCCCTCTACTGGTTCTCATGGATTCATTGAGTGAGGGCCTGGCGCAGGACGTTCCGCCAAGTCTGGCTGCCGAGGGGACGGAGGAGCTCAACAGGGTCTACTATATGGACTATCTGGAGTGGTTTTTGCAAGCCGACCCGAAGCTGGGGCCTCTCAGTGCTTCTACCTGTTTGAGGTGAGAACACAGGAGGATACCGGCTCCACACGAAGGCTATAGAATCTAGCGAATGTGTTAGGAGACGCCCAGCCCGCAGCCCTACAGATGTCTGCCAGTGAGGTGCCACGAGCCAGCGCCCAAGAGGATGCAAAACTTCTAGTTGAGTGAGCTCGCAACCCGAACGGGAAGGGCACACCTTGTGCCTGATAAGCCAAGGTGATGCATACACTATCCAGTGGGCCATCCTCTGCTACGAGACGGCATTCCCCTTCTGCCGGCATCCGTGACAGACAAAGAGCTGGTCTGAGGTTCTGAAGCTTTGCGTCCGGTCTATGTAGCATCTTAAGGCTCGGACAGGACAGAGCAAGACTAGGGCTGGGTCTGCCTCCTCCGAGGGCAGCGTTTGGAGGTTCACCACCTGATCCCTGAAGGGAGTAGCGGGAACCTTGGGCACGTAGCCGGGCCGGGGCCTCAGGGTTACCTGGGAATCAGCCGGCCCGAACTCTAGGCATGAATCGTTGACCGAAAATGCGTGCAGGTCCCCTACCCTCTCGATGGAGGCCAATGCCGGCAGGAGCAAAGTCTTCATCGAAAGGAACTTCAGCTCAACCACCTGCAAAGGCTCAAATGGGCCCCCCCCCCTGCTGTAGTGCCGTGAGCACCAGAGTCAGGTCCCAAGAGGTTATAGAGGGGGGCCGTGGAGGATTTAAACTTCTCACCCCCTTAAGGAACCTGACAACCAGGGCATGCTTCCCCAGCGACTTCCCTTCTACGGGGTCGTGGGTTAACCAGCATTTGCAGCGACAAAAACTTTAAGGGAGGAGGAGGAGGACAAGCTTCGCTCCAACTTCTTGCTGCAAAAAGGACAGCACAACTCCGATCGGGCATCTTCGGGGGTCTTCTCGGCGAGAAGAACACCACTCAACGAACAGGTTCCACTTCAAAGCGTAGGCGTGTCTCGTAGACGGTGCTCTCGCTGAAGTGATTGTGTCAACTACCTCTTGGGGTAGGCCACTTAGAACCTCTGCGTCCCGTCCAGGGACCATAAGTGGAGATTCCACATGTCTGGACGCGGGTGCCACAGGGTGCCCCGTCTCTGAGTCAGTAATCCTTCCTCAGAGGAATCGGCCAAGGGGGGGGGGGGGGGGGGGAGGGGCTGTCGCGAGGAGAATTAGTTCCGGGAACCAGGTCCGGGTAGGCCAATAGGGTGTCACCAGCAGGACCTGCTCCTCATCCTACCTGACCTTGCACAGCAACTGTGCCAGAATGCTCACTGGGGGAAACGCATACTTGCGAAGGCACCGCGGCCAGCTGTGTGCCAGAGCGTACGTGCCGAGTGTTCCGTCGGTCAGGGCGAAGAACAACTGGCAGTGCGAGGTTCTGGAGAGGCAAACAGGTCTACCTGAGTGGCTCTGAAACGTCTCCAAATCAGCTGGACCGGCTGGGGATGGAGTCGCCATTCTCCGGGGAGTGCAGCTCGGGACAGCTCGTCGGCTGCACGGTTGAGCAGACCCTAAATGTGGACAGCACGAAGTGACCTCAGATGCTTCTGACTCTAGAGGAGGAGGTGGCGGGTGAGTTGCGACATGCGACGGGAGTGCAGACCACCTTGTCGGTTGATGTACGCAACGGTCGCTGTGTTGTCCGTGCGGACTAGTACATGCTTGTCTCGTAAGCACCCTTTGAGAAGGCCCAGGGCAAGGTGCACTGCCAGCAACTCGAGGCAGTTGATGTGCCAGTGCAGTTGGGGCCCTGTCCAGCCGGTTGCAAACCACAGCATGCCTGGAGACCTGTTCTAAGGGCACTCTTGCCTGGAGGAACGTAAGGTCTGATCACGGGGTGAAGGTTTTGGCGGCAGGCCGGTGTAACTTGGACCAGGAAGGTGCTGCGTTGCCACGCCCACCTCGGGACTCGGCCATGGAGCCAGTGCTGCAGCGGTCTCATATGGAGCAGCCCCAGCGGCGTGACTGCCGCCGTAGCTGCCATATGCCCCAGGAGCCTATGAAACTGTTTCAGTGGAACCGCCGTCTTGAAGTATTCAGCAGTTCAACACCAGCTGATGCACAGCGTGAGGCGTGCTGTCTGTTCGACTGAGTCCAACTCCATGCCGAGAAAAGAGATCCTCTGCACGGGGGGGGGAGTTTGCTCTTTTCCCAGTTGACCCGAAGGTCCAACAGGCTTAGGTGTGAGAGCACCAAATCCCTATGTTCGCACCATGATCACGGGGAACAGGGACAGCCCGGAGGGCAGGACCTCGTACTGATATGCTCGTCCTTCGGACGCGAACCACAGCAATGGTCTGTGGTGCGGAAGGGTCGAAACATGAAGTACGCGTCCTTCAGGTCGACCACTGCAAACCAATCTCAGGGACGGATGCACCAGAAGATGCGTTCCTGCGTCAACATCTTGAACGGTAACCGGTGAAGGGCCCGATTCAAGACACGCAGATCCAAGATCGGTCTCAACCCACCACCTTTCTTGGGTACAATGAAATAGGAGCTGTAAAACCCCGTTTTCATATCGGCTGGAGGGACCGGCTCTATCGCCTCCTTCGCCAGTAGGACTGCGACCTCCGCCCGCAAGGCAGGACCATCGGCCGCCTTCACTGTTGTGAAGCAGATGCCACTGAACTTGGGGGGGGACGCCGGGCGACTGAATCGCATAGCCGAGCCTGACGGTTCGAAGGAGCCATCGAGACGGGCTGGGTAGCTCTAGCCAGGCTCCCAGACACCGCGCAAGTGGCATCAATGGAACTACAGGCATACCCGCAGTGGGGCAGCACGGAAGAACGCAGGGACCCGGCACGGGCGTCTCGTAGCCGGTCCGAGGCGGGTCTGGGTGTGTGTAACACTGACCTGCGTCCGAGCAGAGGGTGCGTGGGTAGTCCATTGGTTCGTCCTCCCGATCCACCCACTGCTGCTCACTGGCGAGAGAGGAGGGTGAGTGTGATACGCACTGGATCGTCCACAGCCCCCCGTCCCCTCAGGGGACCCAGAAATAGAGGAATTGCTCTTTGTCGAGTATTTGGGTACCACCGACCGAGAGGTCAGTGGCGGAAAAGATGAAAAGATTCTCCACCCAGCCCTCCTCCAGGGGAAGGATTGGTGAGGTCACCATCTCCTGAAGAGCAGAATCCAAGAACTCCGGGTCGCCCGTCTCAGGGACGCAGCCTGCTTTGGCGGGCTGGACAGGCAGGAGTGCTGCTCTTGTTTTGGTGGTGGCAGGGGGCCGCCCTCGGCGACGGCAGCAGCTGCACGCCGGGGCAGGATGTCCTGATGGCCTCAGTCTGCTTTGGTCAGCGGAGAACTGCTGGGCAAGTTCTCCACCGTGTCGCCGAAAAGGCCGGCCGTGACACGGGGGCATTCAAGAATCGTGTCTTGTCCGTCTCGTGCATGTCAGCCAGTCACAGCCAGAAATGGCGCTCCTGGACAACCATAGTGGACATCGCACGACCCAGAGACCCCGCCGTAACCTTCGTCGCTCATAGCGCGAGGCCCGCCGCGGTGCGGAGTTCTCTCTGAAATTCCGGGTCGTGACCACCCTCGTGCAAATCCCTCAGTGCCTTGGCCTGGTGCACTTGCAACCACGCCGTAGCGTGTAAGGTGGAGGCAGCTTCTCCACAGGTCGTATAAGCATCGCTGACCAGTCGAGTACCTACAGACCCGGGAGGGGAGGCACGGTTCTCCCTGCCAGTTGGAGGCAGTATTAGGACACAACTGTATCGCAACCAACCGCTCCACCGGGGGAACCCCCGTATACCCCCTAGCTGCACCACCACGGGGTGGGTGAAGGATTTTGTTTTGGAGGGAACCAGAGATCGGTCTACGGCGTAAAAAGGTGCCGTCCACGGACCTGTTGGCTCCTCATGCCACCTCCGGAAGAGAAGAAATGCACCGAGGCACCCCGAGAAACAAGCGTGGCAACCTGAGGGCTCGGGACACGGTGAAGTCTCCACTCGAGCCCTACCTCCTACGGCGCCAGGGAAATACTAGCCATTATTTTCTGGATCCGATTCAGGCATTGCCTACGGTCCCGGAGGAGAGCAGCGTCAGCCGATCTTCTCTCCAGAAAGCTTGGCTCACCCCTCCGTGCTGCAATGGACATCCGATCGTCGGGGGGAGCCTCGGAAGAAACAGGAGTACGCCCAACGCCAGAAAAAGGACGCCCCCGGCTTTTCCACCAGAGGGAACCCCAGATCTAGGCAGTGGCACGGGCACTCCGCCCCCTTGCAGGTAACGGAGTCTGGTCCGCAACTCCGAGATGGTCATACCCCCGCAATGGGAGCATGAGTCATCCACGAAAACCACCTCAGCGTGCTTCATGCCCAGGCACGAGAGGCAACGATCGTGACCATCACCCGGCGTCAGGTAACGACCGCACCCAGAAACACGGATGGTATGACATCTTTAAAAGGACGCGTCTTTAAAAAGACGTTCCACCGTGAAGCTCTTTTAGATGGAAATTGTTCTTTTAGTGTGCTGAAGCGCACAGGGGAGATGGCCGACTGCAACACACACAGGGGTAGTGCAGCCTGTTGTGTGCAACCCACTCGACACAGGAAAACCACCACAGCTGAAGCGCCGTCCACCAGCACGAGAGCCCACCGAAGAGCGTGCTTTGACTGTAGTTTTTCTCACTACTGTAGGAAGGTCAGGAGCAGAACATAGAACCGCTTGGCTCCTCAGCGAAAAGCTGAATATGCACTGCATCTGCTGCCTACTTATACTCACGCTGTGATCAGCAGCAGCTGGATGCAATAATCGCATGCCAATGTGCATTGGCTCGTTTAGTTTACACTCGAAGTAGATTGGTCCCTCTAAGCGAGATCCCAATTCGTCGGTCATCCGACATGACGTCGAGAGTGACCGACTGAAAGGGAACTAATTACGTTACTTAGTTACTTTTAATGGAAAATAATGAGTTGCATTACTTTTGCGTTACTTTTTAAATCTGGGCAGGGCTTGCTTGTTTGTTTTTAATAAAATTAAGTTATATTTTGGGCAAACGTAAAAGCCTTTTCACACCAGAAGTGAAATGAATAAGCCTCAAGCTGAAGGAAAAGTAAATTCACCATTGGTACAGTAGAACGCAGAAGAAAGTTTAACA
The DNA here is from genome assembly GCA_018155175.1 of Sinocyclocheilus anophthalmus. NCBI lineage: Eukaryota > Metazoa > Chordata > Actinopteri > Cypriniformes > Cyprinidae > Sinocyclocheilus > Sinocyclocheilus anophthalmus. The sequence goes on from JADLZN010009057.1 coordinate 268,556, forward strand.
CACATCAACAATAAAAAAAGAAGCACAAATGTTTATCTAGAGTAATTTTTGCTTATTAGTATGGTTGAATTGGATCATCGAAGTTCAGCAGCAAAGACATTGGTTAATAAAATGGGATTAAATACATAAAGGATATTTGTGTTATTTAACATTTAATTATTGCAGGTTTGCATCATAATCTGAGTTGCATTTCACAGTTTTTATAATTTATCTGTTTTTTGTTTTTTTTTGCGAGTGAGATGAATTAATGCATGTTCACATTTATTCTAGAACTACAGTAACATCTTCTGAATTCTCTCAACATGGGGACAGGAGAGCTGTCAATCAATAAATGGGGAAAAAAAGTAACTGGAGTTACTTATTTGAAAAAGTAACATGTTTTCCTGTCAATTAAAAAGTTGTGTGTTACTTTACTAGTTACTTGAAGAAAGTAATCTGATTATGTAACTCACGTTACTTGTAATGTGTTACCCCCCAACACCGATCATTAAATTTTTTGTTGCTGTGTATTTATTTTATGAATAAAAATAAAATACATATTTATTTTATGGAATAAGCCTTGTGAAGCCATGGTTTACAGTGATTTTAGAACAGCTAACAATGTTGGAAGTTTGTAGGGCTGAAAAGGTATGTAAGGTTTGTTCAATTTAAAACAGATCGATTTGTGGCAAACCTAATTACTATTTGATGATGTGTATGACTGCCATGATAAAATGGTCAAATGGTGGACTTGTAATGTGCACTAACAACATAAATAGGGTAAAGATTGATTTCATGCAGATTTTGGGTATGTTTACATACAACAGTGTGCTAAAAATGGAAAATGTTTTCCTTTCATTTTTGAAAAGTTTTGTGTACGTATGAGTGATGACAATGTTGTCAGAATAATCCTGATCCCCGTTCATACTGATCTGTGAAAATGACTAAAACGCTGTATTATTCATGTCAGGCTAGTAGTTGGCAATGTCACTTTGTTAAGAAACACTACATGCCAGCACACATATCTATAGACTGAACACGTAATACACATGCACAACATCACTTATTTTTCAATTTATCAGTTACACTTTATTTTGATAGTCCACCTTAACATTCAACTAACAATAAGTAACTTTGCAAAAATCAATTCAGATGAAGGCATCTCAGGAGACAGGAATTGAAGCTAACATTGGATTTGGATGTGCCTTGTTACCTTCATGTTGTTCCAAACCCGTAAAACCTTTGTTCATCTTCAGAACACAAATTAAAATATTTTTGATGAAATCCGAGATTGACCTACTTCTGACCCTCCATAAACAGCAAGGATACTATCATAGTCAAGGCATAGAAACGCAGTGAGGACATAGTCCATGTGGCAGTAGTGGTTCAAGCGTAATTTTATGAAGCTACAAGAATACTTTTTGTGCGCAAAGAAAACAAAAATAACGATTTCATCAATTATTCTCCTCTGCGTTCACCCTATAGCGCCTTTATGGAGAGTACCACGATGCATGTGTGTGCTTTCCTCCGCACGTAAACAAGGTGAAGTGCATGCATGTTCTAAGTCAGCAGCACTACACGCATCCATTATGACACATATACCCAATGACTATGAAAGGTATTTTCTGCCAATTTTAAATAAATCAATTAAATTATAAAAATTTAAATGAAGGTTAAATCATCTCATTTCATTTTCAGTTTTTGGCACATATTTTGGGTACAGATTTCTATAATGAAATTATTAATCTGGTTTTCATTTTTTATAATTTAATTGATTTATTTAAAACTGGCAGAAAATACCTTCCATACATGACTGCTATAATTTAATGCACAAATAAATGCACGGCCATTTAGATTTGTTCTCTGCATCAGAAATATATAATGATCTGTTAGATCTTTAAAAATGTATAAGGCTGATTTTGTGGTGTTTATATTAGCCATTTGATTGGTTATATCAAGAAGCAGTAAAGAGCAATCCACTTACAGTGTGGATTAATCGTGTTTGTGTTGAAGACTCAGGATTTATGTATGACCATTTTTGCTACACAAAAACTTTTAAGGCCATTTCACAGTGCATCGACAGACACAGACAAATGCTGACAGCCAGCGGAGTGCAGTACTTTTCTTCTCAGATATTCCAAAATGCCAATTCAACAAGTTTAATCGGCAAAAACAAGCGCAGATCAACGCCAATCAAGACATGAGGTCATGAATAATTAATCGAAGCATCTTCTCATAAGATAAGGACACAGTTATTGAATAATTAGGAGAAACATGAATAATGAATAATTAGAAGAAGAATTTAATATGAATAATTAGGAGAAACGACACATCATTAAATGGCCCATAACCTCAAGCAGCTCGTCATTGCTTGTTAAGTGAACTAGCTGTGCTCCCCTCATCGTGAAGGGCCTCTTGCACTCCCTATCTGGGCATCTGTGAGCAGATGCTTCAGATTCTGTTCTGTGAGAATGCCACAGTCACGTAGGGCCCCTAGGCTGGTTTAATACAGCCTCGGTTAGCCCTTAAGCAACTGTGTTTCTAAATCCATGCTATGGTAAGTGTGCACGTGAAGGCTTTGTGCACTTTCTAAAATCCACATTGTGGTAAGTGTGCACGCTAAGCTTTCTGCGCACTTTCTAAAATCCTGTATGGTAAGGGTTAAGCGCTGTCAGCCTCGTTCCCTTTCTCTGAGTTGGTTTAGGCCCCAGTTCTCGCCTTGGGCTCCACTCAACTTATGTATCTCTGTTGATACATTTCTGAGCAGGGTGTTGCTACCAAAGATCTGTCGAGTAAGTTCTTTTGGCAGGTTTATTCAGAACTGACGGTAGCCCTCCTGGGTGGCAGGTCAGGGTCTGGTTTGGTTATTTAGACACCTGGCTGTATCCCCTTAAAGGAATCTCTTCTTATTCCAAGCCTTGAGCTCTGTCCTAGGCTTGGGCTTCCTAGCCCAGCCCTTAACAGGTAAATTAGTTTAGGGCATGCAGCTCAGGCCCTTGGCCGAAGGGGATAATGTCACTGACAGCCATCAAGATGTCCTTTGGGGCAACTCCCATGGCTATGGTAGAGTTGGTACTTAGTGCTCGCCGTGGTTTTCTGGCATGCACTCCCCTCAGCATGGCGGCGTGGGTATACCGTTCCCCATAGCGACCTCTAGAGGACGCAGTTCGAAGTTCCCTCGGAAGGGCACGTCTCAGGTTACATATGTAACCATGGTTCTCTGAGAAGGAAACGAGACAGTGAGTCCTCTAGTTCCCTTGCCATGCTTCGGATTTAAGCTTCAGATGAAGAAGCAGATGACGTGTTCTCCCGGGCGCCCTTTTATACTGTGGTCGTGCCGGGTGATGATGCCACAGGCTGTTGCCGGCCAATGTTATTGTCGTGTTTAGATGTATGCTTCAGACACCAGTCACGCTGAAGGCGTTCCCCATAGGGACCCCTAGAGGACGCAGTGTCTCGTTCACTTCTCAGGGAACCATGGTTACATACATAACCTGAGACGTTTTCTAATACAATTAAAATTAACAGATGCTAACATTGTCTGCAATGATGTGCAACACAAACACCTCGGTTAAAATGTCAGAAAATGTAATTTAGAGTTCCATGAACTTTTAATGAAGTTTTGAAGTTTGCTCTGTTTTATGTCACAGTAGAAAGCAATGTTTAGTAATAAGCTTAATGTGACAGAACTGAAAAATATGTAACTCACGTCTTCAGCGGATTCCACTGCAGGAATAGTCTGATCATCATCCCCATTCACCAACAGAAGAGGACACTTTATTCTCCCAACCTGTGTGCATTTTAAAAGATGATTGGCGTTAGCAGAAAACATATGATTAGAAAGAGATTCAAAACTAGACAAAACATCAACAAATCCATAATGATATATACTCACATCAACTTTGTCACTTTGACAGGTAAGCGATAAGATCAGATTTCTGTGGATAACCTGGTTGTTCTCATTCACATATAGCTTATCTGCATGGCTGGAATTAACATTTTTTTTTAAATTATTATTCTTACCATTAGTAAAATATTCACAATGTACAGATTTACTCAGTATTACAGTTGTTTAATAGTGTGAACACAAATCTCATTGTTTTATCATGTACCCATAATATATTTAGACACTTAAGTCACACTTAATTTAGGAATGTCATTGTACTTGATATCTGACAATATTAAACACGTAAGAAAAAGTAAGAGCCACACAAGAGCCTAAATACTCGAAACTTTAGATTTGGTTAGAAATGTAAATTGTGAATATGTATTTAAAATTCTGAATATTTACATGAAAGTTGCAATATACAGATAAGTGTGAACATATAGATAAAAAACTGAATAAATAAATGCAAATCATGAATATATGTATAGAAGTTCATCTGAATATATAGTTAAAAGTCTGAAGAAACAGAATTAAATTCGAAAATATAGTTATTATTCTGACTATATAATTGTAAATCAGAATGTATATTTATAAATATTGAGTATTTAAAGCAAATCTGAATATATGCTAACTCTTCATAAAGACATTAAACATAATATATCTTATTATAGGAATGTCAATAAGGCGATGTTCTAGGGAAATACTCCTTTGGTTTAGATGCACTTACACAAATTTATATTTAATATTAAACATATTATATATATTATATATATTATTATATATATATATATATAATTATATAACAATTCCATTATATAGTCACACTACATTACATACTGCAATTAACATGTATTATCAGAATGATAACTACATCACGATTTACAGTTATATATTTCAGGACTTTTAACTATATATTCTGATGTAAATTATATATTGAGAGGGTATTGTATCTATAAATTCAAACTTACAACTATATATTCAGAATACATTGATATATTCAGGTTTCTAAAATATAATTATTATGAATTACTTCTATATATCCGATTATAACTGTATATTCAAATTTACTTATATAGATATTCAAGATTTACATTTATAGATGATAATTCAGTTTTATGTAATTATTTTCTGTTGGTGCTTAATACCTCTTTTACTACACACACACACACACACACATACATACACACACACACACACACACACACATAACTGTGACTTAAGTGTTAAAATGATTGTGGGGGCACTCTGTGTAATAAAAATTATGATAATTGCTAAACACTTGTAACGCCATAACATCCTCATCCTACATCCTTATGGTTTCTGTGTCTCACTTTTTCATCTCCTCAAAGAGTTCAGAGAGGGATTTATCAACAGGCATCAGATGACTTCCACTTATGCACACACAACACTGGGGCTGCACAATAAAAAGACACACCAAAATATGAAATGTAATACAAATAATCTGCATTTAAAATGTAGATACACGTGTTTACATGTGCCAAGAAAACCTTAATGACTTTGGAGTAGGACACCATACTGAGTGTGATGGCACTTCCCAAACATAGCCCAAGAACAGCCAAATGATCCTTCTTTACCATTGGATGATTCTTCAGGATCTGGTATGCTTTCTACAGGAAACATGTGTACATAAACATAAACATGCACATCTGTAAAGACTATATGAGGACTATATACAGTTGTCCCACAACATAACCGGACTTTGGGTCTAGGTTTGCATGCACTCAATCCAAATGGATTTTACATTTTGAGTGAAGGCTCAGGAGAGAAGATATTTTTTTTTAGCATTCATCCAATGTGTGACCACTCTCTTTGTCACAGCTTATGAGATGTTGTGATAATCTTTACACAGAAATTGGAGTCGGGACTGAGCCAAAACTCAGCAGTCTAAACATATGGGAAATCAACTCCATATATTATCACATTTGCTTTTATGGCCCAGAAATCTGAGTGGGTGCTGAAATAGTTCCTCTGGAACTACAGGAAGGTAATTACAATGCCAAACTACATCAAATGTCATGTCAAGTTGGTCCACATTATTAAACCAAAAGTTCTGAATTACCTCAAAGTAAGAAGCATCAGTGTCTTCCAGTCTCAGGTCTTCTGGAGCGAGGTACTCAAGTGCCATGGATGCAAAACCATGAGATGCAAGCAGGGCAGAACGGTACTCAACCAAACCGCCACCAGCTCCCCACAGGTCCAGCACTCCTGGGTATGGCCCGGGGCCTAAAAACACATGGCAAGTAATTTTTTAAGCAATTTACATGACTTCTTTTACATAAAATCGAATATACATCCACCCCCTGGGAAAACGGGGAATATGAATCAATGTCAAAATTGAACTTGAATGGTTGTGGGTGATTAGAAATTTAATATGGATATTTGTACCTGGAGGCAGGAATAATGTTCCTCGTATTTCTTTCTCCCTGATGTTAACCCTCTTCACACCTGGTGCGACGTACCAGCGCTCAGTAACACTGGTTGTCAAGGGTGTTTGCTGGCTGAAGCCTTGAAATAGATGCCCACTGTATACTGAAATGCAAACTTCCATTGGTCTGAAAATGTCCCTCTTACGTAACCTGGTGTAAAGACCAGTAGTTAGGTGACTTCTGGCTTCCAAACTCCTCACATAAAAATGAAACCTGAATTTAAACTTGGTAATAAAAAGCACACACCATCACATTTTTCTAGTCAAAGCTACCTGAGTCCATGTCGACTTCCTGGTATGGGCCTCATGCTCCACAGCAACCCCATTGGCTCTGTGCCTTCATAAGTGCCTCCCAAACTTTCATGTTTGAACCCTAAATTATATATGACAGCATACATCCACAACATGTACTTGCAAATTGTAACAAAGTTTCAGTTGATATCTGGATCATTATAGAAGTGGCAACTTATTATAAACCCAGATAAATGAGCATAGGAATCTAGATGTGTATCTTCCCCGAAACTGATATTAAAATGACCAGTTTTAAAGTTTTTGTTATTTGGATATCCTTGCTGAAAATCTGTGGGTAATTTGCTCTGGAATATGTACTGTTTTCATAAAAAGTAAGTGACGTGACATGGAATTTGTGCTCTGCATTTAAACCATTCAAATGCACACACAGAGCAGTGAGTAGTGAACACACACCCGGAGCAGTGGGAAGCAATTTTTGCTGTGGCACCCTGGGAGCAGTTGGGGGTTTGGTGCCTTGCTCAAGGTTCTCATTTCAGTTGTGGTATTGAAGGTGGAAGACAGGGCTGATCATTCACTCTTCCCACCTCCAATCCCTGCCGGTACTGAGACTCGAACCCATGACCTTTGGGTTACAAGTCTGACTCTCTAACCATTAGGCCAGTATATCTCTGAAACTTTAATTTCACTAAAGTCCTCCTGGAAAACAAGTCCCATCAGAATAGAAATTTACTTAGTTTCTATCTAGTTTAAGTAGGATCTAGCTGTAGACCTAACTGTAAGTCATTTATTTTATGTAATTTATGGCCATAAGCTTGTCCAGTCAGTTGGATGATGTTTAACCTAGTTAGGGCTGATAGACCATCTTGGCAAAACTGGCTGGTACCTAGTTGATGTAATTTCCACTTTAATCCAAAACATGACTTGAGATCCTTATGCTGTTATAAGGAGCTTGTATAAAGGAGCATCAACTTTGTTAAGATGGAGCTCCTTGTAATTCAACTGGGGGCTGAAAGACTAATGCCAAATGGAACAGTATGAAACCTGGGGGAAGTGTTTCATGAGCAGCTGAGCTTTGCCACCCACATTTCAACAATGGCACATTCAGGCAAACTTGCCCTTTATAACACTGGAAAATCAAATCTTTCTTGTCAGAAAACACTGCACAGCTCCTCAACCAAGCTCTTGTCATTTCAATAATAGACTACTGCAATGCACTGCTGGCCAGCATGACTAAGTATCTACAGATGAGCCAGAATCCGGCAGCTCATCAATCAGTCAGAAAGAGAACCTATGTCACATTTCTCCTGATCTCACTCCACTTGCTCCCAATAACTACCAGAATCAAATCATGCATTAGACTGTACTACGCACCTGTCACTGATCCATGTTCATCACTGACATAGTGTCCAAATGCCTCCCAGAAGTCCTTGTCATCTGACTGATGCAGAGAGTGTAGTGTCACTTTTTGATTTGGTGGTAAATTTGTTACCACAAACTGAAACTTCTCATCCACCAGTCCTCGAACGGGCTGAACAGATAGCAAAGGGCATGTCCTCTTCTGAGTACTCACAGACCTATACAGAGAATACATGTGAAAATAGAATCTGAAATGTACTTCTGGCTTACCTTAAAGAATAGCAGTTGTGTTAAGGAATATGGATGGTATACCAAAGATATCCTATTCATAGTGTCCAAATATCTGTTATTGTGAAAAATTCTAACTGCAGACCAAACCACAGAACCTACCCAACACATTTCAATTCTCTATTTCAAGGTTAATTAGGGGGATAAACCTTCAAAATGCTAAACTAAAACCATGGTCTGAGACAGATCTGCCAATCAGAGAATAAATAGCGTTACTCTACCCCACTCATTGCAATATGTATTAGATTACACACATAAAATGTCCATGTAATCTCTAAGGCCTATACACACACACACACACACACACACATATATATATACAGTGCTGTGAATTGTTTTTTTGCCCCCTTCCTGTTTTTTTTTTGCATATTTGTTACACCTGAATGATTCAGATCATCAAACAAATTTTAAGATTGCACAAGTAACCAGAGAAATGACAAATGCCGTTTTGAAATAATTATTTCATTTATTAAGGGGAAAAAAGTTGTCCAAACCTACCCGGCACTACGTGAAAAAATAATTGCCCCCAACCAAAAAAACCATTTTCTAATAACTGGTTGTGCCACCCTTTGCAGCAACAACTGCAATCAAGCATTTGCGATAACTGGCAATGAGTCTTTCACATCGCTGTGGAGGAATTTTGGCCCACTCTTCTTTGCAGAATTGTTTTAATTCAGCCACATTGGAGGGTTTTCGAGCATGAATTGACTGTTTAAGATCATGCCACAGCATCTCAATCGGATTTAAGTCCGGACTTTGATTTGGCCACTCCAAACCTTAATTTTGTTTTTCTTGAGCAATTCAAAGGTGGACTTGCTGGTGTGTTTGGGATCATTGTCCTGCTGTATAACCCAAGTGTGCTTGAGCTTGAGGTCACAAACTGACGGCCGAACATTGTCAATTATTGACCCAAATATCCTCAATACAATCTTTATGTACTTATGTAACATAATGTAACTTAATTATATGGAGCCAGAAATAATACAAAATTCATAAATGCACAGCACAATTTACATTTACAAATTCCGATTTGTAAATTCAAAACACAATTCATAAATACACAAGTAAAAGCATAAATATTTCCCCAAAAGCATCTTACCTAAATCAATTTAAAATGTTTACACAAATATGTATATATACATTTCTTGAATTAATTTCCATCACACATTTATGAATGATGTTACATGTATTTATGGATCGCTGAATCTGCATTTGCAAATCATCACACATGCGTGGACTGCTTTGAATTTGTGTATGGTATTTTTGAGACATTCCTGGCAGGTTAAGATTCATAAATATCTTTTTTTGGAGGATGTTCCGTTCAGCCAATCGTGGTGAGCTTTTAATCCACCAATTAAAACATTCTTTACTGAACAGACTCAAGAAGCTCAACGCTGCACTTGTACTGTGCATTGTTCCATGATCGGGTCCTTGATGTAAAGACATTTTAATGGGTACTCTTTTTTTAGCACCTGATTACAATTTCTACAAAATCACATTATGATTTATATCTTTCACAGAAAATACAGCTACCTGGTTAGCCTGCTGTCTTATACACCAAAGTTGCACATACCCTGTTTATTCAGATCAATCTGTAATGTTATCAAATAAGTGTTAAATGTCCAGAAATTTCATTTAATAACAACAATTATGTAACGTGTTCTGTTGTTATTAGTAGTAGTAGTATCAGGTTATCAGTAACTTTTGATCAGGCATTAAAAACAGCTATCACCACCTAAGGGAGATTTCGAACACACACAAGCGAAGAGATTTCAGCTTGGAGGATGAAAACCACACTCAACGAGTGAGTAAAGTCGTTTTTTTATCTGATAGCATTTTCTTATGATTAAAGATTGTTTTAGTTAATTAAGTGTGCAGTGTTACAAAGTTATTAGTCCATGCCAGCTTTCTGATATTATAACTGGTGTTTGTAGGAACACTTTAGTAATCACAGGATGAATAGGCGATAAACAATCAGTAAAACAACGATTTCGATGCTAAACTATTGCACAATTTTAAATATGATTTGTAGTCAGTGGGTTCTAAAGTTACCATTGCGACCAGCTATAATCATAAGAAAATGCCATCAGATAAAAAAACGACTACTCACTCGTTGAGTGTGGTTTTCATCCTCCATGCTGAAATCTCTCCGCTGTGTCTGTTCGAAATCTCCCTTAGGTGGTGATAGCTGTTTTTAATGCCTGATCAAAAGTTACTGCGAACCTGATACTACTACTAACAACAACAACAACAAAACACATTACATAATTGTTGTTATTAAATTAAATATCTGGACATTTAACACTTATTTGATAACATTACAGATTGATCTGAATAAACAGGGTTTGTGCAACTTTGGTGTATAAGACAGCAGGCTAACCAGGTAGCTGTATTTTCTGTGAAAGATATAAATCATAATGTGATTTTGTAGAAATTGTAATCAGGTGCTAAAAAAAGAATACACATCAACAGTGTTGGGCAGTAACGCATTACTGTAATTTGTAACTTTTTTAGTAACGGAGTAATTTAACGCATTATAATTTTCAAAATAGTAATTAGAGTATAGTTACAAGCCAACCGAGGTCTCTATACGTTACTGCCACGTTATGTGCGCAGGTGGAGGTTTGCAAATGCAGATTCAACGATCCATTAAATACATGATAACATCATTCATAAATGTGTGATGGAAATTAATTCAAGAAATTTATATATACATATTTGTGTAAACATTTGTAATTTATTTAGGTAAGATGCATTTGTGTGAGCATTTGGGGAAATATTTATGCTTTTACTTGTGTATTTATGAATTGTGTTTTGAATTTACGAATCGGATTTTGTAAATGTAAATTGTGCTGTGCATTTATGAATTTTGTTTGGCAAATGTATTCTTTTTGAGGCTGATCTGGCTCCATATAATTATAATACCAATTTATCCACTCCCTGGTAAGAATATAAATAAATGAGGAATTTTCAATGAATGTAACATTCTATATTTGTAATTTAAACATTTTTAAACATTTGAACATTTATAACATTTAATAAAAATGAAATGTGGCCATCAAAATATTTGTATATCATTTCTCATCCTGAAGAAAACACTGATTATACAAGTAAAATGGCTTACCTTAAGGAAATGAAGTTGTTCACACTGTTTATTTGTTTTAATATTGTCAAATGTGCCACACACCTAAGTTTAGAATTAAAAAAGGCTGCACTGAAATAATACATAATTGTATAAGGTTGTGCAGGTGCAGGCAATGAGAAAGGCAATGACTCAGGAACAGAGTTTGATGGGTTTTTATTCAGGTAAAAAAAATGCCCTGAGGTGAGAACAGAGAACAGTGCAGATTAGGCGGCGACATAACTGGGGCATTAAAAATTATTATAATTATATTTATTATTTGAGAAATAATATTAATAATTATATTATAAATATAAATATTATTATTTACCCATAGGTATGGTGGCTTGCAGGCAGAACACCATGCTCACATTCATAGACATGAGAGTGCATGGCAAGACAAACAAACCCAAAAACTCACACTCACATTAAGTTAGTTACACCAATCACATGGTCATACATGGCAGGATTGTTCTGAACCTATCATCCTAATAAAGGAACCACCACACATAATATACAGATTTTACTTTGGGGATTTTATATATCTTATTAACTTGTATTTTCATCCCCCCAGGGAATGTACAGATGTGAAAATTCTATATGACTTTATAGGTAACATATATGGCAACATCACTCTTGAAATAGTATTGATATAAAAATTGAGATAACCAGTTACATAAAAAAAAAATGTTATGTTGGGTTGAAAAACAACTAAGGCATTTGCTTTCCTGTCCTAAACTATATCTTCCGTAACAAAAGGGCCATTTGGAATTACTGAAGACACAGAGGTGCTGACAATGATCAAAGCCTATAGGCCAAGATGTGTATACATCGGGGGTCTGCTAATTGTCACACCTTTATTACAGTGGGGAAAGCTTTAATCTGCTGATTGGTTAGTTTGAATGTTTGGTTTTCATTCACATGGTCAAGGAAGGAATAAAAGAAGACTAACAATTGGTCTTTTTCTTCTCTCGGTCTGTTTCTTGGGGCACTCTTTTCTTTGCCTCTTCTTTGCTATCCTTTTTCGGGGCTTTGCTCTCCCTCTCTACCTGTGCTCTGCCTTCCATCTCTCTCTCACTCTCTCTGGTAAAATTCTGCATACGTGCTGGTACGATTAATAGTATATGTTTTATCATCTCTATTTTGTAACCATCTCATAATATGTTATAATTACTGTTAATAAATCTTTTCGATTACAAACTACGTGCAAACTCATTTTGAATCAACCTTAACAGGAGTGCAACACAAGGTGGTATAAATAGCAGTGGGTGGTAATAGACAAGAAATTTACAGGTTCTGTACAGGAAACACCTTACAAGTCTTGGGGTCCGGGTTGTTTGTTCATCACGTGACAGCCCCATAGGCATAAGGCTATGCAGTCTGTACCAGAAAGAGAATTGATTAGTTCATCTCTCGGGTCTTTCGAATCGTTCGTTCTTTTGTCAAGTGACGTGACAGCCGTTTTGGATACTGAAATTAGTTAAAGGGGTCAAATGAAGCTCCTAAAAAGAACATTATTTTGTGTATTTGGTGTAATGAAATGTGTTTATGCGGTTTAAGGTTCAAAAAACAAATTATTTTCCACATACTGTACATTATTGTTCCTCCTCTATGCCCGCCTTTCTGAAACGCGTCGATATTTACAAAGCTCATCGGTCTGAAAAGCGAGGTGTGCTCTGATTGGAAAGCTATCCAGTGCGTTGTGATTGGCCGATTACCTCAAGCGTGTGACGGAAATGTTATGCCCCTTACATATTGTGATGCCCTGTCCGGCCAAAGCGACGAGACAAAAACATTAAAACCCATTATAAACGAGGCATTTGTTGCAACCGGTGGGGACACAATTATTGATTATAATGACTTATACTGTCTTTTTACATGTTGCGTTGCATCGCGCCGCGTAAACATAAAACCATGTCTGCATTTGTGATCGGAGAAATGACAAACAACAAGTGCTACACTACACTGCCCAAAAAACTTGCGTTTGAATCGTCAGTGGCAAATCTTTAAATATGAATACGTAACGTTACTTACAGTCTGTGAGTAAGAACAGCCGGCATTGTAGTCTACTCTACCAGGATCAGTAAGCAGTCCTCCATAAAATGTGCTGCACATATCTGAATATTTGGTTTGAACTGTTTTAGAACAGTGTTGTAAATACAACTTAAACCACTGATTTAAGTCGTGTCCTCTTTTGAAAGGACAAACAAAGTAGTTTCGCTTTCACATCGAAACAGCGTCACACACCGCGGCCTTGAGAGCGGAGGCCAGAGGCCTAGAGAGAGCCTAGAGTGAGCGGAGGCCGGCTTGAGTGAGCAGAGGCGGGCGGGCTTGAGAACGGCGCGGCCGGCGGATTTGACGAAGGACCATCCGGCGGGCTTGCGGCAACCACATGTGACGACCCCGGGCTGGACTCCGCTCACGGTGAAAGCGAATCCGGCGAGATTAGACACGCGCAAAGTTGAGTGTATTTCCTCAGAGACCAGCATAGATCAGCATAGGCATGACGATCGGATATCTTCCGCTTGGGAGGCCAACCAAAGTAGTTTCGCTTTCACAACAAAACACAGTGCCTACACAAAATGGCGGCGGCGGCAACAACAATACTACAGCGAGAATAAAAGTTACGCCTTCTTTCTTTGCGTGAACATTTGGGCAGCGTTATGCAAATCTTCCCACATCGTGAAGTAGATATGTGGGGGCATGTTAGAATGAGCCGTTTTAGGTAGGAGTGGTTAACTCTTAAATTTTATAAAGAATATCTCTTTGGATTGGAGACTTAGACTTTGCAACTTTAAGATATTCTTTATGCACCAAGGCTTGTAAACTCCAAAGAGAAAGGAAAATTTTTAAATCGCATCATATGACCCCTTTTAATAACTCCCAATCTAACTTACAAACAAGTTACAGGTATGTTGTGCATCTCTAGTAGAGTTTTTTATGTCTTGCAATCTTACTTGTTGTTTTCAGTTTATACAACAAAAAGTTTTGTTGTATAAACTGAAAACAACAAAAAGTTGAGAAAACTCAAAAACCTGCTGAAGCTGGTTGCCTTAAACTCTTAAGTCTTTTCAACTTTCAATCTTTTACAGTAATATTTTAAACTTAAATGCGAAAATTAATTGGGATCATTCCTAAATATAATACGACATACAACAAATAAAACATTACATTAGTATTATTGAATAAGAAACTGATCCAGGAAGTCATCACATTACAAATGAATTAACGACTCCCGAAGTCTAGGGTGGAGAACTAATCATTTAGCATGGGCTGGGAAGGTGAGAGGTTGTGGAAGGGGACCCCCACAAAAAGAATAACCCAGAATGAGGCACAACTGGAATAGTGTGCTTCTCAATTATATATTATTACATTCAGTGACATCATTTGCCATACCACAGTTGTCAGGTGGGGCCAATGAGAAGGTGAGGACTCGTGAACAGTGTGTGATGGTTTTTTATATGTTAAAAAAACAACAAAAACTGTCAGAACAACCCGTCCACAAAACTGAACACAGACAAGAGACTGCATGGCAAGACAATCAGTCCTAACATAATGCAATCACACAAAGACAAGAACACCAATTACGTGCTCAAACACAAAACATTATAACACAGCAGGAGTGTCACAATCCTGTCACCAAAGTCCAGAAGGCAAACATTCCAGTTGGACTGGTCAGGCTTGGGCTGGGCAGGAGAGAGGTTGAGGAAGGGAAACCCACAAATATAATTGCCATGAGGCATGGCTAGTTGTAAAACAACAGAAGTTGTTTTTCTTTGTGAAAAAATAATTATATAAATATTCTTAAGCACAATTTATTATTGAGTGCTTCAGTATACTTAAATGTATTTGTAGTGCTCTTGTTATACTTGAAATCTCATAAATTGGAACAACTAAATTTGTACTTTAAGGAAAAATTTACCCAAAAAAATTACATTTGCTGACATTTTACCTACCCTCAGGCCAGTTAAGATATAGATGAGTTTGTTTCTTCGTCATAATTTTGAAGAATTTTTGCATTATATCGCATTTCTCACCAATGGATCCTCTGCAGTGAATGGGTGCCACCTGAATGAAGCAGCTGATAAAAACATCACAATAATCCACAAGTAATGGATTCAGTCCATCAATTAACATCTTGTGAATTGAAAAGCGTTAAGTAAAAGTTAGTAGTGCTGAGGTCCAACTAAAGATGTGTTGAAGAGATTCACCTAAAACTGAAAATTCTGTCATCATTTACTCACCCTCAAGTTGTTCCAAACCTGCATGAATTTCTTTCTTCAGTTGAACACAAAAGATATTTGGAAGAATGTTGGTAAACAAACATTTGATGTAGCCATTGACTTGAGCCAATGAATAGTTCATCTCTTGAGTGTTTGGGTCCAAGTCATTTGTTCTTTTGTCACGTGACCATTTTGGATACTGAAATTAATAACTCCCAACCTTCCTTACAAACAAGTTACAGTTGTTTATGCATATCTGGTCTCAAATTGGAGCTTTTTTAATTTCTTACAATTTATACATTTGTGAATTTCTCTAATGATGGTTTCCATAACATTGAATGTGGTAATAAAGAGTTGGTTAATGCTTTACACTTTATCCGTATGATGGGGGAAATCACTTTTATAATTCCTAAATATAATACAACATACAACAAATACAACATTACATTATATTATTGAATAAGATACTGATCCAGGAAGTCATCAGATTACAAATTAATGAAGACTAGGGAGGAGAACTAATCATTTAGCATGGGCTGGAAAGGTGAGAAGTTGTGGAAGGGGACCCCCAAAGATGCTAACAAAGAATTAACATCTTGTGGAATGAAAAGTGTTTAGTAAAAAGTAGTGCTGAGGTCCAACTGAAGATGTGTTGAAGAGATAGTTCGCCCCACTGTCCACTGTTTGGTTACCAACATGCTTCATAATAATATAAATAGCTATAGGCTTTTTTGTAAATGTAGCTTTGCTGTTCCATTGGTATGGCAAACCCTCAGTAGCCTTTTTAATACTGTTTGGGCCAGTGTGAGCCAGAAATAACATCAAGTTATGCGAACCCCAGCATTTCACCAGCGGAGGGAAAATGAATGAAAACTAACTAGATTGCAAAACTATCATGACAGAAGCGGACGTTTGGTCTTTACAATAAGACTTAAGAAAGACTCATCAATATTTTCTATACTATTGACTTACAATAAAAATTTTACAGTGACAGTATATATTACTGTATAAGTATTTGAGCAATAACCAATAAAGTAAAGAACAAACAATATTAAAAACTAATTTTGGAAAACGTAACGTGAGTTACATAATCAGATTACTTTTTCATTACTAGTAATTAAGACATTAGTTACTTTTTCAAATAAGTAACGCAAGTTACTTTGTTCTCCCATTTATTCACTGACACATCTGTAACTTTTATTCACACTGCAAAATAGTGATGTTCTTCTGCAACAGTTTTCTTTTGTTTTCCAGTGCAAATGTCTATAGATTCTTAAATCAATATGCATTTACTGGAGATTATATAATTACGTAAAATATGTAAAATAAATATCCACCATGGAAGCTCAGAAAATCACTTTATTTATGGGACATTTTCAAACTCCATTGGCAGATATTTGCTCTTGTTTTAAGCATAAACTCACATAATTGTGTTCAATCTTTCGAGACTTCATTTTACATTTGCATCTCAAGTAAATGTATCTTGATATAAAGACAATGACACTTTTGTAGAACGGCAAAAGGGAAGAAAGAAAAATGAGGAAGCCCTGCTGAAAAATCCAGCATTGCTGGTCAGCATTAGTGTGTGCTAATAGTTAAAGACCAAGACAATTTTCCAAATTAATTTTAATAAAATATTTAATGAGGAAAAACACATGTTCCTGGTTACATGTTTACTCAGTAAAATCCCCAGTGTTAGAAAAACACTGCTTAGATTTTGTATGGTCCTGAACTATAAAGAGTAAAATTAACACTGAAGCAGTGTTGTAGTTAGTGAAATAAAGTAGATTCACTCTACAAGGCACAAGTGATGACTGAACATTAGTGATGACACCTCCAGTAAACAAGCAGAATCTTGTCTGTATTCAGTTTTGAGGACGGGTTGTTCTTCCATTGTTTTTTTGACGTATAAAAAACCCATCACACTCTGTTCACGAGTCCTTGGCCGCACCTGACAACTGTGGTATGGCAAATTATGTCACTGACTATAATAATATGCAATTGAGAAATTGCACTGTAGCATTTTTTATGATAAATTTCTGTAAATGGCAGTGCACAGGTTATCACAGTTGTCAGTTTTACCAGGGATGAGCTGCTGAATGTTCGGCAGAACACACCACACAATCTTCTACCGGATTTCGTTTATTCAGACGTTTTGCTGAACGTTGTACTCGGCGGAGCAGCTGCGCTGATCAAGCGCTTCAGGACGCGCAGACGGGGGAAGAGAGCAGGCATGCTCGTGAAGCTCAGGAAGCGCGGATTTAGAACGGTGTTGCCTAGCATCCATCTAGCGGATCTCCGCTCTCTACCCAACAAAACAGACGAACTTCTTCTGCTCTCCCGGACAAATAAGGATTTTTCTAACTCTGCTGTTCTGTGTTTCACGGAAACCTGGCTGATTGACGCCATACCGGACAGCACGTTAAATCTGGCGAGTTTCCAGCTGTTCAGAGCGGACCGCGACGCAGAATCAACGGGGAAATCGCGCGGCGGCGGGACATGCTTTTATATCAATGAGAGGTGGTGTACAGATGTGACTGTGTTAAAGATGATGTGCTGTTCTGATCTAGAAGTGCTTTTCATTAACTGTAAGCCGTTGTATTCGCCGCGGGAGTTTTGCTCATTCGTTCTCGTCAGTGTTTACATTCCTCCGAAAGCGCACGTGGGCTCAGCTTTACAGAAACTAGCTGATCAGATCACAGACACAGAACAACAACAACCGGACTCTGTTTTAATCATTCTCGGGGACTTTAATAAAGCAAATCTTTCCCGTGAACTGCCAAAATACAGACAGCATGTTACATGTCCCACCAAAGACAGTAATATACTGGACCATTGTTCCTCCACAATAAAGTATCATATCGCTCGGTTCCCAGAGCTGCTGTAGGACTCTCTGACCACTGCCTGGTTCTTCTTATACCGACTTACAGGCATAAACTTAAATCTGTTAAACCTGTAGTAAAGTCTGTAAAGAGGTGGACCAACGAAACAGAGCAGGCATTGCAATCCTGTTTCGACTGCACTGATTGGAGTGTTTTTGAAGCTGCCACCAACGATCTGGACGAGCTCACAGAGACTGTGACATCATATATCAGTTTCTGTGAAGACATGTGCATTCCTACCAGGACTCATTTAACATTTAACAATGATAAGCCATGGTTTACAGCAAAACTTCGTCATCTTCGTCAGGCCAAAGAGGACGCCTATAAAAGGGGGGACAGAGTCTTGTACAATTAGGCCAGAAACACACTGAATAAGGAGGTTAGAGTGGCCAAGGGGAACTACGCTAAAAAGCTAGAACACCAGTTTTCTTCCAATGAGCCTGCATCAGTGTGGAAAGGCCTGAAAGACATCACCAACTACAAGACACCATCCACCAGCACTGTGGAGAATCAACAACTGGCTGACGATCTGAATGTGTTTTACTGTAGATTTGAAACTCCCAGACTAACACCCCACACCCGCTCTGAACATCTCTCCACACAACCATCAACACCTCCTGCGCTGCGCTGACCAGCTGGCCCCCATCTTCTCAAAGATCTTCAACAGATCACTGGAGCGGTGCGAAGTCCCTTCATGCTTCAAACTCTCCACCATCATCCCCGTCCCAAAGAAATCCAAAATTACTGGACTTGATGACTACAGACCTGTGGCCCTAACGTTTGTGGTCATGAAGACATTTGAGAGGTTTGTGTTGGCTTATCTGAAGGACATTACTGGTCCTTTACTTGACCCCCTGCAGTTTGCTTACCGAGCAAACAGGTCCGTGGATGACGCAGTCAACATGGGACTGCACTTCATCCTCCAACATCTGTACAAACCAGGGACTTATGCAAGGATCCTGTCTGTGGACTTCAGCTCAGCCTTCAACACTATCATCCCAAACCTCCTCCAGTCCAAACTAACCCAGCTCTCTGTTCCTAGCTATATCTCTCAATGGATCACCAGCTTTCTGACAGATAAGCAACAGCTAGGGGAATATGGTAAATTCACATCCAACAGCCGCACACCAGTACTGGAGCTCCTCAGGGTTGTGTTCTCTCCCACTGCTCTTCTCCCTCTACACCAACGTCTGCACCTCTAAAGACCCCTCTGTCAGCTCCTGAAGTTTGCAGACGACACCAAACTCATCGGCCTCATTCAGGACAGTGACAAGTCTGCTTACAGTCAGGAGGTTAAAGAACTGGCTGTCTGGTGCAGTCTCAACAAACTGGAGCTCAACACGCTCAAAACAGTGGAGATGATCGTGGACATCAGGAGGAACCCCCCTGCACTCCCCCCACTCACCATCATGGACAGCACTGTGACTGCAGTGGAGTCATTCAGATTTGCTGGGCACCACCATCTCTCCGCCCTGAAGTGGGACACGCACATTGACTCCACTGTTAAAAAGCCCATCATAGGTGTACTTTCCTTCGCC
This sequence comes from Sinocyclocheilus anophthalmus, assembly GCA_018155175.1. Lineage (NCBI taxonomy): Eukaryota > Metazoa > Chordata > Actinopteri > Cypriniformes > Cyprinidae > Sinocyclocheilus > Sinocyclocheilus anophthalmus. The sequence goes on from JADLZN010009057.1 coordinate 288,527, forward strand.
ACTGCGGAAATTCAACCTGCCACAATTAGCTGCTGAAGCATTCTTACTCGCCGTCCTTGAGTCTGTTTCTGTGGCACTCAATAACTGTCTGGTTGGTTCAGCTAAAATCATACATCAGAAGGACTACGAGAACGGTTCGGACAGCTTTTGGGGGGCAAGGATTATGGTGCCATCCCCTGCCTACGAACTCCAAGAACCGTAGATCTCCAGAGTGAGGAAATGGCTCCAGAACATCACCTCTGGATCCATCCATCCAGCCATCTCCTTTTTTAACTTTTGCCACTGGTCGGCATTACAGAGCACCGAATACCATTACAACCAGGCACAAGAACAGTTTGCAACCGACGAGAGCAGAGGCGCACTGCATTGGAAGGGAAAGCCCCACTTGCTGCTGAATAAGCAGCGTGATTCGAAACATCGGACAGAGGTAGAACGAAATATTTTTTTTTTAGCTGATCAGGGTTAGATGGGCTTTCTTTATGTGGAAATGATTGGACCTGATATAGCTCTTAAAGGTGTCTGATGGCCATCGACCGAGGGCTTAGATCTGCTGCTGTGAAAGGCCTTTTTGAGCTGCTGTTTTTGCTGCCCCAATGCAAAAGGAGTGGCTGGAAAAAAAATTATTTGCAGGTATGCCTGGTTGATCGAAGATTCGTCTGAAATGTTTTTGGAACCGAAAACATGTAATGGGGGGTTAGAATCATCAACAAATAGAGGGGCGAGAGGGGAATTAGACTGGAAGATCCTGATTTGGAAGTAAGAAACAAGAGCCTGATACGGTTGAATAGGTAACGGCAGGTTGAAAATGTAGACATAGTGGCTTTTTCTTTCTTGTTCTGTCTTAATTTTTTTATGAGGTAAGAGATGTGGAGCATGGATAAGTTGTGGACACTCCCTTGGGGGTCAAGGCTCAACTAGCGCTAAACCCCTTGGTCTTGAGCCACCACTATAGGGGTCTCATGTACAGCAGGCCAAAAGGTATTACGTTGGACGCAGCTGCCATCAGACCCAGTAGTTTCTGAAACTGCTTGACAGTGAGTGACCGGCCTTCTCTCACTCTCATGGCTGCTGTGAGGATTAACTCAATCCGAGCAGGAGACAGACGTGCCTGCATCGTGGTCAAATCCCACATCCCACCCAGATAAGTGGTCTTCTGTAATGGAGAAAGCACACTTTTCTTGGCATTCATTCGCAACCCCAGCTCTTTCATATGGGTGAGAATGACATCTCGATGCCGAACCGCCATCTGCTCCGATTGAGCTAATATCAACCAATCATTGTTATAGTTCAGTATGCAGATGCCCTGAAGTCACAGCGGAGCCAGGGCAGCATCCACACACTTGGTGAAAGTGCGGGGTCAGAGTGCAAAACCGAATGGAAGAACCCGATACTGGTAAGCTTCATCCCCGAAAGCAAACTTTAGGAACTTCCTGTGTTGAGGAAGGATGGATACGTGGAAGTATGCATCCTTCAGATCTATTGTGACAAACCAGTCCTCGGACCTGGTTTGAGACACGACCTGTTTGAGTGTCAGCATCTTGAACTTCAGCCGCATGACTGAGCGGTTCAGTCGCAGATCTAGAATAGGACTCAATCCCCCCATCCTTCTTCAGAACGATGAAGTACCGGCTGTAGAACCTGAACTCTCTGTCGTGAGGAGGGACCACCTTGATTGCCTTCTTCCTCAAGAGAGTGTCTACTTCTTGTTCCATGACCAGAGCCTTCTCGGGGCCCACCAGAGTGGGAAATGCCCCACTGAACCGAGGTGGATGAGGAAGAAGACCCTGACCTAGAACGTGGTGTGCTGTGGAGGAGCACGAGACGCAACGCTCTGATTTTTGTTGTTCCCGGTATGAGGAGTTGGTACACGGGTGGGGTTGCTCCTGCCCAGCAGTCCCAGAAGCTAGAGAGCGGCGAGGGAGGAACTGCTGGAACACCGCCACCTGCTTACGAGCCTCCTGAAACCTGTCGACGACCGAGCTGACGGCATCGCCAAACAGATCAGAAGGTGCTTCTCTTTGATGTCGGACATGGTCAATCATAAATGCCTCTCTGTGGCCACCATGGCTGCCATAGACCTGCCGATGGTATGGGCAGTCTCCTTGGTGGCACGGGCAGACAAGTCATGTGTTCGGCGAAGCTCAGAGATGTTGTCAGCTTTAACTTCCTTGCCCCCATCATCTAACTCCTTCAGCAGGGTGGCTTGGAAGGCCTGTAACACTGCCATAGTGTGCAAGCAAGCACCAGCCTTACCCGCTGCCATGTACCATTTGCCCATCAAAGCCGTGGTGGTACACAGCGGCTTGGAGGGCAATGCCGGGGCCTTCAGGGATGATGCCATACTAGGAGACAGATAGCTCGCAATTTTCAGTGAGCGAAGAGTGCCTTGTGTTCAGGCTGAGCTACTCTCATGTAGTCCTGATACCCCAGCCCGGATACATGCCCATGGTTCCCACCACTACTTTCACCAGGGGGTGAACCTGCAAGCGGTGCCCCTAGAGGAGGCAGATCTAGCCTTGGTGTTGCTGTGTCCCATAAGAGCACTGCACATATACGTTGATCACACCCGGAGCTTCAGAAGCTCTCAGCAGCTCTTTGTCTGCTTCAAAGGCCAGCAAAAAGGGAAGGCTGTCTCCAAGCAGAGGTTGGCCAACTGGATAGTGGATGCCATCCCAAGGTGAGCCGTGCCCCCTGGGGGTGAGGGCTCACTCCACCCAGAGTGTTATCTCCTCCTGAGCATTAGCGCACAGTGCCTCTCTGGCAGACATCTGCAGAGCTGCGGGCTGGGCAACACCTAATGCCTTTGCTAGGTTTTACAACCTTCGCATAGAGCCAGTTTCTTCCCATGTGTCGGATAAGAACTGGCTCGGTGTCATACTTGCTGCACCATTACCCCTCACACAGAGATATGAGCGCTTTTTTTCTCCCAGTGGAGTTTCCCAGATGGAAAACCCTGGGTCGAGGCCTGCCCAAAGAATCCCCCAGCAATGAGGCTTGGAGGAGCAGTCTGACATCAGGCCCCAGTACTGGTGTTAGCATGCCCGGAGCTCTGGTCAGCCCCTGTACTGGGCTAGGTGTCCATATGGCGTGATTCCCATCTGGCAATCCCATATGTGTATTCTTCCACTGTAGGTTTCCCTATTGTTAAACCTGTGTCTTCCCTTGACATACCAGCTCTGTCAGTCTCTCCTGGCAGTGGTTCCATCCCTACTCTCAGGTAGGACCTGCCTCACACTCCATATGTTTTACTGCCCCTAGGATAGTCCATATCTGTATCTCCACATATCACCTCCCTACGGGTAGGATGTGGTCTCCGTAGCGATCTTCTCCTCGGAAGGCATACTTCCCCAACGTTTCCAAAAAAGAAAGAAAGATCTGATGGTTGGGAGGTTACAACTTATGCATGGCATTTGCTTTGACATGCTGTGATTGTCAACATTTGCAGCACCACAGGTTGCAGCAGTGTTCAGTGGTTGTGGTGCTTTCCATAGAACCCCTAAAGTTGTCACGACATAACTCGTAATGACCGACAGATAGGGAACATCTCGGTTATATACGTAACCCTCGCTCCCTGATGGAGGGAACGGAGACATTATATCCCCATGCCCACCACCATGCCACTCCTGATCGCCGCAACGATCTCACTCCTCAGCATCCAGCCTGAATGAGTGATACATGCTGTGCCTTATATACATTGTCTGTACGGTATGGGCTGGCCTGCCCCTAATCCACCCCTATGCCCCTATAGTCAGTACATGTCGTATAACTAATATTAACTCGTACTTAAAGTAGATAATTGTAACAGGACCACCTTAAAATAAAGTTTAACAACATTTAGAGATATAACACAAAAAAAAAAAAAAAACGAATAGAAGCTTAATCATAAGCAGTTTGTTCAATAACAGGGGTTATGAGAAGAGCTCTTTCAATGGGACCGTTAACAACAACTTTATAATGAAAGTTCAAAACTGAAAGTTGCTGTTTTTAAAGACTTTCATACTTATTTGGGAAGTCACATATGTCCAAATCCAGCTGGCAGGCACTGTGCACAAGATGTGCACATGGTAAAAGAGTACTATGTGCAGTCATGACCATGAAATTTTGTTGACAATAGTGATAGTGACACTTTCAACAATAGCTGAAACAGAGTTAATTCAACCAAAGTCAATGGCCAAGGGTCCAACAAAAGGAAACACGAATCACCATAATGGCAACAGACATCAGCAACCTTTGTATATGTACCATAAGAAAGGAATAAAGCCAAACTGGTTTGTATAAGTGAATATGGTAATTCTGTTTTTGCAGTTGTTTAATCATCCTCTGGTGATATATTGATTTCATTTAAAGCTGTGTTGCTGTAAGTAGTTGATGTGTTTCTGCTCACCTCTTCACTTTTTTCTGTTCCTGCTGTTCCTCTTATCCGAGCGATTCTGCTTGTTAACTGCAGGTTTCATCACTAATGTTCAGTCATCACTTGTAGAGTGAATCTATTCACTCTATTGAATTTTTGCATTCTATTGAAAACTATATGAAAACTATGCAGAGTTTGTTTAACACTGGGGATTTTACTGTGTAAACGTGACCAGCAACATGTCTTATTCTTTATTAAATAATTAATTAAAATTAATTTGGAAAATTGTCTTGGTCTTTAACTACAAACACACACTAAGATGCATGATATGTGATGCATTTTATGTAATGCATAGAGTGAATAGATACACAAGTTTTGTTGTGGTCTTGCTGGGATCATACCAGCACCCAAAAGACAACAATGCTTACCATGCTGGGGACCAGCATGCCAAACATACCTTATGCAGGTGACCAGAAATGCTGGATTTTTCAGCAGAGAATGAACCAGTCAGAAAGTGACCAATAAAACATGATTATGGCTGTGATCCAAACAGGTGAAAATGTATCTCACTGATTCTTGAGAAGTGGGACAAAACAGGGTGCAATATTGAAAAAATAAACCTTGTACTCATACAAATTAAACTTCATTTTTGTATCTTACATGTACTAAGCTACTGAGCTATGCTTTGACACAACCTCCCAACTTTTCTATTTTTTAACAAAATGTGCTTTTTTACCTTGCCATCATTATTTTCATCAAGCAATCAAGATTTTTGACTTTCAAACACATTCTATGTAGCAGTACATTTGTCACAATTACAAATAATGATATATTGACATATAATATAAAATATCATAATAAAATATTATCAAAATATTCATCTGACAGAGATGACATAGACCTGACAAAGTTGACACATCTGACGGTGTTGATGAAAACCTAAATTTGTAGCCATTTTAACTATCAAATACATTGAATCAATCAATTAATGTATTAAAACAAACAGTGAGTGTTATTGTTTATAAAGCTTTTATTCAAAAGTCACATTTAAGTATTTTGATATATCATTGTAACACAAATTATGTATTTTCTCTCATCTCAGAACAGTATGTCTGCTGTGCATCTGCTATAATAAGGTAACTATTAAAAACAGTAAATTAACAAATAATTAGTTGTTACTATGTTGTCTATCCAGGACATTCACCAGGATCTTAATATTCAGATTTAAACATTTTAACAAATGATCCAAACATTATCAGAATACATATGAACTGTATTTATGAATAGATATGTTTTATCCAGTGTTCCCTCAGCCTTATGTTCCATGAATCTTATGTTCCCTCAACCCTAACTCTGCTAGAAGTGATGACTATGAATCCACAAAGCGATATATGCTGTATATGCAGTATTTATACATTATTTAAAAATTAAACACTATTTTATATTTAGCATAATTAAAATGACTTGAAAACCACAAAAATATGATGACTTCACGTTGAATCTCAACCCCGTCACCAAACTTGTCAAAAAATGCCAAACTTGTCAACACCGTCAGATGTCACCACTGTCAGATAATCTGACAGTGTTTTTTTTTGGAAACAAGTTTGGCATTTCTTTCACAAAACAAATGTAGTTCATGTTCTATGAGTTCATGTTGTAGCCATTTTGTTTTCTCTGTTGATGCTAGATGCTATAATAGAACCTGCTTCAGGAGAATAAAATGATCTTAACATTTCAAATTATTTCTTCAGAAATTGGAAGATGGTGTTAACATATCATGGTTGTGACACATGAAATATTAACATTATGATTTAAATTATTATAGAACTATAAAGCTTACCAGAGCTTGTCTGACATTGCTGTACTCTGCAGAGGTGGAATGTGGGAAGGGGGTCCATTAGAGTGACAGCTGCCCCTGATTTTATTACATTCTAATGAATGTCTGACGGTGTTCACAAAAAGTGGGGACGCAACTTTGAAACTTTATGAAACACACATGTGTCATTGAAAAACTACCTTGCATGTATATGAGATATTAAGTGTTGCTTTTTGTAAAACAAGCTCTTTTTCATCATTAAAAATATTTTAATTCATTTTATAGCATATTGAACCCTTCTCTGTGGACACATTGTTTAAGATGTATTGAGAACGCCATCTGGTCAGGTTTGATATAATAATGATAGAATTAAATTGAAGGGGACTTGTGTTAAATGCCTTCTATGGTTGATCCCTCATACCGTTTACAATTGAAAACATTTAAATTTTTATACCTAATAGAAGTTACAGTTGCTGGACATGTTTTGCCCCATGTCTCAAGAAACAGTGATATGACTCTTAATTGACACACATAAATTATTCAGGAGAGGATATGATGGTAGAATGTGTTTTAGTATCTAGAGATTAAAAAAAAAAAACTTCAAAAGAAACTATGAAGAATGAATGAATGAATGAATGAATGAATGATAGTAATAAGCTTCTTCTTTGTCCTCGTAAAGGTGTCAGTTCACTTCATGAAAAACTGCGCGACAAGTTCAGATTCTACAGCCACCAAAGTAAATGAGTCAATGCTGCCCCATTGTGGTTCTGAGTTCATAGCCGTCTGTGAAAAGAGCTGTTAGCAACGAAGACTTTTGGGAACACTAGAAGCTACGACTGGAAGCTATGGTCTATTATTAGTTTTAGTAACCTCAATCAAGTTCTATCTGTAATGGGACTAGGTGATTGACAGCAGTGGTTGCCTATTAGCGAGTTGTATCTTTTATTTAAAGACCAATTGGCTGTTACCTGGGATGCGTCACGTCCGTTTTCCCTTTTGCTTGCCTGTGTTGGCGGTGGCTGTGGTGCGTCGTTTGTTCTGGTGCTGGTGGCATTCGATGCTGCTTAGTGGATTCGATGACTGTTTGCCTCTCAGGTACGTGGTTTTTAAGAGCTCGTTATGCTGGGCTAGTATGCTTATGGGGCTTAACATTTTGTCGCATGCTAAATAGGCATGATGTCCGGTATCCCATTGTGCTATCGGTTGGTATGACTGTGATAAACCCGTGCCGCTAAAGCTTTCTATCTGGCGTGATATCCTGATGGTAAGTGTTTTAAATGCAATTATAATTGGGAGTGGGGACAATATTATGACTAGTAACATCTCCTTTTGGGTTCGCTGTAGGATTCTCCCTCTCGCTCTATGCCGTGACTGTTTGCTGCTGGCTTCGCGCTGTTAAAGAGCTGCTGTTTATACAGACGCTGTCAAATTAATTGAAGGGGACTGCTTATCTGTTTCTTATCGTGCCATTTTAGTGCCCTGCTTTACATTTTTTGTTTGTTATGGGAGGCTTGATTATCTCTTTTCGTTTGCATACAAGATAAGAATTGGCCTCTGCTTTTGTTTTTCTTTTGATTTAAACCATTTTGTTATTTTCTTTTCTTCTGTGGATTTACTGAGTTTGAGTTTTGTAGTAATCTTAGGTGACTAACTATTCATTCCTTCTAAGGTTTCAGTTTCTGTCTGGTATGGATGCCCCGTTGTGAGGTGTTGCTTCATTAAGTGATGTCCATATTGCATTGTGTCTAAAGCCCATTTCTATAGTTTATTTTGTTTTTGATTTATTGCAGGAGCTGGGGTTCCACGGGTGGATTGATTTTCTTCCTTGTGGTGGTGGTTCTTTATCGTGTGCGGTGCTACACTTTAAGTATTTGATAGTGTAATCAGAGTGCACAGGTGTGTGTGTGTGTGGAAGTGCCCTTGTAAAATCAAACTCTACCTTGATCCCTGCTGCTGGGAACCTCAGCCCTGCCGGTATTTCAGTTTGTTTTGTTTTACAGATATACTGACTTGTTACATGTGTATATAAAGTTGGTTTGTATTATTACTACTCTTCTGGTTGTAATTTGTTTCATGTTTGAAGTGGGGCTTCTAGTGCTCTGTTGATTTTAGTGTCCAATATTTTAACCCATTTCTGTATTAATAAACATTTGTATTTGTTTGATACTTTACCCATGTCTCTTGCCTAATTCTCTGAGGGAACCGAACCTGTGTACTTTATTACTCAATTTGCGTGGTTTGAGTATTTTTCCCTGGGTTTAATTCCTAGGGTGGCGTAGTCGGATTTTCTTACCAGTACCAACTTGGGCTGGTGCCTTAAAATTGCACCGCCCCGCCACATTCTGGCGTAGTCGGCAGGGTCCCTCTTGTGGTTCAGAGACATGGGTTTTGTTTGTGTATGTTTTTTTTTTTTTCTTTTTTTCGGTAAAACCCGCCAGCGCGTCCCCTCTTTGCGGTCGATCGGCATAAGTCAAGTTTAGTTTACATTAGTAGTGCTAAGTGTTTGTGCATTTGCAGTCATGGATGATGAATTACGTGAGTTAAGAGAGTTGGTAGCTCAATTGAAATCCGATAATGAAAGGCTGCAGCAAGGGCAAGTGTCCGTTGCACAGCTGGGTCCATCTAATGTTTCTATTCCTGTGGTTACAGATCCCCCACTCATTGGTCCTGGTGCATCGACAGCTGAGCGGTTTGTTTTTGTTCCTCGAGATCGTAAGTGCCCAAAGTTTGGTGGTCGGTCGGGCATTGGCATCGATGAGTGGGTGGAGGAGGCCCAGGCTTGTATGCGGCTTCGCCATCTGTCTACAGCTGATCGGGCATTTTTTTTTGTTTGATCATCTGGAGGGTGAGGCGAGGGAGGAAATTCGTCATAGGTGGAGGAGCGAGAGGGAGGATCCGGATCAAATTATTCAGGTATTGCGTGAATTGTATGGTTGCACAAAGTCTTACGTAATACTTCAAGAGTCGTTTTTTTCCAGAAGACAACAGCATGGGGAGACTTTGGTGGAGTTCTCCTTGGCCCTGATGAGTCTTCTGGAAAAAGTAAAAAATCAGGCACCGCATGGCATGCCCAATGCCGAAATTTTGCTAAGAGATCAGTTTGTTGAGTATGTTAACGATTGTGCTCTTCGACATGAACTTAAGCAGTTAGTGCGCCGTCAACCTACTGCTACGTTGTTTGACGTTCGCAGCGAAGCCCTTCGTTGGGAAAGAGAGGGCATGCCTGGGGGGGTACGTGGTCGAAGTCAGTCTGTTCCATCCGTTTATGGCATTCAATATGGTGTGCAGGGACATCACACATCAGTAGTAGTGGTTCATAACATCATAAATGAGTGGAACTACGGATAGGCTGAGAAGAGCAAAAAAAAAAAAAAAAAAACAACAACTAATAATGAACACCAAAATATGGTTCAGCTTCAAAATCCACAGTCACGCCCACGACAGTTTAAGGCTAACTTAATTTGCAGAAGGTGTCAGCAACCTGGCCATTTTGCCAGAGATTGCGATGGGGAACGGATATCTGTCCGCCCACCATCAGCCCGTGTGAATTCTGCTTTAACGAGGGGTGAACAGCCATCAACCGTGCAGCCGTCGGAAAACTAGTTCCCACCGAGTTGCAGGGCCACAGCTTGGTTAGGAAAAGGATAGGATCCACAAATGTAACTAGTTCTGATTTTATGTCACGCTTTATGTCTATCTGTCCACAGCTCATTATATCTATGGGTGGAGTTCAGGTAACTTGCCTGGTGGACACTGGTTCCATGGTGTCCACCATTACTGAGAGTTGGTTTGTGGCTAATTTCGGGTCGGGGGGTCAGGAACAGCTTAGATCGTGTCATTGGTTACAGCTCCGAGCTGCAAATGGCCTTTCAATTCCTTGATGTGGAGCTCTGTGGGCAAGTAGTTTTGGGCTGTGGCGTGCTGGTGGTCAGAGATCCTCCTGGGGTTGTGTGTGCAGAGGTTCCTGGGGTGTTGGGCATGAACATCCTGAGCCGCTGCTACCGGGAGCTCTTTGGCCAGCATGGCACGGCTCTCTTTGATCTACCGGTGGTGTCACAGGCCCCTAATTCTGTTTTTCAGGCCTTACAATATTGCCATCAGGAAGACGTTCAGTCAGTTTCCGATTGTGGGGGGCGAGTCAAAGTGCGGGGACGTCAGGCGTGTCGTGTCGCGGGTGGCACTATGAAATTTGTTGCAGCAACCTGTTCTGTGCAATATTCGAGCAGTGCAGTACTGTTTGAACCACCAGTTTCTGGTCTACCGGCAGGGTTGTTGGCCTCTCCTGCTCTTTTAAGGGTGGACGGTGGTACGGTCTATGTGCCGGTAGTTAATGTTGGGACTGTAGATGTAGTTCTGTATGCTAGCACGGTTATTGGCACTGTGAATAAGGTTGATGTGATTAGTTTGCCCCCGGAGGTCACAGAAGTTAAGACAGTTACAGCCAAGGTGAGTACACAGGTTGTGCAGGTTTCCCACCCTGTGCAGGAGCAGATAGCTATGTTGGATTTATCCGTGTTGTCAGAAGAAGAACAGACTAAGGTTAGGGCATTACTGGAGAAGTACGTGTCTGTGTTCTCTATGAACGATGGGGATTTGGGATGTACTAATTTGATATCCCATGATATCCCCTTGTTGGATGACATCCCTGTCCGGCAGCGGTTCAGGCGTATCCCTCCATCCGAGTATGAGGTGGTAAAGGCACATATCAATCAACTGTTGGAAAGTCGGGTAATTAGAGAGAGCTGTAGTCCTTATGCTTCACCCATCGTCCTGGTTAAAAAGAAGGACGGTAGCCTGCGCATGTGTGTAGACTACCGTCGCTTAAATTCGAAGACTAGGAAGGATGCGTTCCCTCTACCACGTATTGAGGAGACTTTGGACTCTCTGGCTGGGGCCCGTTGGTTTTCTACCATGGACCTGGCCAGCGGGTACAATCGGGTACCTGTAACTGAGTGGGACAGATCCAAAACTGCTTTTTGCACCCCGTTTGGCCTCTTTGAGTGGAACAGGATGCCTTTCGGGTTGTGCAACGCCCCAAGCACCTTCCAACGGTTGATGGAGCGGTTGTTTGCTGATCAGCAGTGTCAGTCCCTCCTCTTATATCTTGATGATATTATTGTCTTTTCCTCCTCAGTGGATCAACATCTTGCTCGGATGGAGGTTGTCCTGAGCCGCTTGCAGACTGAAGGTTTGAAGGCCAAATTATCTAAGTGTGCTTTTTTTAAAAAGGAAGTGCATTATTTGGGGCATGTCATCTCATCGGAAGGAGTTTCTACTGACCCAGGGAAGGTGGAGGTAGTTGCGCAGTGGCCTTATCCCACCAGTGTTGCAGAGTTGCGCTCATTTTTGGGATTTGCTAGCTACTACCGACGCTTTGTGGAGGGGTTTGCCAAGTTGGCTGCCCCTCTTCACAGGTTGGTGGCTCAGCTAGCAAACCCAAAGCGCCCAAAGCAGGGTGCTCAGGAGTTCATTGAAGCCTGGTCTGCAGAATGTCAGTGTGGCTTTGAGGGGTTGAAAGTTAAGTTAACCACAGCCCCAGTGCTCGCCTATGCTGACTTCTCACTACCTTTCATTTTAGAGGTAGATGCTAGTCATGGGGGACTAGGGGCAGTCCTTTCACAGGAGCAACAAGGTAAGGTGCGCCCTATAGCTTATGGCAGTCACAGTCTTAGGCCCACTGAGCGCAATACATCTAACTACAGCTCAATGAAACTGGAGTTTTTGGTGCTCAAGTGGGCCATGACCGAAAAATTTAGAGAGTACTTGTTGGGCTATAAGTGCGTGGTGTTTACTGACAACAACCCCCTTAGCTACCTGACTTCTGCTAAGTTAGGTGCCATGGAGCAGCGTTGGGTGGCCCAATTGGCATCATTTGATTTTGAGGTCAAATATAGGTCAGGGAGAAGCAATCGTAACGCTGATGCCTTGTCACGATATAATTTTTTTGGGTACAGGAGAAGTGCACGAGTTGTGTCCAGGTGTAGCTGTTCCAGTGGCATTGCAGCAAGCTGCCCATGGTGGACTGGTGACCTTGGTCAACCAGATTACCTCATTTCCTTGTGCTTCAATTAGTGACATAGGTGCTCAGCAAGTAGCAGACCCAGTCATAGGAGAGTTGTTGGTGTTTTGGGGGCGCAAGTTGTCCCCCAACTCCCGAAGAGCGTAAGAAACTTTCCAGGTTGGCAGTTGTTCTGCTCCGCCAATGGGACCGCCTGGTGGAGACTGATGGAGTGCTCTATCGGCGTGTGTTTCGCTCCGACGGCGGAGAGGAAATCTTCCAGGTGTTATTGCCGGCAGTCATGAAACACGATGTCTTGACCCAGCTTCACCAACAGCATGGGCACCAGGGGGTAGAGCGTACGTTCCAGTTAGTGCGCCAGCGATGCTACTGGCCTGGTATGTCCGCAGACATTGCCCGCTGGTGCCAGGAATGTGAGCGGTGCCAGTGTGCCAAAGGTATCCCCTCTGCCCCTGGTAGTTTTATGGGACATTTGTTGGCTGCTCGGCCGAACAAAATTCTGGCTTTGGATTTCACAGTGTTAGAGCTCTCAAGGTCTGGCCTTGAGAACGTGTTAGTCATGACCGATATTTTCACAAAATACACCTTGGCAGTACCCACTAAAGACCAACGGGCAGAGACTGTAGCTCAGGTTCTGGTGGTGGAGTGGTTTTGTAAGTTCGGCGTGCCGGGTCGTATTCACTCTGACCAAGGTCGGAATTTTGAATCCGTCCTCATTCAACAGCTTTGCTGTCTGTATGGAGTTGAGAAGTCACGTACCACCCCATATCACCCGGCTGGAAACGGCCAGTGCGAACATTTCAACAGAACATTGCATGATCTGTTGCGCACTTTGCCGCCTTCCAAAAAGGGTGATTGGCTGCTTTGCCTCCCCCAGGTACTCTTTGCATACAACACTACTCCTCATCAGGCAACTGGGGAATTTCCATATTTTTTAATGTTTGGGCAGGAACCCAGACTTCCTGTTGACTTCTTACTGGGCAGAGTTCAAGAGCCGTTGGCCGGCAGTGTTCATAGGTGGATTCTGGAGCAGCAGGATCGGTTGCAAGTTGCGTTTGAGGGTGCTCGTGAACGGTTGGGTGCTGCAGCTGATCGGCGAAAGGCGCGGCATGAGTTGCAGGTAAGGGAAGTACCACTGAAGGAGGGTCAGCTGGTATACCTCCACGATTATAGCGTGCGGGGTAGATGTAAAATCCAGGACCTGTGGAACTCAGTGGTGTACTATGTCAGGAGGGCGCCTAAGGAAGGTGGGGCGGTATATACTATTGCCCCCACCACAGATATGGGAAAAGTAAAGCATGTGCACCGATCTTTGCTGAAGGCTCAGATTTGTCAGGATCCGCCTCCTGGGTTGTCTGACAGTCCGGTGGCTGAATTTGTGCAGCCTCTGGAAGAGGGGCATGATGAGGAGGATTTGTTTGTCTTGGTGCCAGACGTACCACAAGTTAAAGGTGGGTCGAGGCTACAGGATATTGTTCCTTCTGCCCCTCAGACATCTGGTGACTTGCAAGCTGTGGAAACCTGTAGGACAACAGAGGGTACTGAGGTTGGGGTGGGCTTATAGCCAGTTGTATTGCCTTACAACCCACGAGAGGTAGGTGAGGTTGTGGTGAGAAGGACTGGGAGGAGAACTGCAGGTCAGCACCCTAACATGCACCACCTTCCTCGAACAGTGGGTGCGGGTTCAGTGTTCAGCATGGTGGGTAGTACAGTTGGTACCCTGTTTCGGCCTTGGAACTGAGAGTTCCTACGTGGGATTTTGTTGGGTTCACCGTCGGGGCGACGTTGCAGAAATTGGGGATGGAATGTAACTAGGTGATTGACAGCAGTGGTTGCCTATTAGCGAGTTGTATCTTTTATTTAAAGGCCGATTGGCTGTTACCTGGGATGCGTCACGTCCGTTTTTCCCTTTTGCTTGTCTGTGTTGGCGGTGGCTGTGGTGCGTCGTTTGTTCTGGTGCTGGTGGCATTCGATGCTGCATAGTGGATTCGATGACTGTTCGCCTCTCAGGTACGTGGTTTTTAAGAGCTCGTTATGCTGGGCTAGTATGCTTATGGGGCTTAACATTTTGTCGCATGCTAAATAGGCATGATGTCCGGTATCCCATTGTGCTATCGGTTGGTATGACTGTGATAAACCCGTGCCGCTAAAGCTTTCTATCTGGTGTGATATCCTGATGGTAAGTGTTTTAAATGCAATTATAATTGGGAGTGGGGGAAATTATTATGACTAGTAATATTTCCTTTTCGGATTTGTGGTAGGATTCTCCCTCTCGCTCTATGCCGTGATTATTTGCTGCTGGCTTCGCGCTGTTAAAGAGCTGCTGTTTATACAGCCGCGCAGATGCTGTCGTCGCCATTGAAGGGGACTGCTCATCTGTTCCCTATCGTGCCATTCTAGTGCCCTGCTTTACATTTGTTTTTGTTTGTTATGGGAGGCTTGATTATCTCTTTTCGTTTGCATACAAGATAAGAATTGGCCTCTGCTTTTGTGTTTTTCTTTTGATTTAAACCATTTTGTTGTTTTCTTCTCTTCTGTGGATTTATTGAGTTTGAGTGTTTTGTAGTAATCTTAGGTGACTAATTATTCATTCCTTCTAAGGTTTCAGTTTCTGTCTGGTATGGATGCCCTGTTGTGAGGTGTTGCTTCATTAAGTGATGTCTATATTCCATTGTGTCTAAAGCCCATTTCTATAGTTTATTTTGTTTTTGATTTATTGCAGGAGCTGGGGTTCCACGGGTGGATTGATCTTCCTCCTGGTGGTGGTGGTTCTCTATCGTGTGTGGTGCTACACTTCGAGTGTTTTATAGTGTGATCAGAGTGCACTGGTGTGTGTGTGTGTGTGTGGAAGTGCCCGTGTAAAATCGAACTCTACCTTGATCCCTGCCGCTGGGAACCTCAGCCCTGCCGGTATTTCAGTTTGTTTTGTTTTACAGATATACTGACTTGTTACATGTGTATATAAAGTTGGTTTGTATTATTACTACTCTTCTGGTTGTAATTTGTTTCATGTTTGAGGTGGGGCTTCTAGTGCTCTGTTGATTTTAGTGTCCAATATTTTAACCCATTTCTGTAGTAATAAACATTTGTATTTGTTTGATACTTTACCCATGTCTCTTGCCTAATTCTCTGAGGGAACCGAACCTGTGTACTTTATTACTCAATTTGCGTGGTTTGAGTATTTTTCCCTGGGTTTAATTCCTAGGGTGGCATAGTCGGATTTTCTTACCAGTACCAACTTGGGCTGGTGCCTTAAAATTGCACCGCCCCGCCACATATCCACTGTGATT
Organism: Sinocyclocheilus anophthalmus; assembly: GCA_018155175.1. Lineage (NCBI taxonomy): Eukaryota > Metazoa > Chordata > Actinopteri > Cypriniformes > Cyprinidae > Sinocyclocheilus > Sinocyclocheilus anophthalmus. The sequence continues at coordinate 304,003 of JADLZN010009057.1, forward strand.
TCACCAGTGGCGGGCCGTGCATTTTACACCTAGGCCTTCAGTGGTGCCCTACATGAATTAATCCATCTCTTCATACCATCATAATGATGCCACGGCTATAGAAAACATAAATATTATACAGTAATGCAGTATAACAGGGCACTGCATAACAGACATGTATCTTATGTAGCGAGAATGAATGCTATTACTAAAGAAAGAAACCCAATTAAAAATTAAAAAACATACATCATATGTAGTTGAAGCATTAACCTAACAAAATGACACAAATACAGTCCATCCGATGTTCTTACAGACATTTATTCACCCAAACGCATTTATACCTTACAGACACACTCTAAAAATTGCTGGGTTGTTTCAACCCAATGTTGGGTCAAATATGGACTAAACCAACTGTTGGGTTAAATTTTGGTTACATTTTTAAATTAGCTTTTTAACCCAACAGTTGGGTTAGTCCAAATTTGACCCAACATTGGGTTGAAACACCCCAGCATTTTTTAGAGTGTAGCCTGTCTAAACAATAAGGTGAAATTAATGGGGGGGGGGGTGTTTTAAAGTTGACCAAACAATTTAATGTTCTCTTACTGCTTTATTTCATCTTCACAAGTCTCCCCGCCGGTCTGCCAGCGCACTGCGGGAGGAAAATACTGGTTAGCACAGCTTTACTAGGAAAGTGAGCAAGTAACATTAAAATAATTCATTCAAGACATTGAAGAAAAGTGTATAGATGTGTTTTAACGTACCTCTGTGACTCTCCTCTCCCCGCTGGTCTGCCTCTGCCAGCGGCGCTGCGGCCGGAGGAAAAGACCAGCTAATACAGCTCTGCTCGGGAAACTGAGATATTCTTACGGAAACTTAAACCTGGCTTTATATCGCGCAAATAACATCAGCATACAACGCATCAAGCGATAGAGTCAAAAATGAAAATTGACCTACCATACTCTAGTGGTTTTTCATCTTCACGAATCTTTCACAGAGCCGGTGCCGAGGAGGTGTGTGGCTGTTTTTTGCAGTCATTAGGACTACTGTATTTGATTTACTAAATATAGTAGGCAAACATTTTTTCAAAATGCACTGAAAATCTAAACCTGAGAAACAGTAATAAAAGTTTTACTAAGTTTTAATAAAATGATTTACAGTGATGCTGTTTGCTAGCTAGTATGCTGACCATCCAATCAAAGGATGAGAAAATGCTGATGTTATCGTTAGCCAGCTAGATGGCCCTGGTGTTGCCAACTCGAAATCTGATTGGTTAAAGCAACAGTTTCATTGCCATTGATTTAAGATAACAGAAGCCTGCGCTGTTGATTCTGAAGGCCTTAAGGCAGATTTCCTTGACCCTGGTAACACGATTGCTGAAATATGATTGGATAAAAGCTCTAATATAAACATACACTGCTGGAAGCAGTGCAACTAAGAGAAAAGCTATGAAATGAAGAGAATAGACTATTGGAAATAATTTAATACACATTCATGGAAAAATATATTAAAACTAAATCAATGATTCTGATAGTGTTTAGGCCAGCAGAGAAGGCTTTGCTGGCCCTGACAGCACACCACTGGATTTCACACAGTTCATTTATTTGATAACTCTGGGCTCAGATCTCCAGCAAGCAAGAGCTTGGAAGAGCCCTTTGATCATTCATTTATTTTTACAATAGATGCAGGGAATGAATGTCATTGAGCCAAAATCAAGTCATTGTCATTGCATCTCAAATGCATTTCAGTCAAGCGGTTTGTTAATCATTTGGTCAGCTTTCACATGACCCCAAAAATAGCTGAAATCTCAAACCGCATTTGTGGTTTAAATAGAGTGTGCATATTTGTGTGTGTGTGTGTGTGTGTGGGGCGTGCGTGTGTGTGTGTGTGTGTGTGTGTGTGTGTGTGTGTGTGTGTGTGTGTGTGTAAGAAATTAATACTTTAATTCAGCAAGGAATTGTCAAAAGTGACAATGTGATGTTTATAATGTTACAAAACTTTTCTGTTCCATATAAATGCTGTTCTTTTTCATTTTCTATTCAACAAACAGTCTTGGAGAGAGAAAAATGAATGTTTCTTGAGCACAGAATCAGGCATATTAGAATGATGACACTGAATGCTGAAGTAATGACTGCTGAAAATTCAGCAGGAAGTATATTTTACAATCAACAATTTCTGTCACATTCTCTTAATGTTTTTACGTCACAGGCATTATAGGAAAGCAACGTACCTAAGCGGATGTTTATTCACGTACAAGTCAAGTGTCATTTTAGGCAGCTCACACATACTGTCACACCCTATTCCTTCCCTTTTCTCAACACTTAATAAAGCCACACCTGTCTACCTTTACCATTTCCATTTTATGCATGACATATAAACATAAGTCTCCGCTCTAAAGATATACTTGACTGTTTTGTTAGTGGTGCAAGATGATACATTTGTGGTAGGAACACCCCCAACACAAACCAGTTTGGTTCACTTTGAATGTGAGAAGAAATAGGATCTGTTTTTTGTAATAATGGAGCATTGTCATGTAACATTTTAAAAGAAGCTGTTTCATGTACATACAATTTGTTTGCTTTTTGAATCCTTTTTGCTGCTACACATTCAATGACTTGTGAAAAATTACACTTACAGTAATTATGTTGACTTGACAAAGTTAATATTGTCTACAACTTAAGATTCTTTCGTTTTTCCTCTACTTCTTTTTCTGAGACCACATTTCTAACAGTAACTCATCCTAGAGTTTTCAAGCTATATGACCACCAAACTCAGCACAAATTTTCAGGATGACCCGACTCTGCTGTATATATTTTCAACCTGATCTGACTGTTCTTTTGGATCAGTTTTGAAAACTACAAAACATCCCATATACTTTAATTTGAAAACTGTCTATGTAAATAAACACGCTAGCAATGTGCTAATACACAACAAGCTAAACTCGGTTAGAAAGACGTTATGCTGAAAGACACCAATATCCTTGTGGGCAGTACGCTGACATAGCACTGTTGTGCTTTGGGAGTCCCGAGTTCGAGTCCTGGCTTGAATACTTCCCATCCCCCCCCCCCCCCCTCATTCGCTTCTGTCCAATTACTGCCTCTAAAAAGGGCTGGGTTAAATATAACCCAGCGCTGGGTTAAAAAGACACCCAGCCTTTTTTAGAGTGTGTCCTATCTAAATAAAGGCATAACACCAAAAATAAATATTTTCAAAATAAGAAAGATGTTATGCTAGCAACATGGTAAAACCTGCTAGAATCATGCTACAACATTCTAAAATCATGCTAGCATGTGTTAAACCATGCTAGCAATATGCTACAAACATGCTAAAGATCTGTGTTGGTCAAGGGTGTCCAACTCTTACGAAAATTAAACATGATTTATTACTGTGGAAATGTAGTAACCAAGTTTTTTTGCCGCATTGATTACTATTTGTCTAACCACAGTTTTACTACAAATAATCTGTGGTTACCATGATTTAACTATAGTAATCAAGACATTTGCCCTCCAAAGCAAGATTGGACAACCCTAGAGGGCGTTTACATGACACCATTTTTAATTTAAAACAGAAGAATATTGTATTCATTTATCTGTCTGTTTATTCACATGACAGAATATAGAATGAAAACTGATTAAAGACGTGGACGATGAGCTTACCTTCCTTATTGCAGCAAATATGAGGCCATTAGAAAGAGTATATTATTTATAGTTTATTGGCATTTTCAGCATCATTGCAAGTACTTAAATTCCCCATGAAATCAAAATTAAAGTTTTTTTGGGTGTTAGTATCAATATGTTAGTTTTAAGGTTATCTATAAGGCAGTGTGCTCCAAAACAGTGACAACATTTGCATTTAGAAGATATAAGCATTCAAAGCTTGCAGTTCGTCACTTCCACCAAAACAGCTCAACGATTTTTTTTTTGATGTCACATCGTACTTCAGCTTCTCATCAAACTTTCTGTCCAATCAAATGCTCTCTAGAATCCGAAGCGCCCGCCCCCTACACTATAAAATTGTAGTGATGGGAAGTTCGGATCATTTTACAGACTCGGACCTTTGAGTCTCGTTCAACAAAGTGACGAATATTTTTTTTTCTGAGTCATTTCGTTCATTTTAGCAAAATATAATTAAAATGTTAACATCATTTTAACACATCTACTACTTACGCAAACGCTGATCACACTACAAACAATACAAAACTGCAATAAGAAACAGAACAGATTATTTAATTGTTTACCTGGGTCTTCAGTCTATGATTAGTTCACCTTCTTATTTGACAAGTCTTCGGGTTTGGGCTTAAGGGGCTGTCACGTGATGAACGAACGACTCAAACCCAAAGACTCGAGAGATGAACTAATCAATTCTGTTTCCGGCTCAGACTGCATTGGTTAAACTTATGGGGCTGTCACGTGATGAACGAACGACTCGGAAAAACCCGAAGACTCGAGAGATGAACTAATCAATTCTCTTTCCGGCTCAGACTGCATTGGTTAAACTTATGGGGCTTTCACGTGATGAACGAATGACTCGAAACAGGTGAACTATTTGACTAATTCCAGTACAGAACCTATAGGATGTTGCACATGCGCGACTGAACGAATCACTCCCCGAGATGACTCGTTCTTCTCGAGTCACATTAAAGATACGTTCAAAATTAACGAATCATTCAAGAACGACCCAACACTATAAAATAGACGCTGAAGCCGCGGCTGAAATCGATCACTTGTCCACAGAATTAGTATTTTCTGTACAGTGAATGGCACGTAGTGCACTATATAGGGGACAGGGAATGATTCAAACAGTGTAAATATGCTTTCCATTGAGGAAAAAAAGAAGTCTGGTTTCGTGCTGTGTCATGCTAACCACCGCACCGCACGCACACTCTGCTCCGGTCCAGAGACACGATAGCACGGAGCGGATCATATGCGCGAGTCGGCGCAGACCACAAAATGTATCGGAGCTATTTGAATTCTACACAGAATGTTATATTTTATAGCAATATGGATGAGATTGTGGCTGGCATACCCTGTCAAATGCGACTTTATGGAGCTCAACGGCTCTAACCCAAGCTGTGATATAAACGAACGCTATTGACTATTTTAAAAATGGGCGGGGCTGCTTGATATGTCCCGCCCTGTCTTCCTGTTTCAGTTAAAATGATGTCAACACAGAGTAACGCTGCATGTTTCTAAGCATTTCAGGGGACCTTTAAGGGTACTAATGAGTACTTAAGAGAGTACTAACATCAGACAGTCCATATTACAATATTACATTCCCATCAATATTCACTAAATTCACTTTGTCAGTGGAGACAAAATGTCATATCTTTTTGGAGAGAAAGCAGCATAGTTATTATCTGAGTTAGAGAGAGAGGGCCTCCTCATTACCATTAAGCGTTACAGAGAAATGTCTACACTGCATGTGTCTGTTGTTGCACTTAACAACTTGAAGCTGTCTACAAAAAGGTGTTGAAGGTTACAGATTCATTTGTCCTGTTGTCTAAAGTAGGTTCGGAGTAAATCAGAATTTTTTTACTGCCTATGACTGACTGTAAAGGGGTTCTATGTGCTTTTGAAGAGGCACTTACACCATTTGTAAATAAGTTTTTACTATTTGTGTTGCTTTAGTAACTTGATGGTAATCCACAGTATTTTAGAAATAAAGTGCATTTGAATATAATTTAGACTTTTTTTTTTGATCAAGGGTAAGGTTTCACATATTTGTTACTGTTAAATAAGTTTTTATTTTGCTTATGTTTTTTTTATTTTTATCTGTGCTCTGTTTTTTGTAGTTGTTGTTTTTTTTTTACTTTGCTCTGTTTATTCACTGATTTTTGAGGTTTGCATTGAGGATTGTCAGCTGCTTCAAGAAGTCTCTGTTTGGCCTGATCCCTCTCTTGTCTATGACATCCTTCAACAATATTTCATTGTGTATCATCAGGTATGGCAGAAAAAAATGTGGCGGAGCGGCTGACACCATCTATGCAGTGCACTAACAACATATCTGGGGAAATAAAAAAGAACGACACTCAAAACAAATTCATCCATAAACCAGTTTGTCACTGTAGGATAAATGATGGCTGTAAATGGTTGTTTGTGTGTGTGTGTGTGTGTGTGTGTGTGTGTGTGTGTGTGTGTGTGTGTGTGTGTGTGTGTGTCAGCTCTTATTTTCTGTGTTACTCAGGGCCTTGTGGATGAATTCTGAAGCTGGGAATAAGTCCTTGCTGATGTCAAACCTGTGTTCATCCCCCTTTCTGGCTAAACTTAACAGGGGTTTGTAACACAAGCACACCGTAAAAAGTGATGTTCATTTCTTTGTAATATTCCACCTTTGTATCATTCTTTCCTTGCAGGTATTCCTTGTATGCCACAGTGTTCAAGATGTGGGTAATACCCATCTCCTTCAGTTTGGCTCGGTCCATTGCTGTCTCTCTGCACAAAAACACAACACCCTAGATTAGTCTTTCCAGGTAGATTTATAAAACAACTCTTACAGTGAGAGAAATAGAACTGCATGTAGTGTTTGGTTCATGTTCATTCGGTACCAGTGTGTAGAAGACTTACTCATTTCCAATGAAGACATTGGGCCAGACCTCAGTGACAGGTGTCCAGTGCACTTTATATTTGCACATGCAACGCTCCAGTTGGAAAATGTTTACAAGGAAATGGTTTTGTAGCATTTGTGTTTGCATCTCGCTGTAATGTATTTCAAACGGTCTGTTGACATTCCCCTTTTGGGCTGATTTCTCAGTGGTTGCAGGAGACATATTCATGCCACCCTGATCATTCCCATTCTCTGAGATAGTGCTGCTGATGTCAGCCTTCAGCTGCACTTCTCTCTTTTGTGTGGACATGATGTCTGATGTACTTTATATGGTACTGTCCGATATTGTTGTCAAACTGTATCTGATATTATCAGATGTACAGTTCTCAAACTCTTTCTGATACACAATGTGTGTGAGACTGACTGTACAGATTGTGTCTATAAACTATGTATTTCTACATGCTGAATATAGACTGGCATCTGTATTGACTGGCATCTGTAGGCTACACAGTATTCGCAGACTTTGCTCTTTGCTCGTTGAGTCTCTTCGCATGTCGCGTTTTTCAAAACAAAACGTGTTCTGTGTGGATTGGCCCCTAAAACCTTGATTTGTGCAGTTATTTGTTTTGAGTAAACAAAGTAAAATAAACACAAAACACTATTACAAATTGAGTAAAATGGTTGAAAATTACTGGATTTATAGCTATAAGCTGTTATAATATTATATTAATAGTAATTAGTCTGGTTAATTAATTAACTAGTTAACTAGTCTCTAATTAGTCTCATATTAGTCTGTTTCTCTCTTATTCCGAGGTCACTGTAGCCACCAGATCCAGTACGTATCCAGACCAGATGGTGGATCAGCACCTAGAGAGGACCTCTACAGCCCTGAAAGTCAGCAGAGACCAGGACAACTAGATGAGCCCCAGACACAGATCCCCATTACAGGACCTTGTCTCCTAAACGGCCACCGGGACAAGACCACAGGAGACAGTTGAGTCCTCTGCACAATGTGACTTTGCTGCAGCCTGGAATTGAACTGCTGGTTTCGTCTGGCCAGAGGTTCTGCCCCCCCCCCGACTGAGCCTGGTTTCTCAAGGTTTTTTCTCCATTCTGTCACCGATGGAGTTTTGATTCCTTGCTGTTGTCGCCTCTGGCTTGCTTAGTTGGGGACACTCCATTTCCAGCGATATCGTTGACTTGATTGCAAAGATATTATTTAAAATTTTGAGCTGGATGTTGACATCACTGAATTAATGATGAACTGCCTTTACCTGAAAAATGAGTGTTTACTATTGTCCTTTTGCATTATTGACACACTATTTTCCTATTTGGTACTGTGAATCTGCTTTGACACAATCTGTATTGTTTTAAGCGCTATATAAATAAAGATGACTTTACTTATAGATGTTTATGAATGAATGTCAGCTTGCAATCATTGTTCACTTTGTTTCATATAAATTAAAGTTAAATAAGTTACATTTAGCATGTGCTATGCTAGCTGTTAATTTTAACTGAAAAATATAAGATTACTTTCCAGGGCCACAAATGCCATTAGTTGGAGCAACTTATTTGTTTGAATAATCAATTTATTTGTGTTTATGCCACAAATTAAGTTCTTCTAAAAGTATAGATTTTATGAAATCATTAGGCTATAAGTCTTCATTACTCAAAATGGTGTGTTGCGTTATTTGTTTTATTATTATTTTGGTTTTAGTAACTTCTGTATAGTAAGTAACTTATGGGCTACTTGTAAAAGTTTTGCACACAAATAGTAAATTAATATTATATTTGAAATGTGTTTAAAACGATGCGAACACGTGGAATGTACTTGGTTCATGAGCACTGTCATGAGATCAGATGAGATGAGCCATCAAATCGGCCATGCCAGTAGGTCCAAGACAACTGTATTTAAAAAAACAAAACAAAAAAAAACTACTTGTGCACCTTTAATTTTGTTGGTTATGTTTATTTGTAAAAAACATGAATTGAAAGAAAGAAAGAAAGAAAGAGGTCTGTGTTTTGTGGCAGAAGTACTATGAATTTGGTAAATATCTAATATAAATGAATCAGGTTAATTTATAGTTGCAGATGGCATGTAACATAACAGGTTTTGCCACAGCAGTGACATTTTTCAAAAGATTGTTGTCTCTGGGTGTGTGTTCCACAAAAGAAAGCCATACCATGCCAAACAAGTTTGGAAAGGTATGAGGATTACCAAATTGTAACTTTTTGTTTTTTTCATTCCTTGCTTTTTATACATTTTAGTGTCTAACCAAAAAAAAAAAAGTCAACCCCAACTCATGAGATAATGTAACTGTTATGATTTAGCTATTTCGTTTGATGTGAATTTATATGACGTGATTCTTATAAGAACATACAATTTTAAGAATCATCTGTGGGGCTTAAACAGATTGTATGAATGAGATTGCACGAATTCATACGAATTAAGCCAGCAATTTTAGTAAAATAACAACGAATTACCAAGAGATGGTATTACCATGTCTTTGTACCTTTGATGCACAAATACCTACGGATACAAATGAGACCACTCTGTCACCAATCAAATCTTTTTCCCAGCATTTCATCATATAATCTCAGATTCTGTGTTTTACTGGTATAATGAGCAGCACAGAGTCCTAAAAAAGCCTGCTATGTAGGTGATGACTCATAAATTTGTATTTGAAGTGTGGCGGCTGCCTGGAGATGCAAGGAAAGTACTAAGCACCCAAATGACATGACTCCCCCAATCTTACAATCAAGGCTCAGCAGCTTCCTGTGAACCTATCCGTCTTAATGAGAACCCCAGCCCACACGAGCATTCCTCTAGCACCACTAATGCTGCTCCACTCCAAAGCAAACTGAGACACAACCTCCTCCTACCTGTAGTGTCACAAAAGCTTCTGAACGTGGGTTGTGGAAGAACACCCGTCTTACCTAACCCTCCTCTCCGACGTAACAAGATAACAGTGCTGCGGCAAGGCGTATTTATGATTACATGTTGATTTGATTTTGAGTTCTTTGTTAAATGAATTGCAACACTTTTACCTTTGGTTTCTGGGAGCATACTGTACTGTTGAAAACCTTTCACTGAAAAATATATATTTCATTTTAGAACAACATTCTGAACTGAATTGAGAATATCTTTCACATTCCAATTCCGTTTTTGAATTGAAGTCCATTTTAAGCAAAAAATTATGCAGAATTGCAGCAATTATGAATAGCAATTTGAATGCACTGACAAAATAAAATAATTATTATATTATTAGTAGGTAGTAGTAGTAAGCAGTAGTGTTATTTTAAAGAAATAACTTATTTTTAACAAAAAAAGTCAAGAGAAAGGTCATATATTTTTTAAACAAACATGTTTATTTTAATTCCACATATTAAAATAAATAATATATCTAGTATATAAAAAAAATCGAAGGACGGCTATTTCAAGAAATTTAATATGTACTGTTATAAAGGACTACCACATTTTGTTTGACAAACTTCTGTGGAATGTTTTAAAGAATATATTAATTTATAAAATTATAATTATTATTCGTTTTTTGAAATAAATAATTTATAACTATTTTAACTAAAAAAGTCAAGAAAGAGGTAATCTTTTGACAATATATGACAAAATATACTGCTATACTCAAAAAATAATTATATATAATCTATATACATTTTATAGGTGTGTGGGCTTTAGTGATGTGTGTGTGTGTCCTATCCGGTCCATGAAGTTCCTTCTGCTAGCCATCAGAGGTCACCTTTCCCATTTCATTGACTCTTGCACTACACAAACTGTTACACATCACCCCGGACTACATATCCCACCATTCATTGCACTGATTGCACACAGCACTATTGCTCACAGCACTGATTGCACACAGCTGTTATCACTCACACATCCCTTATTTAACTCTCACTCTGATCCCATTGCACTGCCAAGTATTGTTTAGCACTTATCAGTTTGATAGCTACACTACTTAGCCTGTTAGTTTTCCTAGTTCCTGTTTCTTTCCCGTGTTTCCTTGTTTTGCCTTGCCAGTTTTCTCGGTTCTGATCTTTGCCCGTCTCCCTGGATTTATCCCTCTAGTCTCGCCCTTTTTGATTCTGTTCGCCGTTCGATGACCTTCGCTAGCCCTCTTGTGTTTTGCCCGCCATATACCTATCTGCCTATATCTGACCCATGCCTGTTTCTTGACCACGTCTCTGTCTCTCCAAACTAAAACCTTGCATATGGATCCGCACGTCTCACGTGTGTACAGCCACGTAACGATACTGGCCCAACAAGGGAATCCAGCGGGCTTTCTGTGGAAAAATTGGCCAGGTATGACACTGCAGACTGTTATTAAACCGTCGAGCAAGGGCTTGCGAGCAGCGCTCGAGGATGTACAAGAGTATTTAGATCCGCAGATTTTCAATCTGCTGGGACACTGTGTGCTCATAGAATTTTTTGTGAGGGGTTGTTCAAATGAAGCGTTATAAAGACACGATTTAATCGTGAGGGTAACCCGTTCTTCATCTAAGATGATTTTATGGATTTGCGCTGTTGGTCGGTTGGTTCAGCGTTTCACTGTGGGTTATCGCGAGGGAACGCGGGACCACGACACTCACTAATGTTAATGGCGGGCCGCTGCTGAGGCCCAGCTCACAAATGGCGCGGGGGAAAAACGGCCAGCGCCCAGGTCAAGTATCCGTTGATCTTCACGAGTCAAGTCACCGTTGATCTTCACGAATCGAGTCAAGTCACCGTTGATCTTCACGAATCGAGTCAAGTCAAGTTGTGCGCATCATGGAGGGTCAGGTTAACCAGTTCATTATCATGAGTCTGTCAAAGTCCACAAACTGCTCGTCATGAGTCAAGTCTGTCACAGTTGTTTTTCTGAGTTCGAGTCAAGTCCAGGTAGACTCAGAATGAGTCGAGTCGGTTACAGTCATCTCATGAGTCTAGTCAGTTAAAAATGCTCGTCATGAGTAACGTCAGTCACAGTTGGGTCTTCCTGGAGTTCATCAGTCAAGTCACAGCTGATCTTCCTGCAGGAGTTTCTAGGTCCCAGTTGAAGTTCTTCACATGGGGCAAAATCACGTCAAAGTTTATATGATTATGAGTATAGTAAGTAGCAGCTGATAGTTATGACTTTAGTCACGTCACAGTTGTGGTCATGAGTCAAGTTCAAAGTCCAGTTGATTGCATGACGTAACGTAAGTCACAAATGCTCAGTCATTGAGTAAAGTCAAGGGTCACAGTTGCTCGTTGCATGGGTCAAGTCTAGTCGAGCCAGGATCTTCATGAGGCAAGTCAAGTCACCGTGGATCTTCATGAAGCCACTCAAGTCACAGCTGATCATACAGAATCACGTCGCATCCCAGCCGATCATACAGAGTCATGTCACGTCCTGTCTGTCAAATCCAGATTCTCAAGGTCAGTCCTTCGGTATACCAGTCTGGTATCCAGTGTGAGGGATGCACCGCTGGTGTCTGCAAGCGCAGTGGGGTTATCCCCAAACACACTCACCTTAGCCCTCTTGTTTCTGAACTGATTCCCCTGTCTGAAGCGTTTCCCATGATGGGGATCGCTTTTTGTTGTGTTTGGGCTGCATACACCACCACATAACTCCCAAAGGCGGCGGCGCCCACTTTTAGGTCTCCAGAGGTGGCGGCTGAATCTGCAGAATCTCCTGAGTTAGTGGTGTTTGCTGCTGTGTTCCCCGAAGCAATGGCGCGTGCTGCATTTTCTCCAGAGGTGGTGGCTGAGGCTGCAAACCCTCCCAAGGCAGCGGCGCTCGCTTCAGATCCTAGGATGGTGGTGGCACCCAGAAATACACTCTCAGCCTGTCATGTCACGGTCAAAGGAACCGTTGCTGAACTCTATGTCTGTTTTGTTAAGGAGAATATTCATGAACTTTACCTGTTTCCTGATTGACGGCCTGTAGAACTGCAGAAGGTGGCGGGCATAAGCATGCAGAAACTCAAGAAAGTAAGAGGTGTCAGTGGTATCCCTGATGAACTCTCGTTTGGCCCTGAATCGGCTAAGGAGGGCGTCTGGGAAAATCCGAGTTCTGCCATGTTACGGACATAACAGAGAACGTCTGTGCAACTTTGCCTGTCGTTCTGGGCCAGGAGCGCTATGACTTATATGCTTGTTCCTAGTTTACCGGCCAAGGAGGCCGCCTAATGAAAATCTCTCCTTTCTGTTCTGGCCAAGGAGGCCGTTATGAACTCTCTGCTGTCCTGTTTGCCGGGCAGGAGGCCGCCATGAACTCTCTCGCCTGTACTGGTCCGGCCAAGGAGGCCGCGGATAATGAAACTCTCTGCTGGTCTGTTTCGGCCAAGGAGGCGCCGTATGATGCTCTCTAGTCTATCCTGTCACAGCTATAGGAGGCCGTTTGCGAACGACTCTGCTCGTCGGTCACAGATATTGAGGGGGGGGGGGGGCCATTGCGAACTCCCGCGTTGTCTGTCATAGCTATAGAGGCCGTTTGCGAACTCCCTGCTTGTCCTGTCACAGCTATAGAGGCCGTTTGCGAACTCCCTGCTCGTCCTGTCACAGCTATAGAGGCCATCGGGGAATCCTCATCCTGTCCTGTCACGGTCGTGGAGGCCGTTTGTGAATCCTTGGCTTGCTTTGCTTCAGCCCGTGAGGTCGTTTGTGAACTGTTGTCCTGTCCCGACCCAGCAGGGGAGGCTGCCTCTGAACGCGCAGCCTTGTCTATCAACCCCAATGTTCTGTCTGTGTTGTCTGTCTCTGCTCTCTCGTTGTTACAGTTTCTGCCATGGTCTCCTGGTCGGTGTGGTTCACCGGGGGGGTTTCCTGTTCCTTCTGCTCCGCCATGGTGGTCTGCTGTCTGGCTTTGGTGGTCCTCTGCTCCACCGTGGTGTCTTCTGCTCTGCCGTGGTGGTCTGCTGTCTGGTTCTGGTGGTCCTCTGCTCTGACGTGGTGGTCCTCTGATCCACCGTGGTGGTCTACTGTCTGGCCATGGTGGTCCTCTGCTCCGCCGTGGTGGTCTACTGTCTGGCTCTGGTGGTCCTCTGCTCCGCCGTGGTGGTAGGCTTCTGGCTCTGGGTGGTATCTTCTCTGGCTTGGTGGTCTTCTGCCCCGCGTGTGGTGCTGCTGTCTGGCTCTGGGCGGTCCTTTGAACCCACCGTGGTGGGTTCTACTGTTGGCTTGGTGGTTCCTGCGACACCGTACTGCGGCTCCATCCTGGATCTCTGCTTGACTGGTTGCTGCATCACTGATACCGGGCTTCCTTCCTCAATGGGGACCTGGACATCAATCCTCCCCTGTTCCACCTTTCACTCCCTGACGCCCTCGGAATCGTATAAAGTGTTTGGAGGTCTGGAGCCGCTCCTTGGGAGGGGGGGGGGCGGGGGGCTCTGTACAATTCCGGTGACATGACCTTCACGTCAGCTAGCCATCAGAGGTCACCCTCCCATTCATTGACTCTTACACTGCACACGGTTTGCGATCACCCCGGACGACAATCCCATATCCACTGCAACTACAGATCACACCACACAGCAACATTGCACTAGCACTGATTAACCACCAACCCTGTTTATAACTCACCACAGCCCCTATTTAACTCGTCAGACGATGCTCCCATTGCACTGCCGAGTATTGTTTCGCACCTATCAGTTGATAGCATACAACTAATTAGCCTGTTAGTTGTGTTTCTTGCCTTGCCTGCCTTGTCAGTTTTCTCGGTTGATTCTTTGACTGTCTCTGGATTATCCCTTTAGGTATTGTCCCTTTTGATTCTGTTCGCGGTTCGGATGACCTTCGCTCTAGCCCTAAGGACTATTCTTGGGTTTTGCCGCCACCATATTTACAGGTCTGCCTTTATCTGACCCTCGCCTGCTTTATGACACCACGTCTCTGTCGTCTCCTAAATTTAAAAGCTTGCATATAGGCATTCTCGAGTCTTGTCAGCCATGTAACAGTGTTGTCATAATTACTGATATATATATTATTACTAATATAGTAATATATTGCATACAAGATATTATATATCTTGTATCCAATATATTACTAATATATATCCACATGTGTGTATGCATAAAGTTGTCATGTCTTTCAGATCGGGATAAAAAAAAAAGAAAGTAGCAAAATAAATCAAAAATTTACATTGCGAGTTTCAGTTTGACCATATAACAAAGTTGAAATGTCTTTAGTTAAAGTTATACTTTTTATTGCAAGAGCCGAGTTTCTCATTGTCATTCCATGACAGTCTTTATTGAATGCCAGTCTCTCTACATGCCCAAACCCAGACACAATAGAACAATGATGTGGCTGTCATTCTGCTGTGTAAACCTCTCATTTTTCATTACTTGCTGGTGACTCCAAAGGTGAAATTAACTGAGACCACATAAAGAGACGCTGGTAATTGTTTACTGTCAGACCCCTCATCCTCCCCCAACAACCTATTGCATTTATCTGTCTGTCATGTTTTTCTTATACTGTACAGAAATGTTTAGGTTTATAGGTAGGAGTGGAATTAGCGACTATAAAAATATTTTAATGCTATATTGTTACTAAAATGGGTATTTTCCTGCGTATTTCGGTCATTTTGCGTTTTATATGCTTTTATATTCGCTATATGGGCAGGTTAAGGTTTGGGGGTAGGTTAAGGGGTCTAAAAATCTAAATTGTGTATTAATAAAATTATAAAAATGCATATTCGCTATAACATGGGTAGGTTTAGGTTTGGGGGTAGGTTAAGGGATCTAAAAATCGAAATCGTTTATTGATAAAATGATAAAAATGCATTGATATGAATATCTTGATGATATAAAAGATACGTAAATATTTTTAAGTTTTTTAGCTAAAAATACGTAGTGATTTGTAAGTTTTAAACGTTGAAATACGTCTAAATTGTACGTTTTAACATGAATAAAAACGTACAAAAGTGTTTGTTTTGTGCTTGTAAATGTTACGTATTAAGACCAGGCTGGTATACGTGTGATTGAAGTTGTGACTGTAAATTTGTGAGATTGTTTAGTCCTGTCCAAATGAGATCTATGACAGCAAAATCCAGAAAGTCTGTTAAATGAGCAATGTCCAGACAGTTTCTAGTGTGGTACATAAGGGAACAGCCACCTGTGGGAGTTTGATCAAGTTTATTGCTGGATCCATGCTTGGTCAGGTCCTCTGTTACACTGGGTGAACTCAGAGACTAGCGAGGGTTGGATCCAGTTGCATAGCTAAGGTCTGAATAGCTAAGGTTTAATAAGGAAATAAGATAACCAAGATAAACAAAGAAATGGATACATCCCTTCCAGGTACAAAATAATAGAAAAACAACTAAGCAAACCAACATAACAGCCTGAAAAAAAAGAAAAAGAAACCACTAGGGCTAAAAATACAGACAAGGCTAACAGTCTACCAATAAATACATGCATGTTTGCATGCATAATCAATCAAGGAACTAATAAATGAGAAAAACTACAAAAGAGAGTTGGCAGTCTTTGACTTTGTGTCAAAATTTGATTGATTGCCCTGTCATAAAAATTCCATACACCTACCACCCCTCCCCACCCAACTGGACACCTGTTTATGTACGCCCCCACCAGTACCCACCGCTCCCTATACGCAGAGTACACAGTTTGCATAGGGCACCAACTTCCAGGGGGGCACCATCCAAGTTGCTCAAAAAAAAAACTTTCGTTCTATATTAATATTAAAATTAGCATATACTTATACATAAATAAAAATCTAAACATGAATAAGCCCATGAAAAGACATCAGCAATCCGGCGCCGAGAAAAGAAAAAGAAAAAAAAGATGAAGCCCATGCATCACTTTTCAGGTATATTTATAATCCTGTGAAACTTTTTTGGTTGTTGATGTTAATAACCTGTTTTAATGTCGGTAATAATTTAACCACTGCATCTAATATTCTCTCTAAGTTTTCATGTTCCCTTACAAAAATTAGCAATGGTTTTACTAACGAATAAAACAACCAAAAAATCATGGTTCTTGTAGCCATGGATGGTAACCACAAATTAACCAGGGTTTTGTTAATGATAGTTTACAAAGAAGGATTAAGATAATATTTTTGTTGGTTATAAAATCAGATCTAAGCCAACAACAGCCTTTAAAATGACTTAAAATGCATTATATAAAACAATGAGGCAATAATGATTGGTTAATTACTAATTATATGGTTTCATTGAATAATAGTTAAAATACATAATGTAATACAAAATAAAGCAATTGTGTAAAGTAAAAGAGACCCTACAAGGGCACCAAAGGCCTGGTAGGTGTGCGGTTACACTACAGGACGACCAGTCTTAATATGACCAAAACATTTAGTATAATTCAACTATCCTTTAAGCTTACTTTTTGGCCAGCATTTGCAATAGAAATGCTACAACCTCTATAATTTCTTCAACAAAAATGTGGACATCACAACCTTTACAAAAATTTACCATGGTTTTATCGTAGTAAAACTGCTTCGTTTTCTTTTGCGTGATTTCTGAATGCGTGAGACTATAAAATCAATCAGACAACTGTATTAATAAAATAACAGCCATCGGTAACTGTCTAGAGCTACAATTGTAATTTGTAAATAATACAATTTAATTAGCTACAATTTATTTATTTACTTTTATATTTAGTAGAATGTCTAAAGTGGACTATCAAAATAAAGTGTTACCAAAAATTTTAATGTTAGACTGTAACATAGGTTTTGACAACTGCCGTATGCTGTTGTTTAACGAACGTGTCTGATGCTTTTTTTTGTTTGTTTGTTTTATTTTATTTACCTTTGTAAATAAACTCTACCTTTTCAAAATTGTAATGTTACAAGATTGTGAAAACTACCGTATTGGTTACACAAACATGTCTGATACTTTTTTGTTTTAGATCAGCGTAAGATGGTCGATTTTTTTTCTTTTCTTTTCTTTCTCATATCAGTATCAAACTCTACTTTTTAAAATTGTATAACAATACGTAAATGATCGTCTTGACTTGTTTTACTGTTTGGAAAACACAGTCATCACATTGGTTCTATTGCCTGTATGATAGATGTTTGTCTTCAAATGTATTTGAAATTTTTTTTTGAAAAAAAACTTTAATAAATCATCCCTTGATCCTGTTTACCAACCAATACACCGTTTCACATTTTAAAGTTTAAAGCACATCGTGTTTGAAAGGTTTCAATGTCCCACACAAAAACACATTCCCAAACAATGAGACGGGTCATAAATTCCTTTGGATTTGGGTGGATAAACAGATGAACAAACAGATGTCCAGTTCGATGAGTGGAGGTGTACATAAACAGGTGTCCAAACAGGTTTCCAGTTGGGTGGGAGGGGTGGTGGGGGTATGGAATTTTTATGACAGGGCAATCAATCACATAGTTTACTGTCAACTGTCTTACAAAAACAGAACAGGAAAGAGGAACAAAGTAAGACAACAGTCCAAGCAGACACAAATGATATATAACAAGCAGCTATATAGTTACAGACAGACAAAGAATGTTTTGATTTCTGACTAATCTTTAGAAATCAATTAAAAAGTATACAGTGTCAAAATGTGTGAAAAGCCACTGATAAATAAAAGCTTTTTCTTAACAGCTCTGAGCAAAATTCAAATTAGCCTCAACATCAAATCTTTTTCAGTTCATGAGCTTAATTTGAATTTGTCAGGATGTAGAATTGAAATTTGACTAAGAATTCAGAATATGAATTTACCGAATTCCTATTCAAATTACTAAGGATAGTTACTAGGGTTATAACTGGTTGTTGCCACCTAGTTCACTGTTTAAAGGTCCTACAAAAGCTGGTTTAATGACATTCCCTATTGAGACAACCTACCTCATATAGTGTGACAACACTGTCCCCATTATTGTCACAAAAGGTCATCTAGTCCTTTGAACTGTATCTTGTTTCTGCAGGCAATAAGGGTGGAAGCTTTTAGGTGTGTATCCATACTGAAATTGAAAATTGGAAAATCAAATTTAAATAGTGAGAGTTTAAATAGTAATCACAAGAATAATTAACACAATATTTATATAATGAACTATTCTATAGTAAATATGATATTGGATGTGCTCACAGTTAGACCTTACCAGGCTTTTTTACAGGAAAATACTTGCAACACTGTTGCCAGCTAGTTACTGTAATTAATCACTAACAATGATTAGCTGGCAACAGTGTTCCCAGTATTTTACTGTAAATCAAGAATTACAGTGA
This sequence comes from Sinocyclocheilus anophthalmus, assembly GCA_018155175.1. NCBI lineage: Eukaryota > Metazoa > Chordata > Actinopteri > Cypriniformes > Cyprinidae > Sinocyclocheilus > Sinocyclocheilus anophthalmus. The sequence goes on from JADLZN010009057.1 coordinate 322,707, forward strand.
ATAACTGGCAGGAGTGTTGGCAGTTAATTACAGTAATGATGCACAGTGACTCAGTATAATACTGCATATACATTTACAAAATATAATATTCTTATAACACCAAAATGACTACCTCCTTTTCTGTTATTTTCTTTAAAAAAGACAATGCATATCAAATTATCATACAAATATATTTTATTACTTTGGCAAAACATAAATACACAACACAAAATATATCACTAAATTAAACAAATCAGAACATATTATACTAAAATGAAAACAACATGGCTAGTGTATGACCACAGACATCAATCACATTCTCTGTAGAACCCCCTCCTCTTCCTGTCCTGTAGATCAGGAAGACATCTGAGGCGTTGGGTCCAATGCTAGCTTGGGTCGGGGTAGCGTCTGGCTGAACGGGAGTGCCCTCGTGGCTGCAGCTTAGCAGGCTGAGTGGCGGGAGTGGCCGTAGCAGGTTTCGCGGGCTGCTGAGTCGGCATAGGCTTAGGGCGAATAGGAGCAGCCATTGAGCTGGAGTGCTTCGGCAGGAAGTGTCTCATGGCCTGAGATGACTTTTGTGCCTCCGTGAAGCGCTCCGCGAAACCTTCAACCGCAGGTCCGAAGAGGCCGGTGGGGGAGATCGGGGCGTCAAGGAAGGGGACCTTGTCTGCAACCTTGATCTCCGTCAAGGTGAGCCACAAGGGGCGCTCGAGCACCACAAGGCTAGCCATGGATCTCCCAATTGCCTGGGCGGGGGTCTTGGTGGCGAGCAAAGCTAGGTCTGTTGTGCTCTTCAGCTCCCTGAGCTTCACGGAGTCTGGGCCAGACTCGTCCATACAGGAAAGGAGTTTGGCCTGAAAGACCTGGAGGACCGCCATAGAATGGAGCGCCGAGGCCGCCTGTCCAGCCGAGGAGTAGGTGCGTCCAGCGAGAGATGAAGTGGTCCTACACAGCTTGGACAGGTGGTTGGCCTTTGCCTTCCAGCCAATGGCAGTGGGCGGGCAGAGATGCGTGGCCACTGACTCGTCCAGGGGAGGCAGCTTCTCATATCCCTTTTCTTCAGCGCCATCAACCGAAGTGAGGGAGGATGAAGCGGAAGTATGGAAGCATGCAGAGTAAGGGGCACGCCATGACCTGGTGAGCTTGTTGTGGACCTCCGGGAATAACGGAGAAGAAAGCTGGTGAGGGGCCTGATGGCGCCCCGGCAGGAACCATTCATCCAGACGGCTGCGAGAGGGCTCCTCCAGTGGAGACCACTCTAAACCCAGCTCTTCAAATCTAAAACCACTTTCGAGAGGATATGGAGAAGTTCGGCATCTATCCCGACCTTGGCGTTGCTGGGTAATTGGTAACATGTACTTGTTACATCTTAAGAAGAATGGCATCTACACTAATATTAGTCTGTTTCATTCTTATTCCAAGGTCATTGTAGCTACCCAGATCCAGTCTGTATCCAGATTAGACAGTCACTGCAGTCACCCTGATCCAATCCGTATCCAGTCCAGATAGTGGAAAACCACTTAGAGATGACCTCGACAGCCCTGATTGTCAGCGGAGACCATGACAACTAGATGAGCCCTAGAGACAGATCCCCAGTGAAGACCTTGGCACATCACGATGCAGTGGACGTCCGGTCCCTGGGGAAGCACAACCTGATCGTTAGGTTCCTGAGGGGTGCCAGAAGGTTAAATCCTCCTTGGTCACCCCTGGTGCCCTCCTAGGAGCTCTCTGTTGTCCTGTCTGGTCTTCAGAGGGGTCCCTTTGAGCTGCTGGAGTTTAGTTTCCTGTATACGCCTAGTTTGAGCCGCTTCGGCTAAGTTCCTGTCTATTTAGACAGCGCTCCTGAATGCGCTCACCTTGATCAAGAGGGTCGGAGGCCTCCAAGCATTTTCAGTGAGCGAAGAGTGCCTTGTGTTTGGGCAGTCCTACTCTCACGTTGTCCTGAGGTCCCGGCCTGAATACGTGCCCAAGGTTCCCACCACTCTCTTCCAGGTCCAAGTGGTGAATCTGCAAGCGCTGCCCCTGGAGGAGGCAGATCCAGCCTTGCCGTTACTGTGTCTCGTACGAGCACTGTGCATATACGTGGACTGCACCAGGAGCTTCAGAAGCTCTGAGCAGCTCTTTGTCTGTTACGGTGGACAGCAGAAAGGGAAGGCTGTTTCCAAGCAGAGGATGTGGCCCACTGGATAGTGGATGCCATCACCTTGGTGTACAAATCTCAAGGCGAGCCTTGCCCCCTAGGGGTGAGGGCTCACTCCACGTGGATTGTTGCCTCCTCCTGGGCTTTGGTGCACAGCACCTCTCTGGCAGACATCTGCAGAGCTGCAGGCTGGGCACCTAACACCTTCGCTAGGTTTTACAACCTTTGCATAAAGCCAGTTTCTTATCATGTGTTGGGTAAAAGGTAAGTGGCGGGAAGAACAGGCTCGGTGTCATGCTTGCTGCACCATTCCTCCTCACACGGGGATGTGAGCACCTTTCTTCCCCAGATGGCGAACCCTGGTCGAGCATCCTCCAGGCCCCCCGGTAGTCAGACTTGGCGGAGCCCAGTACTGGTGTTAGCATGCCCAGAGCCCCGGTCAGCCCCTGTACTGGGCTAGGTGTCCATATGACGTGATTCCATCCCAACTCCCAGGTAGGACCTTCCTCATAGACCCATTTCATATGTAGTACTGTCCCCTAGGTCAGTTCATATTAGTGTCACCTCCCTACAGATAGGAGTGTACTGTAGTGACCTTCTCCTTGGAAGGCATGCTTCCACAGCATTTATCTAGCCTTGCTGAAAGTAAATAAAAAGAGAAGAAAGATCTTTCCCCCAAGGGTGAAAATCCTTCTGTTAAGAAATGTTATGGATGGAACAGCAGCATGGCCTACGAGGACATTATTTCACCTTGCCACAACCCTGAACCACTCGCTGAATGCAGAGACTAGGTCTCGGCTCCTCAGCATAAAACCTGAATGAGTGGATGCACGCTGTCGTCTTAATTACCCGTATGTACGTGGAGCAGCTCGGCATGCGAAATCCACTAGCCAATTCTCATTGGTGTTTTCTCTTGGGGCTCCCAAGTTAGACCCCTAATGTCATCACTACATAACGTCTCTCCGTTCCCTCCATCAGGGAACGAGGGTTACGTACGTAACCGAGATGCCCCCCCTATGAAAGATCAAAAGTATAAACAATGTAGACTTATTTTCACAGCCACCTTTGCTCATTTTTACCAAGGGTGTTAATATTAGTAGAGGACATTGTATATATTTAGAAAAATGGCTTTTAACCCTTGTATGGTGTTCGGGTCTGTGGGACCCATTTTCACTTTTTAAAAAAAAAAAAATTATATGATTAATTATTTTTTCAAACTCATACTCATTGGCCTCATTTCTTGTGAAGAACATATAACAGAACAAATTTTCGATGACCACACGCTCTACACCCCCCTCCCCCCCATACGGCACCGTATATTACATACAGGATGTTGGAGTCCACTGGACCCAGGGCTAATAAAAGAGTAGAAATTTTAGGTCCTGTGTACCTTCACTCTGTCCTCCTACTGCCTGGTACTGCTACTAGTATGGGTGTTTATATGTGGGGGGGGGGGTTGTGGGAGTCCTGTAAGATTGTGAGTGTAAAAGTTGTGAGTGTTTTGTGTTTCTGCCCCTGCCGTTCCCGCACAAGTTTGTAGCACTTTAATTCACAAATGTGATCTAACAAAGGTAAAGGGCAAATATCAACCATATATACTGTTTATATTGCTTGTAATTGGGATGAATTAAACATCTGTTGAGTATTTTAACATATTTTTTGTGTTGAATTAAAAACCCAAAAATGGTTCACCAGACCCACAAACACTGACTGAATAACAAAAATATGAACATCACACAAGGGTTAAATGGCTTTTTACCATGTCCCATGTAGCAATGTAGCTACTTTTTGAGAAATGGGAATTCTCAAAGGAGAAGAGATCAACATAACGTGATCTTCACCCTAAATCATTTAGCTTTTTATTTTACCTTGCTCGAGATCAAAATAAAATATATTTTATATTTACATGTTTTTCATAGTCTTTTTATTCCTTTTTAACAAGCTGATAAGATCCACACAAGCAGATTTCGAGAGATTCTAGACTAGAGCCAACAGGACATTTAACTAACCCTCGTCACACAAACTTATTCTAACTTGTTCAGCCGGTTTTTGTGTGAGACAATGGTGGCTAAAAAGCAGCTTAATACATCCTGGGCATCATACGGTGCTCAGCGTCTAGCAGAATGTTTACTCTGAGAGCTTTTCACCACCGCAAGGTGATGTTCTATTTCTTTTTTCTACTCATAATATGTATTATATTTTATGTTTTCATTTCTATAGGAGCATATTATGTGGACTCACAAAAAAATATTTTGCCTGCTGGTAAGTTACCTTTATTTATAATGGCTGGATTTATTTATAAAATTTTTGGCTGATGTTTTATGCTTTTTAGTCTTTCTTCAAAAATGATTTGTCTGATATTCTTAGTAATTTTCTTATGCAATGGAGTTCAAGTCCCAAGATCCCGTTCAGGATGCCAGATCATTTAGAAACAAAAAAAGAGTTTGCAAGCACAAAACTGAAGAAACCATTGATTTTCTAGCCATTCATAAAATGCCAGATCTATACATGTATTAACTGAACGAGACTATGTAAGGTGTAATGTTTCATAAGCTTAGTCATTTTCCGCAACTCCACCCTTCACTATAAGACCTATTTTAGTTGTCTTTGCTCTATTTTCATAGAGCCAGTGTAAAATATCCACTGTGACACTAAAAGTGCTAGAACTTCTATTACAAGGGAAGATTATGAGTTATTAGGATTTTTTGTTAGGATACATTTGTTTGTTTCTGTCAGTTATCCTAAATCAGATGTTTTGCTGAAGTTTTTTTTCTGTTGCTCTTGTAGAACCTACACTTTTCATTCAGATAGCTTAAAGTTAGGTTTTGGGGATGATAACGTGTATTATTCTAGGGTTGATGTGTTTATTATTATATTATTATTATTATTAATACTCAGTATTAATAAATATTTGCTTATAATTATATTATTTTGATTTTCTTCTGTCCTGAAGAAAATTCTCGTTTTGGCGCCACCCATAGGACATTTGATTTGTAACTTCTTGTGGTTTAACCCATGGGAAAAGGCAGATGCCTCCTGTAAGAATAGTGATTGTTACTTTGAATTTATTTTATATAAATAGATAAGATTGCTTTGCATGTTCCAGGATGATAATTCCTTCATACAATTTATTACAATGCCACCACAAATTTGGTGCATTCATATTTAAGCCATTCAATGCCGAAGCATTGCAACTATATATATATATATTTTTTTTTTTTACTTTCTCAAGAGGCCCCTGCCAAAAAAAACATTGACAAAGATATCAAAAGAGAGAATCACCTCTAATATGAACCTCCGGATGCACAGGAGATCGGTAAGATTGTGACCTGACTTTTTTATTTATGTTTAAATTCTTTTAATAAGCTACAAGACCATGGCACTCTCATCTCCCCTCCTTTAATACGTTCTTCTTTTTGAATTTCCTTGAAAATAACGCTGACGACTAACAGCCAATCAAAACATATAAGTTGTGGTATAAATTATTTTTTAGAGAGAGAGAGAAGAGGGAATTTTAATATTTCTGTAATATTCTTTTACAGTTGTGAAGTTTGAATATACAAAAGTTGTTAGCATCTCAAGAAAATTTAAATAAGATAATATTCTATTAATAATTTAATTACAATAAATAACTTAACTGAAATACAACACTCTGTTATTTATTTGTTTGTTTGTTTATTTATTTATTTGTAAACATTCAGTTCTTTCAGTACACGCCGTCAAAGGTGATTGACAATTAGCATAAAGTTTGGATTGGCGGTATGGTTCTGTTCTGGGCAAGAACTCCCTGCGCATCCATGCGGCCTAGCATGGATGAGAGCAGGGAGAGCAGTGATACCCACCAGGGTAAACAGAACAGAACCAACATAAATGTATTGCAGATATCGTTAAAGTTCAATAATGTTATGTACACATTTTAGAATTAGTCTGATTCAAAGGAGAATCAGAAGGCTGAATCCTGACTGACAGAGGAGGAGCTGGGGATGGAGGAGGGTAATTAGCTATTGAGCAATGCGAAAACTGCTGATAATACTGAGGGACCTTATATATCAATGCTTAGATAGGTGTCGTATTCCTATAGGTAGATGGGGATCAGCTGAGAGTCAGCTGATGCGAGCTTGACTAACGTGACCTGCCAGAACTAATGCTATGCTTGATTTCATTAAATTAATTGAATTACAAAAATAATTGTTTTTCATTTAATTGATATATCAACACTGCCAATGTCTTAAAAAAAGGGGGTTGGGGGTGGAAAACAATTTATATTAGTAAATATACTGGGGGAAAATGTCTTACCTTATATAGAGAACCACTGAACTAGGCAAGGGTTTGTGGAGCCTAAAACTGTTCTCCTGTAGCATTAGATTTTAAAATGTACTTTTAAAAGCAATATCTGCAAATACAAAAACTGCCCAGTTGAAAAATATTTTATTCTATCATGGCTTACTGAAGACAACCTGAGCATTTCTATTTCCTCCTCAGGGTCGAGTGAATGTGCACGTTTTTGAAGACTGTTGCGGTGGATCCCTTGATCCACTTAGGAATAACCTGCTCTATCCGCTATTTCCCAATGTAAGTTCTATACCTATTTAGTTGTATACTGTTATCAAGTGATAGTCTCATTGTATAAATATAATATAATATCATGGGTATATTTAAAGGTGCGTACTACAGTAAGCAGACTTGCTGTGGCACCTCAGTGGAGCAATTATGGTCTGAGAATCTTTGGCTACCTCCATCCTGCAGAAACTGGTGAGTCCAGCATGAAAATAAAAGTGTTTTATTATATATTGAATTCAATTAAACGTTTGTAGATGGAATTAACAAATGCACTGATATCGTTCTGCTTATAGATGAATATATTTTTGCTGTTTCCTCTGATGATAACTCAGAGTTCTGGCTCAGTTTAAATGAAAGTCCGGAAAACCTTAAACGTCTCGTCTATGTTGGTGAGGTATGTCTGGTCTGAACGTGAATGTGTTTGTTAGTGATTCAAGTGGTTGAGATTTATAATGTAAGTGAACATATTACACCTGAATACAATTTAAATGATGCAATTTATGTCAGTTAACACACACACACACAAAAAAAATCTGTATTTATTTACTCACCCTGATGTCATTCCAAACCCATTTTTTAATCTGTGGAACAGAAGAAAAAAAAAGAATTGATGAAGCTCTTTTCCATACAGTGACATTTTATAATGGCCACATGCTGTCAAGCTCTAAAGAGGACAGAATAGCATGACAAGATCACCATAAACCACCATTTTTCAGGGGCCAGATTCACACAGCATTCTTTAAAAAAAAATCTAAAAAATTAATCAAGTGTCTTGTAATTTTCATTAAATGATTTTCATCATTTTCAAAAAGATTAAGGTTATCATTAAAAATACTGTGTATATTTTATTGAAGCAATTGTGGGTCAGTGTTGTATAGAAAATATTGAGAACATTTCACAAATAAAACCAAGATGTTTTCCTCCTTTTTTAAAGGGGTCATCGGATGCTCATTTTCCACAGTTTGATAGGATTCTTTAGGGTGTTAATGAAAAGTCTGTTACATACGTTGGTTAAAATTTCTCAATGGTAGTGTAAAACAACACCCTTTTTACCCTGTCAAAAACAGCTCTGTTTACAGCAAGCCATTTTGTTGCATGTTCCTTTAAATGCTAATGAGCTCTGCCTCTCTTCCGAGCCGCTCTCTGAGAGACTGTAAACTTTAGCCGCATTCATCATGAAACTTGCTAACTAGCACATTATTGGGAAAGGCGATTTGCAAAGATTCATTTAAAAAACCTTACACTCACTTCTTCTGTAGGTGAAGCTGGATCACGAATGATTCGCACGATCATAGAAGCATTTATGTAGATCGGAGGCTCATTCCCTTCAAAAACAAACGTAATCCACTGTGTCTTCAGCGGCTCATATGTCGGGAGTAAATGACGTCTGCTATGTTCATTATTACATCCAACGACAAAACACCTCAATCACTTAGGAGTTATTCTTGTCTACATTAGCTCCGGCTGTGAAACAATGGCGGAGTGATGACAGCTCACTCAGGGCGGAGCTGTGATAAAACCAAAGACCAAAGGGGCCTGTGCATGTCATTCTGCCAAGAGATCGGCTTGATATGAGAAAGGGGTTTGGATTTATCAAGATTTTTAAAAAAGCACTGGGTGGATTTTTATTATTATAGGGTGGTTGTGTACGCACACTGCCAACACACATTTCAGTTCTTACGACCATGTGATATTTCAGTTTTTCTTTTTAATAAATCTGCAAAAATGTCAACAATTCTGTGGTTTTCTATCAATATGGGGTGCTGTGTGTACATTATTAATGAGGAAAAAAATTAACTTAAATGATTTTAGCAAATGGCTGCAATATAGCAAAGAATGAAAAATTGAAGGGGGTCTGAATACTTTCCGTACCCACTGTAAATTCACCTATATACTGTAACACTTATAATAATACCAAAATATAGAACAACTATGATAAAACACTAGAATCTTAAACAGTAGAATCATTCAATGAACTGTGTTGTGCTTATTCTTTAAATTAAACTCAGCACCATGACTGTTAACATACAACCAATGGAATTGGGTTATACCAACAAGGTAAGCCTTATGGGCTAAACCGTACTGGAGGCTTGATGGTGCGTTCAGGATAGTGCTTAGCCTCTTTGTGTGGAGTGTGTAACACCACCTCATTGTCCCTAGAGGCTGAATCTTCTGATTGTGCTAATCCTGTTGGAATTTGATCAAGACTAGGACGTGATGTCTCTCCTGAGATCGGATGTTCACACAAATCTGTCAGATTCCCCTCAGGAACTTCAATGGTCTCTGGACCAATCTCATCTCCCTTTTCGCAATCATCCTGATGAGCCAAAATTTGATCAACATGACGCCTCCAATGAACTGAAAGTCCTACATTGACAGTGTATGATACTGGGCCTGTCATTGCTGACACCACACCAGGCATCCACTTCTTTCCTCGCCGATAATCACGAACTAATACCTTGTCACCCACTGCAAATGTTCTTTCTTTCGCATGAACTTGACTTCGCTCACACAGTTTGCCTTGAACTTTTTCGACCACAGAGGCAACATTTGGCTTCAGCAGATCAAAGCGAGATCGCAATCTACGATGTAGAAACAGCATAGCAGGTGACTCCTTTGTGGTGGCGTGCAGAGTGTTACGGTATGCCAGTAGAAAGGTGTCCAACCTTTGTTGAATGGAAGTTGATCCTTTGGAACAACGTAAAGCCTGCTTTACTGTCTAAACTATGCGTTCTGCCAAGCCATTAGTAGCTGGGTGAAAAGGTGCAGAACGTGTGTGTGTCACTCCATTGGCCTTGAGAAATGTCTGGAACTTCTCGGAGGTGAACTGAGGACTGTTATCACTAACCAGCACTTCTGGGAGTCCATAACAACTGGACAGTGTCCTCAGCACCTAGATGTAGTTGAATCCATCACACACACCTCAGGCCACTTGGAGTGAGCATCTACTACTACCAAATATATGTGTCCTTCAAATGGACCTGCGAAGTCCACATGTATGCGTTGCCACGGTGACTCTGGCCATTTCCACGGATGTAAGGGTGAAGGTCCAGGAGCTTTTTGTGTCTGCTGGCATGTCTGACAGGTTTTCGCCAACTGTTCAACTTGAATGTCAATTCCGGGCCACCAGACATAACTACGTGCCACCGCCTTCATCCTTACGACACCTGGATGTCCCGTATGTAGTTCTGCCAGTACCCTGGATCTCAGCTTAGGAGGAATGACCACCCTCCAACCCCACATGAGGCAACCTTGCTGTGTAGTTAGTTCATCCTTCCTGTACACATATGGGGCAAGCACATTATTTGCATCCGTGACATTTGGAAAACGTCCAGTTGCCACCATCTCCATTACTTGTGACAGAATGGGATCAGCCCTTGTCTCTTTACAGACATCTGCACACAGTACTGGTAGAGCATCCAGCTGTTTTACTTGAAGTAACTCCACCGTGTCCAACTTAACTTGAGGTGCAGTTGGCAGCGGTAATCGTGATAACCCATCCGCATTGCAGGGGTGTGCACCATCTCTGTACTGGATATTGTAATCATAGGCTGCCAACAACAAAGCCCAGCGTTGCAACCGAGCTGCCGCCATGGATGGAATGGCTTTTGTTGGACTAAAGATGGTTGTCAACGGCCGGTGATCTGTAAACAAAGTTTCTCAACGTTTCAAAGTTACAAAAACTTCCGCCCATACAGATATTGGTAAAATTTCCGTACACCAAAAATAATACCAAGTGCCTCTCTTTCAATTTCTCTTTCAATTTTCTCTTTCACATAATTTTGCTCTGCTTTACTCAGTGTTCTTGAGGCAAAGGCAATTGTTTTTTCCTGTCCGTCCGGGAGGATGTGCGAGATGACAGCGCCAACACCGTATGGTGATGCTTCACAGGCCAGTCTGATTGGTAACTGTGGGTTGTAGTGTGTCAACACACTCTGTGACAGTAACAGGTTTTTCGCCTCATCAAATGCATCTTCACACTCCTGAGACCACAGCCACTGTTTTCCTTTGCACAGAAGAGCATTGAGAGGGGCTAACACTGATGCCAGATTAGGGATAAATCGACTATAGTAATTTAAAAGTCCCAGAAATGAACAAAGTTGTGTGACGTTCTTTGGTGCCGGTGCATCCATGATTGCCCTGACCTTTTCAGGTGACTTATGAAGACCCTGAGCATCAATGATATGCCCCAAGTACTCCAGCGAGTCTTTAAAGAACTCACACTTCTCACTCTGGACACATAGCCCAAATTCATCCAGACGACTGAGGACTGTGTTCACATTTTTGAGATGTTGCTCATCATCTGACCCAGTCACTAATATATCGTCTAGGTAGCAGTGCACGTTAGGGAGGCCTTGTAAAATCTGATCCATTGCCCTTTGGAAAATTGCAGGTGCCGATGCAATCCCAAAGGGTAACCGATTGTGACAGAACAGCCCCTTTGATGTGGTGATTGTGAGGCACTTACGTGAGCTTTCAGGCACGGGCACTTGTAGGTATGCATTTGAAAGATCTAATTTAGTGAAGCGCTGGCCCCCTGCTAATGATGCGAATAAATCCTTTATTCGTGGAATTGGGTAACGCTCAACACAAAGGGTAGGATTCACTGTTACCTTAAAATCTCCACAAATCCTCACATCCCCATTCCTTTTTACAACTGGCACAATCGGTGGGGCCCAATCGCTGTATGTCACAGGGGAGATGACCCCAACTCCACTAGTCGACTTATCTCAGCCTCGACTTTTGGCTTCAAAGCATAGGGGACATTGCGCACTTAGCAAAATCGTGGCTGAGACTGTGGCTTGAGTGACACTGTGGCTTCGATACCTTTTAACAAGCCCAATCCTTTCCTGAAAACATTTTTGTGTTTTGATAGCACTGTCTCAAGTGCATCCTTTTTCACACTCTTAATTTCACGCAAGTTCAACCTGATTTTCTTGAGCCACTCTCTGCCGAATAGAGGTGGGGCACTTCTAGGGCTGTAGTACTCGAGTCCGGACTCGAGACATTTTTCTATGGTCTCGGACTTGTCTCGGACTCGTTGGTGTTTGCACTCGGACTTGTCTCGGACTTGGTCATTGGACTCGCCAAATGTTCTCGTTGGTCTCGACCGAGTCCAGCAATATGCTTTTTTTTCTCCTTCAAAACAAAACCATATTTGCATGTCGTGCCTGAAAACGCTAGGTGCGCCGCTTTCTCCTTCTTTCCAAAGCCCTCTGTAGCCTGCGCTCTATGCTTGCGCTCCCGTGGCGTCTGCCGTTGCTAAGCAACTATGACCTGCGCTCTCCATGAAGACGCGGAAGTTTCAGCAAAGGATAAATGGATTTGCAGCACTAAAAATCCCTTGCAGTATCTCTGCTACTTAATTTATTTTACACAATGCCTATCCTTGTACAGCTATGACAGCTGTTTCCTTCCTCCGTCCTTGGCTTGCTTTCATTGTTTTTTACGGAAAGAATGAAGCTGATTGGTTGATTCTTGTCACATGACCCGCGGTGCACTTGCTGTGTTTTGAAAAGTTTAGATGTTTCTAATTTAATTTTCTACCTGTTAGATTGTGTTTTATTAACGTCTACACCTTCCTTCTACAGCATTTATTAATATTAGTTAACTTTAATTTCAGCAAGCATGTTCACAAAAAAAATGCATGTTTCAACATTTAAAAAGTTGTTTTGTTAACATTAAATGCGACTGTTAACTAACACTTGAACAACAATAATGAACACTGTACTTTTTAATAATTAAATACGTGTGGAACAAGACAAAAGTAACTATGTTAGAGGTTAATAAATTAACTAGGGGATTTAACAAATGGAGTGCGAAACGGGAGGACCCGAACCGAAGACGGCCGACACCAGTGGCAGTAGCAGGTGTAGGGGACGGGACCAGAGGGGGAAAAAAGTCCACCAAAGTTTGGGGGGGGGAAGCGAACGAGGGGACGAACGAATGACGTTGCAAAGGCAACAGAGCGTGCGTAGCCAAGTAAAAAGGCAATGGGTGGGATCGGCAAGGCAAGAAAGCAATCCCGTAAGTTGCGGACAGGAAACGTACTAGAAAGCGAGAGATGGGTGAGGGGCTGCGGGAGGACGGACGTGATATCAAGCATAGGAACGGCACTGAAGAGTGGGGTGGAACAGTATGGGCGCCACAACGCCAAAGGGTACAACGAGACCTCGCTGATATCGACCTCAGGCAAAGTGAGTTAGGCCCCCCCTTCCGACGAGGAGCTTAAACTGGCTATGTGACGACAGCCAACCGACAACAACCAAAAAAGAAAAAAAAAACAAAACAAAAAAAAAAAAAAAGAAAGTCGGGTATCTGTTACGCTTCCCCTCCCCGTTACCCTTTCCTTCTGCCTTAGCCTTCTCTGCCTTATTTCCTTTTCTCCCCCCCTCCCCCCCGGTCCCACTCCTGTTCCCTCCCCTTTTCCTTTCTTCTCCTCCCTCTTCCCTCTTTCATTATCATTTATTTATCAACGTAATCATACAATCTTACGCGACAACCAAAAAACTTTATAATAAACACCTCCCCTGTTACTCCACACATAGCTCAACAAATTTCCTCGGATATTTCTGCTAAATAGGACTATGTGGTGTTAAGGCCAGTTGGAGGCTAAACTCTTGCAGGCAGGGCAATTTTAGACCCCATGCAATGGATCATAGTTAGCTGAGACCCCAGACATCCTACGACAGTTCTGGAATCACCTCCCTAACTTGCACACATGCCTTTATTAGTGAGAGAGTACACGATCCCTACACAATAATATGTAAAATGATTTCTTAGAATAGGAATATGCTGTCTCTTCGGCATCCACAGAATATAAATATGACTTATGTGTGCTTGAAGAGGATCCTTTTTATTTCCGTTTCTTCTCATTTGACTCCGGTCTTGGACTTGCCTCGAAACTTATTGGCTTGGACTTGATCTTTGTACACGGCCGTTGGCTCGGATCTTCTCGACTATTCCTGGTCTTGGACTTGTCTTGGACTCGACAAAGCTGGACTTGACTACAGCTCTAGGCACTTCCCTCCACAACATAAAGTGGTAATTTCACTTTTTGTGTGTTCAATTTCACTATAACTTCGATGACCCCTACTGGAGACACCACTTCTCCTGTATATGTTTTTAGGATCACATCGGTTGTGCACAGCGGTTTATGAGCTAATTGTGAGTTGTAAAGTTCTCTTGAAATTAGAGAGACAGCTGCTCCAGTGTCTAATTCCATTTCCATAATTTCTCCTTCAACCTTTGGTTTAAGACGAATGTGTGACAATTCCTGCTTTTTAGTCATCACATGCAATGCAAGCTCCGTATCTGTAGTGTCATCACTAGATGAGTCCTTCACATCCATCTGATGCACTTTCCTTTTCTGTTGGAAATTTTTCACCCTCTTTGACTTAGGCTTATTACATTCAGTCATGTGTTTCCCTTTAATTCTGCACACTCTGGAAATGTGGCCTTTTTTACCACAATTGTGGCACTGTTGCTCTTCCACAACGGTAGCACTTATTTCCTCCTTTCTCTTTCAAGGACAGTGCATGCACTTTCAAAGAGCTACTTAACTGATGAGATTCCCGCGCGACCGTTTCCATAGACACTGCTATCTCCACTGCCTTTTGAAATGTGAGAGCTGCTTCCGTCAATAGTACAGACTCCGTTTTCAGCCCACAAACAAAGTGATCGCGCAGCGCGTCTTGCACATGCGTCCCAAATTTGCAGGGTTCACTCAGCTTTTTCAGAACTGCGACATACTGTGCTACTGTCTCTGTTTCGTGCTGACTGCGGTTATGAAACCTAAATCTTTCTGCAATAACGATCGGTTTCGGTGAGAAATGGTCTTTCAAAACAGTCACAATGTCATCATATGACTTTGCACCCGGCTTATCTGGGGCGATTAAACTCCGCAGCAGGCCATATGTAGATGAACCCATTACACTCAGCAACACCGCGACTTGTTTCTCATCTGCAATGTCGTTTGCAGAAACAAATCGTCCAAACCTTTCTATGTAGGTAGCCCACTGTTCAGCGGACTCATCAAAGGCATCCATATGACCGATAAACACAGCCATTTCGTCGGGTGTTGTTCCACGAGTTCACTACATACATCCAATCCAATAATGCAGTAGCCAGACAAATCAGGCATTCGAAAAGACAATCCTTGTCGCCAATATGTTATATCTTATCTGTTATATCATGAATAATACGCTGAGACGAGTGCTGTGTCAACTCACTTCTAATTTACTGAGAACTCATAACATAACATACACACGGTAGTGATCTTGAGCGCCTCCTAGTGTGCTGAAACATTAAGCACATACATCACACAATCCTCAAATAATATTATTGAATATTTAATGTAAGTGCTTTAATTAAATAAAAGATTAAACCGTACATGTACTGAATTAGAATGGGTTATTTTCTGTGTTAAGTTTAATATAACAAACAATACTTTAATAATTTACCATGGTAATTATTAAATGTGAAAAACCTATGGGAGACAGTCCCAAAGAAAAGAGACACAAACAGGACTTGGCAAATGTCCTGCATGAACTAAAGAAATGAAATAAACTCTAGTGATTACAGAGAATGTGGAACAGGTGTGGATGATGAGCTCAATATATTGATACACTGAAAAAAAAATGATACTAAACTTTTTTAAGGTTGCAAAGAATTTATTTTAGCTACATTTAAAAAAAAATGTATAATAAAAAAAAAAAAAAAGTGGATAAAAAATCCACTGGCGGCGCTGAAACCACGCCCCCTTCGCGGGAAAGCTACCGTCCTCTCAACTTCTTCCCTATCACAGTGCTGTCCAAACTCGGTCCTGGAGGGCCTGTGTCCTGCAGAGTTTAGCTCCAACCCTAATTCAACACACCTGAACCAGCTAATCAAGCTCTTACTAGGGCATAGAACTGCCAGTCCAGGTGTGTTAGGCAAGTTGGAGCTAAACTCTGCAGTACACCGGCCCTCCAGGACCGAGTTTGGACAGCCCTGCTCTACAGTTTTAAATAAGGAGACCGAGCTGTTTGGTAAAATATCACAACCATGTATTATGCATTTACTTGAACGAGGCATAGCTACTAGAGGCCTGTAGTAACTAACGGTAATAAATAACTCGTGATTTAGGGCGGGGCGAACCCACTGGCGTTGTAGTTATAATGTGTGTTCGAACCGAGCTGCGCAGAACTATCAGTGTGTGACATCAAAGTACCACGAGAGCGATTCGAAAGCATAAGGAGGCGTCTGCTCTCTATACCTCTCACTGTACTTTGATGTCATGCACTGATCGATCTGCGCAGTGCTGCTTCAAGTCGAACACACGTCTTATAGTGTTGGGGGAGGGCCATGCTCAGTGGCTCGATTGCGTCATCGAGTCATGATTTTAGCCCTGCCCAAAAAATCCTGAACACAGAATTGGTGAAAAACTGTTTAACGGTCTATCTCCACTATTCAGTACTACATAGTTCAAAGTCTTTGTAACATGTTTCAGCAATGCATTTCTAATATTTATAATGTGTTTACAAACAATTCTCAGAATTGACTTTACACGGACTTTAAAAAAATGTAGCATATTCAATGAATAATTTTTTTCAGTGTATCTGATGATACTATTGGAACTATGAACTATGGGTATGTTTACACGGCAATAATTGCACTAAAAACAGAAAAGCTTTTCCTTCACGTTTTTAAAATGTTTTATTACAGACAACAACATTGTCAAAACAATCCCCATTCACACAAAAAAACAACTATGAATGCTGTATTATGCATGCCAGGCCAGTAGTTGGCAATGACACTTTGTAAGGCAAAAATTTGCGTTTCCGGTGTATTTGCCTTCTTGAAAACTGGCCCTTTAAAACCCATTTTCAAAAGTTTTTAACTTAAGGCCCACAAAATGCCATTATCATGCAAATGAATGCCCAAAATGCATACAAACATTTTCAATTTTTACTCGAAAAAAGTGTAGTGTAAACGCCCCCTAAAACTCACGTCACATTCTGTCTACACTAAAATTTTTAAGCCTTTTCCAAAAATTGCTCGTCCACACTGACAACTCTGAAATGCTTAAATCACCTTGCTGTGCATGGAATTAAACTCATACCACCTGTCTGGAGAGACAGTACATAAAAGTACACTATTTGTCACATGACTAAACTGTGGTTTCCATTTTTGCAAATACAACCAGTTCCGCAGTCCACACTAAAATGCGAAAACTGCATTTTCAAATTTATCCACTTGGGAGAGCATCTTCAAAAAGCTCAGTTTTTGCTGGTTAAAAATGCTTTCTCAGTGTAAATAAAAGAGAAAGAGAAATTGCTGGGATGGATTATTTGGGATGTAGATGCCTGTTGTTTTAGGCTATGTTCACATTAATCTAGATCAAATCTGAAGAAGCCATGTGCATCCAAAATCACATACTGTCACAAACTACATCCGCTATATTGGCTTTAATGACTTTCTGTGTCAGTTGCAAATCATTTTACTGCCATTCACAACTCCTCTCCTGTGGACTCATGGGATAGTAAAGTGCCCATCCGATTCACACTTCAGAATCTCGCCAGAAGTAGTAGTTAATCCGAGTACTTTTCACTTTCTGTTCTACTATTTTGGCTTACTTTGGCTGCCATATAGTATGGAAGTAGGCATATTCAGACATACTAGTCTTTTAAAGACGTTTCCAAAAATTGCTTGTCCACACTGAAACAGCTGAACATAAGTCATCATTTTCGAATACCTTTGCTTTGTTATTTCTTTTGCGGAGCACAAAATAAGTTATTTTGAAGAATTTTGGTAACGACACAGTCCATTGACTTAAACTGTAAGTACAAAAAAACACTAAAACATTTCTCAAAATATATTTTTTAATGACCACAAAAGAAAGAAAGGTTTGGAATGACAATGAGGGTTGAACACAGAATTTTTTTATATTTAGGCAAACTGTCCTATTAAAATTATTGTATAAAAACTGGTTATATAATAGAAAAAAGATCTTTATTCTCCCTTTATTCTCTAAAAGCTAAAAATAGCAATGTTTCGGTCAAAGACCTTCGTCAGGCAAACACACATACAAGCAAAGGCAATAGCTCAATAAGTACTCAGATTCAAACTGAGTTCCAATTGATTACACCTGTTAGCAATCAAAGTCAATCATGTGAACAGCTGCATGAATCTGCAGTGAATCTGCATATAAAAATATGCACTGAAAAGTATATCATTTTTGGATGTGCGTACTTTGACCCTTTCTTTATAAAAACTGGTTATAACATATCTGAATCCAAGTGACATTTTTATTAATGATACAGTTATCATTAATATAAACATACTTAAATATGCTTTCGGAATTAAATATGCAATAAATATATATATAAAAAAAACAGCTCCTGCATTATTTGTTTGCAGATCCAATTTGGTTTTACATTTTGGTACAGCATATATAATAATGTACACATTAAAAGTGACTTAATTATTCAAATACTCTTCAATATGTTTTTTAAAGGAAACATTTAATCTCTTCGATTACCATTGTGGCATGTTTCTGTTTTGAATCAGACAGGAAATGAATGGACTGCTCCAGGCGAGTATTGGAAATTTGCATCCCAGATATCCAAACCTGTCTTGTAAGGATTTTTTATTTATTTATTTATTTTTCAAAAGCATACTCAAAAATGATTGTATCATGCCATAATGTAGGGTCTCTCTCTTCCTTAGGTTAGTGAAAGACATGAAATATTTTTTTGAAATCCTTTTAAAACAGAATAGCGGAATGGATCATCTGGAAATAGCTGTATGTACTACAGTATATGTGTGTGGTAGACAATTTAGCTTGTACAATGAACCTAAAATTGTACATTTTATTAATCTCCGATTCTTTTTCTTTTCTTTCTTTTCTTTTTTTCTGCAGTGGAGTTTAAACCGTGACAATGGCACTTTTTCTGTGATAACCTCCGAGTTTTTATCATTATATGAAGGTACGTTTGTCCCTAAATGACAAAATTATGAACCCAGTAAGAGGAATGGCCAAAAGTTTGACAGAATGTTGTTGATATGATGTTATGAAGGCATCTGAAAGGCATTTTTCAAGCATGAATAAAACTGTGTTATACTGTATATATGCTTGCAACAGAAAGGAGATTTAGGCTTAACAAGGACAAGTTCTTGCCAGTGTTGATATATTCGCTATTGAAACATAAAATGTGGGGTAGAGGCATATAAATATAGCCTTTTATGACTTTTACAGGACTTGTTGATAACATGTAGACTCGTTTCTTTTGTCAGATGAATCTTCTCTACAAATGGGAGATATTGATCACATACCTCAAACGAAAGCGAGTTACGATAGGCTCCTTGAGCCGATCCCCTTGTCACCCCATCCTGAAGGAGACCTGATCAGAGAAGACCCACGAGATCACATCTATAAACGTCAGCATTATGGAAATCTTAAATGGAAAATTGAAGAACACTCTTGCCTGCCTTTCTTAAACAGACCAAACATGTTCTCTTTGTTTAAACAGACAAAATGCTAGATGAATCCTACCTGAAGGATTTGTTTCCTGAATGCCATTACAATCCAAGTTACATACTCGATAAACAAATTGGACGATATGAGGGTGTACATTTGGTGAGTTAAGCATTTTTAATCTCTGCATAGACTAAGATTTTGACAAAAACTCAGGAAAAATTTAGAAACCACTGATTTTTCCTGAATTTGACCCTGATAATAACAAATTTGATTTTGAAGGTTTCTAGTATACAATCACAGCCTTCAGAGGTGAAATCGCTAGCATTAGCATGCTAATCAGAGAAATGTCCAAGAGAGTGATTGCATTACCATGCTAACATTACAGCTAATGTTAGCATGTTAATGTTAACGATTCCTACATGGCAAAAAAAGTATTTTTTACTTGATTTACAGTCTGAATTCAATGTAAGTAGTTAAAAAGACTGGCAACCACAAAATAAAACAAAAACAACACATCAGTTTGCTATGACCTAATAATGAACAACTTTACAGCATTTATTTATCTTAAAGGTCCCATGAAATGCTTAGAAACACGCAGCGTTACTCTGTGTTGACGTCATTTTAACTGAAAAAGGAAGACAGGGCGGGACATATCAGCAGCCAGCCCCGCCCCTTTTTTAAAATAGCCAATAGCGTTTGTTTTTTTATCACAGCTTGGGCTAGAGCCGTTCCGAGCTGTTGAACTCTGTAAAGCCGATTTTGACAGGGTATGCCAGCCACAATCTTATCCATATTGCTATAAAATATAGCACTCTGTGTAGAATTCAAATAGCTCCGATACATTTTGTGGTCTGCACCGACTTGCACATGTGATCCGCTCCGTGCTATCGTGTCTCTGGACCGGAGCAGAGTGTGCGTGCTGTGCTTAGCGCCAAACCAGACTTCTTTTTTTCTTAATGGAAAGCATATTTACACTGTTTTTGATCGTTCCCTGTCCCCTATATAGTGCACTACTTGCCATTCACTGTACAGAAAATACTAAATACTAAAAAAGTGACCGATTTCAGCCACGGCTTCAGCGTCTATTTTATAGTGTAGGGGGCGGGCGCTTCGGATTCTAGCAAGCATTTGATTGGACAGAAAGTTTGATGAGAAGCTGAAGTACGATGTGACGTCAAAAAAATCGTTGAGCCATTTTGCCGGAAGTGACGAACTGCATGCTTTGAATGCTTATACCTTCTAAATGCGAATTTTGTCACTGTTTTGGAGCACACTGCCTTATAGATAACCTTAAGACTAACATATTGATACTAAAAACTTTCATTTTGATTTCATGGGGACTTTAATGTTATGTAATCTACATGTATTGATAGAAGTATAACTATACAAGTATACATTTTAGATACAAGTATAGATTGGAATTAGTTAATGTATTATGAACTAACATGACTTATCAAAGAACAATAGTATATTCATAAAGTAACTTTGACCTAGATTAATAAACAGTGAAATAACTAAACCGTAAAGGGTTAATGAGTGTCTTTGGCTATGTTTCTGTTCTTGTAGATTCAGTTTTCTTCAGTGTATCCAAATGACTACACGAGGCAAACTAATGCAAACAATGATGAGATGTGCTTCTACATACAAGATCCATCATTTCAGACAGAGTATGATGCATACAGTTTTGCATTAATCTGAATACACCTTTCCATTGAGTTGTTTCATAGTCTTTACATTAGTTACTAAGTAAGCTTTACCAGTTTCCTGTTTGCAACTAACTGCATGCTACTTGTGCATGTATTGTACGTCTTCACTTTTTTAGGAAAGGACTTGCTTCTTATCTGACCGAGGTTGAAGACCCTGATGTAAAAATGACAGATACAGGTAAGACACTTATTCTTAAAGTAATCTTAAAAATAAAGATTCAAAAAAACGAATTTTAAAGCTTGAAGTGGGGGGAAATTCAATCCTGGTCTTATTGTTAATTATTCTCCTGAAATGTTCTTTTTGTTAATGTCACAAGGCTGTTAGAACAGTGAAAAAGAGTGGAAATAAATTATTCACAAAGCACATTATAAGCATTGAGATGGTTTGAGGCCATATCATTAACATGACCCTACAATTCAATGAGAAACTGTTCTTGATATGAAGACAGTTCTTTGTTAAAACCTGGAATGCTTCAAAAAGCACCTTGTTTTTATATTTGTAGGCTCAATTTATATACTAAATATAGTGCCATTGTAATACTTGCTTAATTCAGGTCCTGAAGGTCCTTTCTGGCAGCGTGTCTATGACGTGAAACCCCTCAATGTTGCTTCAAAGCAAACCACCATTGTGGCAAATTCCTGCAGAACAGCTGGAAACATTGTGATGTCCCAAAGTCATGCCATGCCAATCGTTAGAGCCTTTTTAAATGCATTGCATTCGAGAGAAGAGACACGGTAAGCTTGTCCAGTGTTTACCACTTTTAACCCTTCTCATTTAAAATTGCTTGTTAATTAACAGACAAATATATAGGAAAAAATATGCACTGAAAAAAAGCTACTTTAGCCTCGAAAAGTTGGTGAAACCGTTCGATATTCTATCAAGAATGTAACTTTTCTTTGAATATCAATATTTGAAATATAAATAATTCGTACATATTCCTCAATGCCTTAATTCGACATGACACATCTTACCCCCGAATGGGGCAAGTTGTGTCACTTTTTAAAGAAAATCATATTTGTATGGTTCTGTTATGCAACTTAAGTGACATCTGATCAACATGTCTGGCTCTTTCAGCTGCACCTATGTTGATACAATATTTTTAAAATTAGGAATTTTTTTTCTGTTCCAACATGACAGAAAGCAGGTGTGGTATCATATTATAATACTTTTTCCATCTTCACAGTGGCTACTCCCTGTTGCGTGTGGTGAATGTTGTAAGGCGTGAAGACAAGGACGTGGGCAACCGTTATCTGGTGGAACTGGAACTTGTGGGCCCACAGGGTCAGAAAGCTCTTGTTTCTCATTATGTTTATGCACTAGCCGAGGATTCAGAAAAGCAAACAATTCTCTGCAGTCCAAAAGCCTTCAGCTGGAACCCATCTGCTACTGTTAATATTATCGTGGCAGGTAAAACTAATCAGATTTATCAGTATCTGTCTCTTAACTGTGCTGCATTCAAGTCTAGTTGGAATTATCATATTAACAAAACGACAACTCTGATTTTTGACCTGGAGCTACTTATGTCTTATGAGATGACATTCATCTCATTCAAGTAACTGAATAGGTGCCGACACAGAAACATTTTTTTTTTTAAACTGTATATTTAGCTTTTCGCTAGAGGTGCTTTGTACCTGTCATAATTCCAGCACAAATTTACCCTGTGTTTTAGGACTCTTGTTTTGTAATGTGTTTCTGTTCCTATTGTTTCCCTGTTCATTTCCTTTGTTTATTTCTTGTCCATGTTTCTACATCTTTGCATCACACCATCCCAGTACATTTGTGGCCCAGTATTATTATTTTTATTTTTAAATTTTTGTGTAGGCACCCTAAATGTTAAAGCAATTGCCATTTGGTTATTGTGATTACCCTTTATCTTAAGGTGTCCATGTTACAGTGCAATTAATACATTTAAGTACTGAGTAGATGTACTTACCATATGGTTGGGGTTAGGATTAGGGTTCGGTTTAGGATTACTTGCATGTAAATATGCATAATTAATTGTAATTATAATAGTAAGTTCATGTAATAATTATGTTATTTCACCTTAACACTTTAAAATAGTGTTACCATTATTGCCATATGTCAAAACACTTGTAGTTACTTTATAACTAAAGTGTAATTACATGTTAATTATAAGCTTGACAACAATGTGAACATTTTCAGAATTCAAAAACGTACTATGTCAACGTTACAACCTGAATGCACCATTGTTAAATTGAACGTGACAGTATTTTCTGTGCATGCGTTCCTAAGACAAAATTATGAATGCAGTCTTCATTTATCTTCCAATAGTGAAAAATCAGGCCAGATGGATCATACAGTTTATCAGGGAAATGGAAAAAGTGTACAGAGCAACTGGGGACAAAAACTTTAATGTAATAATTATAGATTACAACAGCTCTGACATAGATATCAAGAAAAGACTCAAAAAGGCAACATTACCAAGGTAAAACACTTTGTTTTAAACTTTTATATAAGTGTGTGTTAGTCAGTGCACAATTCATATGGCTAATGATGTCACCATGCACAAATGGACAGCTACAAGTTTAAGAAGATGGATGGTAATTTTCAAAGAACAGGTGGCCTTCAAGCTGGAATAGATCTTGTTGAAGTAGGTAACCTCATTTTTACAATATAAGCTCTTCATGTAACTGTTTCATTTTTCTCGCTCTTTGAAGCTATTGCTTTGGATGCATGAATGAATTGATATATGGAAGATGTTGTAATTCTTCCTTCTCAGGATGAGCACAGTATTTTGTTCCTGTGTGACCTGCACCTCTACTATCCTGTGAATATAATAACCAGTATACGAAAACATTGTGTCGAGGGAAAGATGGTCTATGCTCCAGTTGTGATGAGATTGGATTGTGGTGCTTCCCCAAGAGCCCCAGCTGGTACTGATCTCCAATATTAATTAGCGTTTTACAAACCTCATTATGTTTGCAAAGTATTCAGACTCACAATTTCACCAGGTAGATGAAGAAACGGGTTAAAAAAAGCCTACATACTAATCATAATTATCAAAATGTAAAACATTTACGCTTTTATCTTTTTCCTGATTTGCAGTCACTGGCTCATGTTTGGTACATGTTCAGATGATAATAATGCAAATGTACTCCATAGGTTTTTGGGAGATTTTGGGTTATGGTTTGATGGGAATCTACAAGTCAGACATGGACCGTATTGGTGGCATGAACACGAGAGAATTCAAAGACAAATGGGGGGGTGAAGACTGGGAGTTATTAGACAGGTAAGGAAATCTCTGGAATTATTAAACATTTTCTAGTGTTTTGTTTGTTACATCAGAGCACTCAGTAATTTTCCGCTAATTAAAAGACTTTTGCAGTTAAAGAAATTATAGTATTTTTAATAAGTATCATAATGCACATGAGTTGAAGACTGTAATAAACAGTCTTCTGGAGAAAAAAAACAGTTTTGGGAGTGTTACACTGTTTTAAACTAAAATTAGAAAACGTTTTATGCATTTTGGTCATTTATTTCACTGACAACGTCATTCTGGGGTCTTAAAACTTTTGAAAACAGGTTTCAAAGTGCAAGATTTTGAAAACAATAGTTATCGTCTCCATGTAAACTACAAAGACACAAACTTGAATGTGTGCAGGCACATCCCCAACTACTGGCCGGTATGATAATACAGCTTTTTTTTTTTATCATTTTCACGGATTAGTGCGAACAGGGATTGTTTTGACAACACTGTCGTCTGTACACAAAACTTTTCAATAATGCACAGGAATACATTTTTCAATTTTAGTACAATCATTGTTGTGTAAACATACTCATAATGCTAATGGTATTGTTACTACTACTACTACTACTACTAAAAATAATAATAATAACTACCTTTAGTGTCAAAAAAAGTAAACAAAATTTACTGAGTGCATATATGTATACATATAAATTTTATATTTTTTTCTCTCTCTCTCTCTCTTTTAGAGTATTAGGTAATGGGTTAGAGGTTGAACGACTCCACCTCAGAAATCTTTTCCACCATTTTCATTCTAAACGTGGAATGTGGGAAAGCAACAATCAAGGCTAAAAGCAAATGCACGATTTTTTTTTTCCAAACCAATTGAGCGCAAACCTTGCGCCCCACCGACGCTTCCTTGGTCATTCTCACTCATCACGCAATCACTGTCAGAAAAGACTTCATGGGATCAACTCATAAAATTCATGGATGGATCTGAATTGGGACAACCAGTATTGCTAGCTATAAAGATATGCTGCCAACAGATTAAGGGTGTAAATTAAGGTTAGGGGTTAGCATTTGTTTCAGCGTTGTGTAAACAATCAGCCCTGTGACTGACATGACTATTGACTATCTTTTCAGCTAGATCATATTTACACTTCTCTACACACAAAACCAGTGTTACTGTGTTTTTAGAAAATGGCCTTGGGCACAGTGGCTGTGTTTACACTTGGCATTAACATGCGATCACCGTGATCCGATCAAGCAGATCGGATCATCAGTCAATCAGGACACGTCGCGTTTACACTTGGCAACATCAAATGACTTCTCTATCTGGATAACCGATCGGATCTGTCTTTCCCGCGTAATATTTAAATAAGTCAGAAGTGCAAAGTCGACCTGAAGTGGTGAGTTTTCTTTTGAAAACAATTTTCAGTCGCGGGACATTTTACAAATCAAAATAAATGTACTAGCGCTCTGTTTTTCCGACAGCTCGGGAGAGAGGGGGTGGGATTTTGCGTGATGTTGACCTGCGAATGCAGACATGGTGGCAATGAAACATTGTTTTCTATTTTAATATATTTCAAAACATAATTTATTCATGTGATGGCAAAGCTGAATTTTCAGATGCCATTGCTTCAGTGTCACATGATTTTGTTTATTTCATGTATGAAGGCCCATGGTCTTTTATAGCTGTCCTAAAAAACATTTTTGCTCTCTTTTGCCTTTGAGTTCATAGTGGAGGTTGTGCACTCAAATGTTCTCACTCAAAGGTTGAGGGAGATTAGTTGCAATGAACAAAAGGTCTAAAAATATAGTGCAAGCCACTTTAGATGATGCCAACTTTAGACGTCGCTACCCTCTCAACTTACTACTGAAGCCTGTATCTCCCTTTCTCACTTACCATATTTAGGCCAATAGCTATATCTTAATCCGTAGTTTTATATGACCAAAGTAAGCCTTTCAGTATCCAATCACAGTTTAGTAGCACCAGCATATAACAATAATTTTATTTCCATGTGATATGCAAAAGACAAACTGCTTAGATCTTAATGAAAAGAAAAACATTCTGTTGTCAAAAGTAATCTTTATAATTGGTGTAAAAAATTGGACATGATAAAAACATCACTTTTTCATCAAACTAATTATATTATACTGATAAGGTTGTAGTAAAATTTTGCTGTAAATAATTTCAAAAGATTTGGTGATGATGATGACTGTACATTATGCAGCTTATCACAAGGCTACTTGAAAAAATTGTAAATAATTTTATTGTTTAAAGTAGCAATAATTTGTGATCATGATAACCAAAATAAATAAAGGCTTGAAGGGCAATACAAACTGTATAACATTTAAAAAATAAATATTTTAGATTTTATTTTATTTTCCTTATTTTGAAAAAGTATCTTTTTAAGTTAATATTTGCAAGAATGTGTAATTAATATCAGCCAATTGAGTTTACATTTTTAAAGTGATGCTCATTAATGCAAAATTCACCTTTATAATGTTGGAGCTACCATGACAATTGTTTCAAGCTTTCCCTTGGTTGCAGAGCAATTGTGAGACTATTCTTTGTGCGTGTGTGGTTTTTGCATTTTTCTTGATAAGACCGTGGAGATCTGAGTGGGAGAGAGAGGAGGACGGGATTGGGAAAGGTCCACAAGTGGGATTCGAACTCGTGACACCCAAAGTGCAACTGCACCATATGTTGGCACCAAGCTATCGGCCCTGATGCAAGGCTGTTCTGAATGGCTTGTTGTGGCATGATTTGAGATGGATCAACTCATAGAATCATGTTCTGGCTGGTTGTTAAGGTATTGCTGTGAGGTTGCTAGGATGTTCTAAATAGTTTCTAGGATTTTCTTCTATAGTTTGTAAGGCATTGAAAGGCAGATGAAATGAATGATTATGATAAGTGATGAGTGATGAAGTTGTCGCTTACTGACCAAGGTTAAAAGAAACCTAAATCCTTAAATAAGGCTAAATATTCTTAAATCATGATCAGTTTACTGGAGAAGCATTTTATTTAAAATGTTTTTGTCATTGCTTGTTTGAATTTAAAACCTTGCTATTTACATAGACAAATACGCGTGGACTTCCAGTGCTCCCGTGCATCTCATAGTGTGAATGACCCATCTAGGTGACAACAGGAAAGCTCTTTCGCCCTGCATGCTTTGAGTTCACAATGACATGCACTTTCTAATGTTCATCCCTTCAAGGTTGAGTAAGATTAGATTTGGGGTACAACAGAACTAAAAATACAGGATGAACAGTGCTGTACTGAAACACGTGAGTACGGGGCCCTCCCAAAACACCCGACCAGCACACGTCCCCTCCCCCCGCCCCCCCCCCCCCCCCCCCCCCCCCCGCCTGCCCCCACCCTGCCAGACACAACCCAAGCCCACACGGCACCCCCCCCACCCCCCCCACGCACCAACGGCTCAGCCGCCGGCCCCCCCAATCCCACAAGCCCCAGGCCACTCCCCCGGCCTGGCCACCCCCCCCCACCCCCCTGCTTAACCTGTTTATTTACTGCTGTCACCAGGGTAAATGGCCCATCCCTTAACCTTCTAGCTTAACTTGTCGTCTCAGTTTCACCATAGTGAGATATCACATCTGAGCCAAAACGTAAGAATGGATAATGAATCATTTGTCATCTTTAAAGACCAGCTGTTCATCATTTATCATGAAGAAATACATGTAAAAAGTGCTAAAACATTAGTTATAATATATTATTCTATTGTGCTTGCGTTTATGTGCAATTTGATGCAGTTAAAAGTCTTTGAAACTAACAATTTCACACAGAACTGTTATTTATTACTCTGTCCTTAAAAATAAATTCAGTGCATTAATGTGTTAATCATGAAAAATAAAAATTAAAAATGTAAAATAGCAATAAAGTATACATGTATGTCATCGGCTCTTCAGGTACATAAATTATATTTGTGAATACTGAAAGAATAGAAAAGAATAGTCATTTTCTGCGTAATAATATCACTTTTAATGTCAATTTAAGACTTCATTGTAGCACACAAAAACATACATATATCCCAGTCAAACACATGCCGTCTGAGTTTTTTTGATTACTATTATTATTATTTGATACATTTATAATGAAATGAAATAACCGCAAATGTCTCAAAAACACGTAACACTACTAAGGCCTATTTTATGTCTCTGTCTACAATTTAATCTTTAATGAAGATATGTCAAATATTATTTTTAAGGGGGGAAAAATTATCATTCACATATTATTGTTCCATACAATGAAAAATAATTTTGGCTAGGGGCTGTCAAGCTCCAAATATGAAAAAAAAGAAAAAACATGAAAGTATCATAACAGCAATCCATAGCTTCAGAAGACTTGAAATATAGATCATGGGATGTACTTTTATGGAGCTTTTTAGATCTTGACAGCCCCTGATTTCCTTTTGTTGTATGGATAAGAATAAGAGCAGTGTCAGCACTTATGTGAGAATCAACAAAAGGATGTGTAAATAATTGCAGGATTTAAATTTTGGGTCAACTAATACTTAGCAGTTAATATGGGTTGACTCGGAAAAACAGCCGCTCAGAAAGGTCAACAAAGCAAGAAAAAACTTCAGTCTCATTCCTTCTATTTTATATTTTCTCTGTGAAGACAGTCCAGAAGGTCAGGTTGGTTTCACGAAGGGATTCACTGGCCTCCCCCAGCAGCGTCAAACATCTTCTTTCTTCCCTCCATTCCAGACATGGCTTCCACATTCTTACGCCAGTCCCCTACCTCAGAAGTCAAGACCTATTAGACAGAAAGCAACAATGGATTGTTGTGGCATGATTTGAGATGGATCGACTCATAGAATCATGTTCTCTGCCAAAGTGTGGGATGAGTTAAAGTGCCCCTATTATGCCATTTCCAATATTGCCTTTCATGCCATGTGTAATGTAGCTATATGTGAATGTAAACGATCTGCAAAGTTGTAAAGCTGAAAGTGCACGATAAATAAAGTTATTGTCTCCCAAAATAAAGAATTGACTCTGTACAGCCTAAATAAGTCTTTATTAATTCGAATCCCACTTCCGTGACGGCTACACGTCACGGGGTAACACATTTGCATAATGGGCGCCTATGTTCTACGCTGGCTGGCCGCGAACAACTTGACCCTGCCCCCAACAAACACGTCATATTACTGACGACTGCTTCTCTAATCTCGGCGAGTTCAACGCGGGATTCACAAAACGCTTGCTGTTGAAAGATGGATCAGTATCCTGTTTATTTGGACCAGCTGCTCCAATGAATCACAACCTGTGTATGATAAATAACAGATGTTTATATTTTCTAGAGAGCGTTCAAAATACAGAACTATTGAAATATGCGTATCGTTTCCGAAACGCGCTGTCAGACTATGCCATCTGACCAATTAGAGCAGAGCAGGCTCACGGAAAGGAGGGGTTTAGAGAGACTGAATCTTTGAACTGCTTCGAACGAATCGTTTGAGAATCGCTGGAAAATGAGGTGATATTAAATGCATATTTTGAGAGAACTAAAGCGTTTTTTGACCTTGCATGCATGTAATCCCATTGTAGGAGACTCCCAAAACAATATTAGGAACTGTAAAAATGGCATAATAGGGGCAAAAATGCTATTAAATTCTTGACTCAAGTATAAAATCTAAAACAAAAAGTTAACAATTTAGTATAGGGACCAATTCTTACTATTAACTAGTTGCTTATTAGCGTGCATATTATCAACATATTGGCTGTTTATTAGTACTCATAAATCACATATTCTACATGACCATATTCTACATCCCTAATCCTATACCTAAACTTAACAACTACCTTACTAACTATTAAGCAGCAAATTAGGAGTTTATTAAAGCAAAAGTCATAGTTAATATTTTGTTAATAGCGAGAATTGGACCTTTAAAAAATGTGTAACCAAAAAACAACATGTAAACAACATGGCATTTACTTAATATATAATATCTATTTTCTTTTCTGCTGCAGTTTTGGTATATGTTTTTTTTTTTAATTGCCTTACCTTTTCTTGCTTGATATCCTCCTTCTTGACTGATTTCAGATTTGCACGGAGATCCATGGAGCCTTTGTGTTTGGAGCCCAGCAGGGCCCTCATCATCTCATCAGCAGACACACGCACCTTCCTCAGGGCAGGTTTCTTGAACTTCCCGCCTAGATCCTGAACTTTCAACTTCAGCTCATTGATCTAAAATCAATGGAATACAAAATTTCCATTACCAGTGAGGTGCATAATACCTCAAAAAAGCTATCCGTTAGAACATCCATTCTTCTCAATGGCAGCTCCTTGGTTAGTACATGTACCCTCGGAAGTATGCAACCCATTGTCAGAATTCGGGTTTGATCACGGTTCATTCTGCCCTGTTCGTTTTTGTGTTCCTACTCCACATTGGGGTTTGCCCATCATCAGCAACTGGTACTCGCTCAATATCTGCTTTGCACCTCCATGTGACCTTCACTTTCATTTTCCCTTCTGTCTCTTCTGTCTTGTCAGTATTGTCAATCTTGTTGCGAACTGTGTGAACCAATGAAATCTTGAGCCTTGAGCAATTTAATCTGTCTGTAAATTGCAAGTAGTTCTCAACATCTTGATTAGCTTGTTTGGTGTGTTCAGCTACAACTTGCTACAATACACCTACTGAAAGTTTCTAGTGGAGGTTCTGAAGACCTTGAATCGCACCTGTCGCAGTGACTTCTCTTATAAAACGACATTTTTTTTCATGGTGAACTCTGAAAATAGTTCAATCAAAAACTAGTGTTTAGTGTAAAACAAGATGAAGATTAGCCGATAGGCTGCCGATTCATTAAATGATGAGGTTTTTCCTAAAAAAGCTGTTTAGTCAGCGTAGTAAAGCCTCTCCTCCATTGACATCCATTAAAAAAAAACGGCATCTGGTCTCCTTCCCCGCGCCACAGCGTTAGCATTAGCCGTTATGTTTTTTTGGCTAAAGGTTGCAGGCTTGCCTTCCAGTGGCTTTTGCTAAACTCTACAGGACAGTGGTGCTCAAGCAACAGGATTTAGACATACTGGTCCAAAATGCTAGAATGAATGAACACATATTTGGACGCCTATTAGTGTGGATGCAGAAACCCACAAAAGGAAACATTTTAGGTTGCAAATGCTGCTGTAAAAAATTCATACATTTATTCCACAACCTAAAGTGTTTTCATCTCTTGTAACTATACATGATTTTTAAACATGTTTGTAGTATTAATTCATTTAGTTGTAAATCATTTATTTAAAAAAATATATGAATAAAAACAGAGAATAAGAGGTTGACTTTTCTCAAAAGATAACTGAAAATATCAGGGTTCTATAATACAATTTCCTGGAGGACCTCAGAGGCTCCAACTTACTCTAACATCTGTTTCTAGTAATCCTCAAGATTTTGATTAGCTGGTTCTGGTGTGTTTGATCAGGTTTGGAACCTAATTCTACTGGACAGCATTTCTTGGTGGAGCCAGTGTACACAATATGGGCTTCAGGTATGGTCCCCAAAAATGTCCACTGGTTCCATGTTGGCCCTATATGAATTTGCCCCGGTACAATCCCGTAAGATATATGGGCTGATTAAGATAGGGTTAATGTGGAACAAACATATTTGGGGCCAATACCTCAAACCCATATCATGCTTGTATTGGCCTCAACATTCAATGTTGGCTGGGAGTTGCCCACCCGGTATAGTCCATACTGAAAATATCTTACTGGTTGGTTTTATACTTACATCTTTGTTGTGCTTGTTGACTTTATCTTCATAGTCGAATCTCTCTTCATCTACTACATCGATTTTGGCATAGAGTTGCTTACACAGATTCTGAAAATGAATATGCCACATAAATGCAACTGGTCTGAGATTTGACAAATGAATAAATAAAGCTAAACTGCACATATTGTCTTCAACTAAAATGTTCTTTCTGACTGAGTGCATCACCTGTAACTCCGCCAGAGAGAGTCCAGAAAGTTGCAAAGCAGGGTGTTTTTCTTTGAGGTAGCGATTTTTCTCTTCTTCCCTGTCCTGTTTTTCGTTCTCCAAATCCTCTATCGCTCTGTTTAGAAGCATTATCTGATTGAAGAAGGAAGAGGAGTTTTAATAACAATTTCACAACAAAGTAGGAAATAACGTAGGTACAACAAAGTAGGTAATCCAACCTTCAGAGAAAGTTTTCGAGATGCTGAAATTTTTGACTTAGGCTGTTAAATAAAGAAAAGGAAATGAGATGTAGATAAAAAGCGATATGAGTAAAATATTGCTTAGCATGCCTTTTAAAATGATTAAGACATACTTTGTTGTCCACTTTTGGATTTCCAGGCCTTCGTATCTGGCAAATGACAATTTAAATTAAGCAGAAACATTTCACATAAATGCGAAAATAAGTATTAGTTTGATATCTGTGTAAATACTAAATGCACTGTCTATGTAAAAATGGAAAATAGTATTGAAAACAGCTGCTTACCGGACTGCCAGCATCAATAGTTGAGGTACATAAAAAAGAGGAAATAATCATCAGTAAGGCATTTTGAGTAATCAAGCTATTTGACTTAAGTAATTCAAAACATGTATTGATCACTAAATAGTGATAAAATGCATTTTGAGTGGCTAATGAGTTTCACAGAATGTAATGCTGTATTTTATGCCCTGTGAACATCAAATGTTGAATAATCTTTAAAACAAAAATTGTACTTACTCGCCCATTTTGCTGTCTTGCTGAACAACTAAAAAATTTATTCAACCAGAGATTTTAGATGAAACCTAAAAAATGAATGCATAATTAATAACAAAAAACAGTCAATTTAACTGACTCTTATGACAAATTTGAAGCTAAATCGGTTATTTACAGTATGTATGTCATACCTGGTTTCTGTCTGGCTGATGGTCACGGACAGGAGGCAGAACAACAGGGTGTTGAGACAAAAGGGATTTTATAGTCCAGCCACCACTGGCTGGCAGATATAGTGTCTGTCACCAGGAATGCCTTGGCAGTGTTCTACAAATGAAATATCACCAACTGCAAAGCTGTGACAATACAGCAATATATAAGAATACACAATGTCTTTTCTTTGGATTGAAGTTGAGTTCATAAACACACATTATACACACAAATATAGATATTTATAATTCACATGTGGGATATACCCTCTTAAAATAGTTATTTTATGGGGCCCATAAATGGATAGCAAGTCTGCGCTCTTGAGTCATGTACAGCAGAGGAAAACAATTCTCAGAGGCGCTGTTAGGTGGGGTGGGGTGGGAAGTTTAGGACGATTCCAAGGGCCCCCCCAAGGGGGGAACGTGATTTCTAATGGGGACCCCCGGACTGCGATTTTTTTTAACTGTGGGGAACTACCGATTTATACCAAGGGGGACAAGCCTACCCATACAATCTCCTTTGTATTTTTTTTTTTACGATTGACGTCTTAAAAAATCATGTTTCACACACAAAACCACACAAAAGTTTCATCTACTGAATCATCATTGGTATTACATGCGGCAGGCATTTTGTTTTTCTGGTGCTGCTCGCTAACAGGAACTACTTAAAATTAAGGAGATTGTAACAAACATATTTTCATAAATATGTTTTAGTACTAACTAATACTAATAATTATGTCAGTTAGGACATATTAGGTTGTTTCTTTAAAGGTATGTATAGATATGTGACCCTGGACCACAAAACCAGTCTTAAGTCGCTGGGGTATATTTGTAGCAATAGCCAAAAATACATTGTATGGGTCCAAATTATTGATTTTTCTTTTATGCCAAAAATCATTAAGACATTAGGTAAAGATCATGTTCCATGAAGATATTTAGTACATTTCCTACCGTAAATATATCAAAACTTAATTTTTGATTAGTAATATGCATTGCTAAGAACTTCATTTGGACAACTTTAAAGGCGATTTTCTCAATATTTAGATTTTTTTGCACCCTCAGATTCCAGATTTTCAAATAGTTGTATCTCTGCCAAATATTGTCCTATCCTAACAATCCATACATCAATGGAAAGCTTATTTATTCAGATGATGTATAAATCTCAATTTCGAAAAATTGACCGTTATGACTGGTTTTGTGGTCCAGGGTCACATATGTATCATACATGTCCTTATTTCCTACGTTTGGTTAGCCTGATCTCATGATGAAAACGTACCTGTGTGAACTTTTTTGCAGGACGTGAAATACGTATCGCCATGTGGGCTATGTTTCATGACATATTCGATGTGAAATATCCACTGGGTGGTGCTAAAAGAGT
The DNA here is from genome assembly GCA_018155175.1 of Sinocyclocheilus anophthalmus. Lineage (NCBI taxonomy): Eukaryota > Metazoa > Chordata > Actinopteri > Cypriniformes > Cyprinidae > Sinocyclocheilus > Sinocyclocheilus anophthalmus. Next base: position 357,024 of record JADLZN010009057.1, read on the forward strand.
GTTCATTTGTTGTTGGTTTTATACGTGTCACCACAGTTCTAACTTTAAATGTCCGTTGAGTGGCGCTGTAACTCTAATGCTCTGTGACGTTTTAAAATAACGTACCATCTGCACTACACCTAAACCTACCCGATAGTGTGAACTAAAGTGAATGTGACGTAAAAACGCAATCGTACGCAAGCCGTTTTAGCTTGTTTTTCGATCTGTCATCTTTGAGCTCTTTTATCATGAGTCATGTTTTTTACTGCCTCTAGTGTTTCTGTTGGAAACTGCAGTGATATGTACATATTGGTACGTATTTCGCATTTTGCGAAAAAGTTCCCACAGGTAGGTTTTCGTCATGAGATCAGGTTGGTTTTTGTACAATCTGTCAATGCATATTGATGTCAGATCATACGAAATCACACATTTGTATAATACTTACGAAATCTCACACGGTCAAGCTGTGCGTTCTTATTAAAAATACTGACTTCAATGAATTAATAAAATTTAAAATGGTTTCAGACGGTCAGTTCCATCTACTGAATCATCATTGGTATTACATGCAGCAGCCATTTTGTTTTTCTGGTGCAACAGGAACTACTTAAAATTAAAGAGATTGTGACTTTTAACTTGAGCGCAGTTTTTAGAATGGCGTTTCATGCATGAGACACTGCAAGAGACGCGGGCGCAACAGTCAAACACATCCATGTTTACACAGAAAAAAACAATGTAAAAGCAGCGCAATCGAATAAAAAACATGTAAAGAACTACTACTGTATGTCTGATATTTCATGTTTGCATCATGGTGACAGACTGAAAGCTGCTGTTGTTTTTACAGAACATTTATAGTTAATAATAGTCTACTGGTGTTATACCGTTAGTCATTTTGAATTTGAATTACCTTGCCGTGAGAATTTTTAAAAGCCTTTTCCTTGTATTATTTCTGAACACATAATATGTATAAGACAAGTTTGTACAATATGTAGTTGTAGTTTATGCAACTTTTCTGCAAAGATATTTAACAAGTGATTTACATCGTGTTGTCAACTTCATGTGTGCTGCACTTAGAATAGAATTTTCTTAGTAAAGAAAAAGTTACTTGAATCATGTTGTAGTAACATTTTCAAGTTGACTCGTTAAAAATCTTAAAAAATTGAGAATCAGTCAAATATTCTGGAAAAAATCGAGATTTTAATTTTTTGGCAAATCGCCCAGCCCTATATGCAGCACCAATTATAATCCACATGCCTGTTCCGCATATTTCAAAAGTTATGCCTGAGCAGGAAGTGATCAACCTAGAGGTCAAACATATATAATATATAAAAATGCAACAATTTCTATTCTACCAACAAATGCATTACTGTACTTCACTGAGAATGCGAGAAACCATTTGTAGAGGCAACCATTTATGATACTCTTCTTCATAAGCTTTATTGATCCACAGTATTGTTGCATAGAGTGTGTATGCAAAGGAAAGAAAACAATATGCGGAAGAAGGGAAACGACCTTGCTGACATGTTACTACTATAGTCCAGAGCAGGTGCTTCAGCTATTTATTCTGAAACATGATCCCAACACAGTTATGGGGAACTTATTATAGTATCCATATCAGTGTCTGCTGATGGCTCAGTGCTTCACTGCCTTTCAACACCTGTCAACATAAAACCACAATGAGGCAGATTAGGTTAAGATTGGAAGGATTTGTGGCTATTCAACCAATTAAAAAATAAATAAAAGAGTAAAATAAAGAAAAAATAAGCAGAATATTTTGGAAATGGTAATTCACAAAATATAAAATTCTTCTATTGTTTGTTCATCTCATATTGACAGGAGGTATATATTAATTGCTTCTTTATAAAACTGTTGTATAAAGGCAATATCACGTATTCATATTTATCAAAAATTTATAAATTATTTTCTGACTCAAAAGTTATTCCATTGCACTGTGATGTGCTAATTACAAAGGTGGTTCACTGTTAAGTAAAACAAATGAAATATTACTCCATAAAATATTTGGATAGGATTTGGACAAAAAAAATGGTTTAAAAATGAATGATTTTGATAAATCAAATGTTATGAATTAATTGTATAAAATTAGTATAAAATGTAAAAAGCATATGTGCACAAAACCCATCCCACAAGAGATAACACACTGGCATTGCATATTTACATTGTAACTCTTCCAGTGTAACTGCATTTCTGTCAACACCTTTTTTGTTTGGGTTTGTTTTAAAAGATACTGTTAACAGATCTTTTAATAGAGATCAATTTGACTTGTGTTTACTTAACCAGGAAAATGTCTTTAATCTGGTTTACCAGCAACTTTGTTTAGTCATCATTTATTTGAACATAAAAATGTTTATTGATGTATTATTCATGATCCCAGAATATATTCATTCAAAATGTACATCATTTTAATATTTCTTAAAAAAAAAAGGATTCATTGGCACCAATAGCCTTTTGGGCAGCGTGTTGACATATAGCGCCATTGCGCTACGAGCATCCCAAGTTTGAATCCCGGCTCAAGGACCTTTCCCGATCCCCCGCCCATAACATAATTAAAAGAAGATAGTAAGTAATTAGCAGCTGTTAGTTCATCCTAAACTTTTAATTCTGTCATCGTTTCTTCACTTTCACGTCGTTCCAAACTTGTTGGACTTCGTACTGCAGCATTAAAGGGGTAATATGATGCGATTTCAAATTTTCCTTTCTCTTTGGAGTGTTATAAACTCTTGGTGCATTAAGAAGATGTGTAAAGTTGCAAAGACTAAAGTCTAAATCCAAAGAGATATTCTTTATAAAAGTTAAGACTTGTCCACACCCTCCAAAAACGTCTCGTTTAAACACGCCCCCACATGTTACGTCAACTGTGTGGGAAGATTTGCATAACGCTGCCCAAATGTTCACGCAAAGAAAGAAGGCATAACTTTTATTCTCGCTGTAGTATTGTTGTTGCCGACGTCGCCATGTTGTGAAGGCGCTGTGTGTTTCGTTGTGAAAGCGAAACTACTTTGTTGGTTGGCCTTCCAAAAGAGGACGATATTCGCTTCGTCATGCCTGGAGCTGATCCGTGCTGGTCGCTGAGGAAATACATCAACTTCGCGCTGTGGATCGCCGGATCGACTTTCACTGTGGATGAAGCGGAGTCCAGCCCGGGGTCGTCACATGTGGTTGCCGCAAGCCCGCCGGCAGCTCCTGCGTCGAATCGCACGGCCGCCGACCTCCGCTCACTCAAGCCCACAGTGTGTGATGCATTTTATGTAGGACTGTTTCCTGAACCTGCAGAGTAGCCTACAATGGGTCTGTGCTCAAAGGCTGTTCTATAAAGTGGGGCAGTTCCAACTTTGCAAGGACAGTCTGGCGCTTCTGACTCACAGCCTGTAAGTACATTTTTAATATTTAAAGAATTTGCCACTGATGATTCAACGCGAGTTTTGAGCAGTGTAGAGTAACAATTGTTGTTTGTCGTGTCCAATCACAAATGCGACAGGTTTAGTTACGCGGCGATATGAAAGCACAAGTAATAAACACAGGAGTCATTTCTAATCAGAATTAGTCGCCCATGGATGCAACAAATGCCTAGTTTGTAATGGATTTTATTGGTTTTGTCTCGTCGTGCCAGGCATCACAGTATGTTAAGGGGCGTAACATTTCTGTCGCATGCTTGAGGCATTCAGCCAATCACAACACATTGGATAGCTGGCCAATTAGAGCACACCTCACTTTTCAGAACGAGGCGCTTGTAAAATCAGACGCTGTTCAGAAAAGCGGGGCATAGGGAGCAACCAATAAGACATTATGTGGAAAATAATGTGTTTTTTTAACCTTAAACCGCATAAAGACATTGCCTAACACCAAATAAACAACATAATGTTCTTTTTAGCAACGTCATATGACCCCTTTAAACAATTGCTGTTCTCACCAACATTCAGATTGGAAAAAATTCCTGTGGCTATAAGCAATCTTAAAATCTTCAGTCAGGCAGCTTTTACATGATCCATCAGCCTGGTTTCAGATTCTAAATATAGGCTAAACCTCTACATGCTTGCATGACATTACTCATTATGACTGATCAGCTGTACAGCAGTGAAAGTTTAAATTCTTATTTAGTCACCCCTTGACTTAATAATCTTCACTTGTCTAGATTTTAACACAAATTATCAGCTTAGTTTCAGGATGTAGTCCCAAAATAGGGGACTGAGCCCCTCGATCACCACTATGCCCTTTAAGGAATTCATGAAAAAATATAATTTAGTTCTTATCCTCATGCCATTACAAACCAAAGTCCCTTTGAGGCAAGTCATTTCACTCGGCGGCCATCTTTGAATTGCCTATCAGTCATGCAAGTGGAGCTCCTATCTCTTTGTACAGGGAAACATCAAATTCTCCAAAACTCTTTACCAAGCTTACGATTAAATTTCAGAGTTGGGATTGGGGAGAACGCATTACAAGTAACGCGAGTTACGTAATGAGATTACTTTTTAAATAACTTGCAAAGACACATACTTGTAATTAGAAGAAATTCGGATGTACTTTTTAAAATAATAACTCCAGTTACTTTGTTTCCCATATCTTGACTGACAGCTCTGGTGTTGCCATGTTGAGAGAAATCGGGAGTAAGTGCAGAGGCGTTGTGTGCGCTGTGTGAACATGATGTTACTGTAGTTCTAGACTAAATATCAACATGTATTTACTCATCTCACCTGCACAAAAACAGATTCAGTATTCTTCAAAATGAATAAAAACCATCACATGCAAACTCAGTATATTATACAAACCTGCAATAATTAAATATCATTTAAGTATTTAATCCCATTTTATTAACCAATGTCTTTGCTGTTGACTTTCGATGATCTAATTCAACCATACTAAGCAAAAATGACACATTTGTCTTTCATTTTTGTTTTTGCTGAATAGTGTAGAACTCCTCGTGTCATATTCTTCATGCAGTTTGTTTGAGCTGCGACCTCTACTGTACAGATGTGAATTTACATTTCCGTCAGCCTGAGGCGTATTCATTTCACTTTTGGTGCGAAAGGCTTTTACATTTGTAAAAGAATAACTTTTTTATATTAAAAACAAACAAGCAAGCCCTTCCAAGATTTAAAAAGAAACTCAGAAGTAACGTAATTACTTTCCATAAAAAGTAACTAAGTAACGTAATTAAGTTTGTTTAGGGAGTAACTCAATATTGTAATGCATTACTTTTAAAAGTAACTTTCCCCAACACTAGGAGAGGCCATATTAAGCATTGCATTTTTCCCCATTCAAAACTATTCGAGTGACACCTCTTGGCTGGGTGAATATAGTCATTGTTACAAGCCCATATGAGAAGTTTAGCAGATTTGTTTTGTTTATTTCTTTGTTTTCAAATATGGCACATAAATATATTGTATATCACTCCTGGTGTAACATGTCTTGATGTGCCATATTTAAAATACAAAATAAAACATATAAAACATAAATGGTTCTCATGTATCTTAACAAATCAATATGCATGTGTACTGAATATGCGCATAATAAATTGCACTAATCACGTTTTAGAGCTCTTCAGTACATGGGAAGATCATTAATAAAGACTTAAATCATCATCATCCGAAAACCCTTATGCAGCATCATTATTATGTCATGTAAGTCATGTTATAGTCCAAGATCTCCTTCTGCTGGTGGAGAAGGGTGTGTACAATAATGTTTTATGTTATTTATACTATTTGCATTTTCTGTACACCTTATTGTATACCAGCATACTGTATCTCACGATGCAATGCACTTCACTTCCATTTGTAGTGTGTAGTATGGACCAGAAACGATATCAACCACTTATTACTGTTATTCATTTATTCAATTTAAGTACACTTCTTATTGAGTAGTAGTAGCTTGCAATTTAATTAGCTTAGTTAAGTGCATTGCATTGTTTAAAAGTATTTGAAAGATTTTTTTTAGATATATCCATGTGATATTCTCAGCATTGTCATTAAGAACAGGAATTTCTTTTATCATAAAATTACCTTAAATATAATTCTTATTTTAATAGATGTTATGCACCACTACAGCCTGTGTGGATATAAAATATACCCTAAAAGGATATGATAAGCAGCATTCTAGTTGACAAGAACAAGTAGAAGGTTACATTATATAAATTATATAATTATATAAAAACAAATGTATTTCAAACAATGCATTATCATCAGTGGGCACAGTCACACAGTAGAGTCATGACAACTAAAGTAGGCTATGTTATCTAAAAATTGCTCAACAGCACGCAGACATGAGAAAAAAAAAATATTTTAATAAATTAAATTTAGATGTAGATGTTAGGAATAAATGGGATATAATGTTGACCGTTTTTATTCATTATATTTCATTTAATACCCACTCGCTTCAAAAAACTGCACTGCAAAAACTTAAGAGCCATCAAGGGAATTTTAAGCAAATGGAAACTATAAGAAAAAATAAAAATTTTCTATAAAAAATCGTACAGTGGTTAAATGAAGCAATTTTCTGTACTACCTTTTCACATGTGTTTACTGGTATTGAATACATGGCGAATTGTGTTCTGTTTAGGATAAAGGAAATGCCTGTAAACCTACATGTAAAAAAAAATTTTTACGGAAAAAACGGCAGCTGTGGTTGCCGGAATTTTACCATAAAAAAAATACGGTAGCAACATTTTAGGATTTACGGTTTTAACCTAAATTTATAGTTAAATACCTTCATTTCATTAACTGATATAATGTTAATATACCAACCTATTGAAGTACTGAAATCAGTTTTGTACCTTTGTAATACACTGATAACCACCAAATGCAGGTGGTGATGAGAAAGTCACACGATGAACCAAAGCCCATCACAAGCAGTTTTTAAATAATAGCATACAGTGTATAGAAGATGCACAGTGTCATTCACACAAACACCAAACACCATCATGGTGACACACATGAAACTGAAATAATGCAATAAACATTCATTTAACAACATTAGGTGTAACACACAACCCTAATATACAAAACTGATAAGAAAAAACTAAGAAGAAACATAGTTATTGCAACAAAAAACCATCAAATATGAAGTGTCATGCAGGGAATTTGTCAATTTACGGTTATTCACTGTAAATTATAAGGTCTTTTTCACTTCCAAAAACGGTATACTACTGTAAAAATAATGTCCAATACAGTTTTTCACGTATATAGTAGGGGAATTTACCGTTAACCATTTAACAGGTTTTTACTGTAGCATTTTTACAGTCTTTTACCGTTAAATTCACGGTCATTTTTTACAGTGAAATATATCTTCCAGGACATCGTTCTTTTTCTACTTTTTTTTTCTTACATTGTAATGTGCACAAAATATTTGTGTGAGATTATAATATGTTTTTATAATATGCCTGTTTCTGAAAAAAAATGGTAATAGAAAAACAGAACATTTTAATTATTAGATGAATATTAAATAGGGGAAAATGGGGAAGAAGCCCCTCTTACGAACGAAGTGGATTTACTTTTGAGATTTTAACATATTTAGATATACGTTTAGCATGATAAGGATGATAATGCATCAGCCAATGTGTTATTATAGGAAATAAACAAAAACATCTGCTTATTTAGTTGCTATAGCACAAAATGTAAAACATTCCAATATGGTTAAGTTGGCCCCCTACCTTGGGTAAAATGTGTAATCTTATAAATGACCTTTGATATAATTCCTACTAATGTTTGCATATTTTTTTAAATGTCTTTAATGTAAAATACTGAATCAACTATTCTATTTAAATTTTTTATTTTGGCAATTCAGTTGAAAAATCAAACAGCCGATGAAAGACAAAGCAGAATCCCAGAAAAGGAGATTAATCTGGTAATACGGTCAAATTAGTAAATGACTCATATACAGGCATATGAATATTTTTTTTTTTTTTTTTTTTTTTTGCATTAAATCCACTCTTTGAAATAAAGGCTCCAAAAGGGTGTTTTTGCAGTGATGCCAGTGTTTTGGTTCTCTAAAGAACCTTTTAGTGAACTTTTTTTAATTATTTGGAAGAACATTTTTTATCAAACGTAAAGAACCTTTTTTGACCATAAAGAACCTTTTCTGCATTTGAAAGGTTCTACACAGTAAATTTTGCAGTGTTAAATGAACTCTATAAGAGTTGAATTTAACATTCGGCCCGAGTGTATTTGGTCCCACTCAGAATTGGTGATAAATTGACTCTTGTCATAGTGTTACATTTTCAGAGTTAAATTAACTCTATTTTGAGTAAAAAATTAACACTGCTCAACACTGAATAGTGTTACCAGAGTTTAACACTAGGGGAAATTAACTCTGTTCTGTGTTACCACAATTTAACTCTACAGGAAAATTTACTCTGATTAGTGTTAATATTTCACTTACGTAGAGTTCATTTACATTTATAATAGTGAAAAAATATCTCATTTTAAAACCCATTTGGTGTTTTAAAAACAAAATAGAAAACAAGATCAACGATGTCACATTTAAAACATTTATTAAAAAATGTTGTCAGGCTCAAGAAACATGTACATACATGGACAAAAATACATCACGTCTGCATGAAATGACAATACATCATTATATTCAGTACAGAACCTGTTGAACCTACAAGCTAAGCAGCCTTGCTCTTAACCTCAGCGATGAAATTAATGAAAAGTGTACATCTTGTGTAGAATAGTGTTATAAGTGGTGCCAAAAACAAAGTGTGCCTTAAGAAGTTTGGGTAACACTTTACTTGAAGGGGTGTGCATAAGACTGGCATGACACCTTCATAATCATGACATGACACATATCATGAATATGAAGGAAGTTTTATGCATGTTTATGGGGGGGGGGGGGTGACACAAACTGTCATTTAAGTGTCATTCGCTCAGTTATGTCATTTTTAATGCAAATATGACATTATTTGACCAAACCCTAAGCTAACCCTACCCGTACCCTTACCCCTAACCATAGCCCATAACAAAGACATCTCAAACAATGTCATCTTTGCATTAAAAATTACATAATTGAGCAAATGACACTTAATGACAGTTATCATAAACACGCATACGACCTCCTTCATATTCATGACATGTGTAATGTCATGATTATGTAGGTGTCATGTCATGATTATGAAGGTATCATGTCAGTCTTATGCACACCCCTTCAAGTAAAGTGTAACCGAAGTTTGTTCACCAAAAAATAGAATTATCGTTAATTACTCACCCTTATGTTATTCCATTTCTATAAGACTTTTGTTCATTTTCAGAACACAAATAAAGATATTTTTAATGAAATCTGGCAGACTTTTATCCTTTCATTGACAGCTTATACAACTAAAACTTTCAAGGCCCAGAAAGGTTTTAAAGACATCATTAAATTAACCCATGTGACTCTGGTGATTTAACTTCAGTTTTATTAAGCAACACGAGTGCTTTGTTTGCGCAAAGAAAAAAATAATAATTTACCACTTTATGAAAATATTCATCTCTGACAAGCATACACGAGAGCACGACGACAGATGAATGTTTTGTTGAAATGAAAGCAGACTTTGTGTGAATGCATGCATAAAATTGAGGTTAAACCAGTTGGAGTCACATGGATTACTTTAATGAATGTCATTACTACCATTCTGTGCCTTGAATGTGCTAGTTGCGTGGACTGTCAATGTAGGGACAGAAATCTCTCAGATTTCATAAAAATATCTTAAATTGTGTTCAGAAGATGAACGAAAGTCTTACAGGTTGGAACGACATGAGGGTGAGTAAATGTCACAGGAATTTGGGTAAATTAACCCCATTAAACAGTTTGTCAAAAGCATCAAGAGAAGAGACTGACTTGCATGGAATGGCATGCTGATCAAAATTTAAGTACTGCTGAACTGAATAATTCTTCCAAGAGCCAGGTGACAGGGCTGAGCACTTCCAGCAATGCCTTGAAGATGCTCCTCAATGCTTGTTCCACTCTGGAAAAAAAAAAACAAGAAAATCGCAGAGGACTATCACTGATGTGTTAAATAAAAAAAACTACAAAAAAATAAATAAATAAAAACCTTCTAGAAGATATCTCTACTTGAGACGTAGACACCTTTCCTGGTCTCTTCTGGCCTTGACAAGACACAAACAACAAACATTTTAAGATCATCAACACTGCTTAAAGAACGCTATATGAAGTTAATCCTTAGTCACAGTTAACGCAACTCAGTAGCTACAAAACTGCTGTGAAAAGTGGCACAATGACATTTCTCTTTTCATTTTGTACCTTCAAATGATATTCCTCGTTAGAAATGCCTCTCTGTATAGTTTTGATTCTCCATAGCAAGTATCCGGTGGCACTCTTACCAACATCATAGTAATGCTCCTTAGAAAGACAAAAATACAGAAAAAGGAGAAGAAAAAGTGTTTTAAAATCCAAGAGAAAAATACACCACCTATATTACGGGCATGTGATCAAAACATTTAAAAGTTGTCAACAATGCAAAATTCAATGGGGAAGTCGTGGCTTAATGGTTAGAGAGTCGGACTCATAAACCAAAGGCTGTGGGTTCGAGTTCTCGTACCGGCAGGGATGGAGGTGAGGGGAGTGAATGTACAGCGCTCTTTTCCACCTTCAATACCACAACTGAGGTATTGAGCAAGGTACTGAACCCCCAACTGCTCCCCGGGCCCTGCAGCATAAATGGCTGCCCACTGCTACGGGTGTGTGTTCACGGTTTGTGTGTGTTCAATGCTGTGTGTGTGCACTTTGGATGGGAAATGCAGAGCACTAATTCGAGTATGGGTCACCATACTTGGCCCCATGTCACTTCACTTTACATTAAAACAAAAACAGTAATACTTGAAGCCATTTTTGAAGAAGGTTTGCTACCTGAGGTACAGGAACAAAGGCACAATTCCTCTGGCATAGTTTTCGTTCACCTTCCTTGGTGGTGATGTACTGCAAAAATAAATAATTTTATGAAATATAAAAATAGTAAATATATATACACACACACAGTTATTTATATGAAATATTACCTATTATTTTCTTTAATGTCATCTGTCAGGATATTGACAGTTTTTCATTGAGAATCAATCAGACCAGCAAAAAGTATCAAAGCAAACACATAAATGGCATATAAACAATAAAAATACTACTTCAAACAATACTTAATTTTACATAATCTTGTAAACTTTAACCTTATAAAGATCAAATTAATGTTGTATTTTTAAGTAGATTTATACGTTTCAACAGTCCCCCAAATGCATAAGTAATAAAAACGTATTGCCCACCTTTTAGCTCCATCATCTAACGTTAGTCTCATTCGTTTACTGCAGGACCTTTCTTCAATAATGAGTGCATCCTGTCACTAGTCACTGGAGTCAAAGGATGAAGACAGGGACTGATTTGACTGCACAGGAGAAGCTTGTTACTTAAAAGGAGAAAGATAATATGTTAGTTCTGTGCAATGACATGCCAATAACAGTCTCTCCTAATAAACATTTTTCGTCTCTCCTAATTGCAACATTTTAAAATGCATTACGTTACTTGTACCATCACTTACATGTACCGCTCTGATCAGGCCAACTAACTGTGTATGTCTAACAGCAATAACGTAAAATAGTTGTTTGTGCTACCGTAATCACTGCATAAGGTTAAAATAAGGAAAACAAAGACGCGGCTGTTTTTAAATGAGATGTTCCGCCTTCCCCATTGGTTTCTTCTTCGCGCAGTGTTGAGCCAAGTGAACGCTAATCCCACAGCGCCATCTACGTGCTTCAATAAAGATGCAATGGTGGCGTTCGACTAATTAGTCTAATTAATTCGACTAATTAATGCCGTTGGACACATTTAATCTTTCGTGAGCTGAACAGTAGCAAAGTATAGAGTTATATAACATTCCACGGTTGACAAACATCATATAATTTCTATGAAAATGTGTCAGCTTATGCCCCATTGTGACGTTACATTATTAACGTTAAACGTTTAAAAAATCAAAATGAAAATCAAATTAAGCCAGACTACTGACATCATTTAAACTTGATCATTACCGCATTGAGATGAAAAAAGCACATTTCTCCAACATACTGACTTGCCTATTCAATATTTCCGAGTTTAAACCAATTAAATTTAAAATTAGTTCAAAAAATTACAACGTATGCATTAATAGTAGCACAATTATTAACATCAAATATTAAACGTATGTTTTAATAAATTAAAAGAGCTTACCTCTTGGCGCAAGGCAAAAGAAAATGGCGAAGAGAGAATTTTTGCTCTGGTCTTCGGGGATGGCTTGAGGGGCGGAGCTTAACGGAGTAAATTTAACAATGCAGAATTCAACTCCGATCATTTTCACCAACACTAGGGGGCATTTTTCACTATTTGTTGTTAAGTTAACTCCTTAAGAGTAAATGGAGTGTAACACTGCTTAATTAACATATGTGTATGGATGTTAAAGGTTCTACGTGGAACCACTGATGCCAGTACAGAACCTCTATTTTTAAGAGTGTAATCGCCCATATTTTAATTGAATATGTCATAATAGCAACAGTATGAATGTAGATTTAATGATTTCACTCAATTAACCAATAGGCTTTAATTAAAGCAAAGAAGTTTAAAATAATTTGTGGAAATATTAGGCTAAATAACAACCCTGTTAATTACCTAAATATAACATTTAAAAAAGAACACTATTACTTGCTTGCCATTTGGAGGCTTCGTCTGCCAAATTCTGTTACTTCAATATAACTATAACTTTAGCTCCACAAATCCAAAAACATTGTGTTGTGGGGGGAAAATCTTAATTTTACCCTGTCTTACCCTAAACTGTATGACTCAAATGTAGTAGGAAATTATCTGAGGCTTAGCCTATAGAAAATGTGAAAAAGACACTTTTGCACTGACCCAAAACACGTTTGTTACAAAAAGCAGCACGTTTCTGATCGTGCTACACCATTTGTAGGCAACATGCGGTGTAAAACGTGCAGTGTGTACGCTAGTTCTATACAGCCGTTTTCATTTGACTACATTAACCAGAAGGGGGCAGCACCGTAACAAATAATGAGGGCAGTGATACGTACTAAAGCATTCTGAAACTGAGCTTTGTCTCTCACTTATTTGGAAGATTACATCCGAGAGAGCCAGGTTGAGAAGGAAGGCCTAGAAATGAATTTGCATAGCGAGACTCTATGAGAAATGGGCCGTGGTGTGGTGTTAAAGGCGCTATGAAGCCGGCTAGCGCAGGGATCAGAGTTGTTGGAGAGTTCTAGACGGTTTGCATTAGGGGTGATGGGGGCAGAAGACATCTGGATCCCATATAAAATCCCGTGAGATTCCTCCTGCTGGGCCAGACGGGACCGATGAAGGCGATCGCATCCCAGAATAAGTCGACCGTGATTGTGAGCTCATTCAGCAGCAAAGCAGTGCATGCACTGAGGAGGAATTTGATGCATGCATGAAAATCTGACACTGCTACAGCGCGGCTGGCCTCTTTCACACCGCGTAATGTTAATAGCAGGATAACGGTATTTCTGCGGCTTTTTGCTCCTGATGGCAGCGGCGCCGAAATAAACGGGTCAGCCGTGAGCACGTGTTTTTGAACTAGGCATTTGTCTGATCAGATCGGCGGAATGAGGTCTTTGAGATGTCACCGGAGCAAGTATATATGGGCCACTCTGGGTGTGTTGGCGTTGTTGTGGCTCTACATCTTCCCCGTGTACAGGATCCCCAGCGACAAGGAAATGGTGGATGAGGTTCTGCGGCAGGGACAAACGTGGAGCAGAAACCAAACCGGAGTAGATCTGTACAGGTAACGTTATTTCAGTGCGTTTTGATTCGTCGCATTCAATTATGAATTCATTGTGAGCCACATATCTGAGATAAATTGGTACCGTGACGCGATTTGTAATGAGATGTAATCTCTCTCTATTTTTTTTTTTGTTTTTTTTTTTTTTTTTTTTTTTTTTTTGTTCGTAATAGTAAATGGAGCGCTTGCAATCCTCTATGATATCATGTAATCGGGCTCTCTGCTGAGAGAGATTGCAGAGCAAGAAATTCCCCCGAAAACCGATTAAGAGAACGCACATGAGCAGAGAGGTAGACGCGTTTGAAGAGGGATCTGTCCCCGCTGTGAACTCCCAGAAAGGCAGGTTTTTGTGACGTCACAAAGAGGCTGATTCTTATTCGATTTGGTATTACGTTGGCCTGTGAACGCCAACTTACTGAAATGCTATTTAAACGTCTTATTATTATTATTCTGATCCTAAATTATCAACTCTATTTCCTCCTAGAGTTTTAACTCTACAGACTCCAAACTCAGCCCAGATCTTCAGACTTATCTGAAGTTAGTTGCTATATCTTTTCTAACTGATCGGACTTACGGTTTTCTTCTTAAAAATCATAAAAATCACCTCGACGACATTGAAAAGTTGCTCACCGGAACATTCCGACAAAATCAAACTGTACAAAAAATTCAAATCTTAACACACACTGAAGCCATACCTCAATCTGACTGCCCTTCTATGTACGATGTCTAACATTCAAAACTCATCTATCTATCATCATCTATCTATATCTATATGTCTATCTATCATTGACTATTCGATCTACTATTATCTATCTATCTACTATCTATCACGTGACTATCTATTATACTATCTATCTATCATCTATATGCTAGTATCACTGACTTATTTCTATCTATCATCATGCAGCGAATCTTAATCAGCAGAATCTATCTATGCTAGTGACATGCTAATCATGCTAGAAACGTACAAACAAAATGCTAGTAACTTGTTAATCATGATAAAATGTTAACACCATGCTAGTAACACGCTAATCATGCTAAAACATGCTAATAACATGCTAATCATGCTAGAAACATGCTAGCGACATGCCAGTAACTTGCTAATCATGCTAACAACATGATAGTAACGTGCTAACATGCTAAACGACATGTAGTCACCTTGTAATTTCATGCTAGCCAATCATGCTAGCGAAATGCTAGTAACTTGCTAATAATGCTAGCGACATGCTAGTAACTTGCTAATCATGCTAGAAACATGCTAGCGACATGCTAGTAACTTGCTAACCATGCTAGAAACATGCTAGTAACTTGCTAATAATGCTAGCAACATGCTAGTCACTTTTTAATAATGCTAACAAAATCCTAGTAGCATGCTAATCGTGTTAAAAACATGCTAACCAAATGCTAGTAACTTGTGTCTAACTGATGCTAGAAACATGCTAGTACTGCTAATGATGCTAGCAACTGTAGTCACTGCTAGTAAGTGCTAATCATGCTAAATGGACATGCTAGTCACATGTTAAATCTGCTACCAAAAATGCTGGTCACATTCTACTATGGTGAAACGTGTCGAAAAATGCTAGAACTTGTTGATATGTGCTAAAAAAGCACCTGCTAGCCACTGCTAATAATGCTAGCAACATGCTAGTCGCTTTTTAATCATGCTAGCAAAATGCTACTTGTTAATAATGCTAACAACATGCTGGTCACATTCTAATCATGCTAGAAACGTGCTAGCAACATACTAGTTACTTGCTAATCATGCTAGCAAAATGCTAGCAACATGCTAATCATGCTAGCGACATGCTAGTACCTGGCTAATCATGCTAGCCAACATGCATCACATCGACTATCTATTATCATCTCTGACAGACTGATGCCTTCAAAATATTCAACGTTGCTATTCAGACTGAAAACCAGCAACTTAAAACTTTTTTAATCTTAACTTTAATCTTTTCACACTTTTCAGACTTTGGTCCGGTTTTCCAAGCCAACTTAAGTTTGTCGTGACAAAACTTTTTATCGAGTTTATCATTATTATATTATTCCTTGACTTTTGATGAATTGTTAGCGACAAACTTTGCAAAATATTGTTCTGTTCAGATATCATATTCCTTATTATTAACGTGTAGAAATAAGTCTGTTGAACAATAGAAAGACTGCTGTAAAACATACTTGAAGGAGACAAAAGCTTATTCACTTCCAGAAATGGCAGAATTTTCTTATTTAATAGAAAATGCACTTATTTTGATCAATTAATTGTGGGGCCCCCTTCAATAATCCTCCATTTCGGGTACTGGAGGCTTAAAAAGTCTTAACTTAACTCACAAAACCTGCAGTATTAGTATCATGAAGTCATATTTAATAATCTGTCATATGCTCACTTTCACATGGGGATTACAGTATTGGCCCGAATATAAGACGACCCCCCCTTGGTTCCAGATGTACCTTTGGGGAAAAGAAAAGGCTTTTAATAAACCAAATCTGGTTTTTTCCAGTAAAACACATTTTGTCTTCAATTATTTTCATATTGCTATTTTTCTAGTTTAATTTTTGTTTTGAAAGTATGGTACAAACTGGTAAAATGTACCAACAATCACATTTAAAAAATATACACTTTTTGATATACCATAAAAAAAAAAAAAACAGGTAGCCCATTTGAATTAGGACATTTAGGCTATCCATCTAATAGTAGCCTACCAAAATCTTATTAACAGTAGAAGTTAAATCTTACTGTAGTCTTCAAATCTGGGTACTGTCTTACGTTTTAAAATCACAAAGAGAGTTTGGTCCCATCAGGCTAAAGTGACAGTAACAACTCATGCAGCTGTAAGCTTTTCTTTTTCTTTTGTTTTTACTCGCGATCTTTACAACACGCATTACATTACGTATTTCATGGCACACTCGTTGTATGCGTATTTGTCGCCACCTATTGTTCTGGGTGTATTATTGATATGTCAAAGTCTAGACCCTGAATATAAGACGACCGCGTTTTTTCAGATGTATTTCCAAGAAAAAAACATCGTCTTATATTCGGCTCAATACGGTAAATGATTTAAGTGTAATTGCCCAGAAATCTTTTTCCTGAATAAAAGACTTTGTGCTTACAAAAATGCGCATTTGTTCCCAGTCAATTTGAAATGACTATTTCAAAAGCCTTTACTTGTGCTTCCAATAATCAGTGTCATAAAATCTCATTTTCTTTTTGACAGGAAACTGTTGACAGAATGCTGTGACCCAAAGAGGATGTTTGCTGTTACTAAGGAGAACTCGCCAATAGGCAAAGTCTTGTGGTACGATGGGGAGATCTACCATTATCACACGGTCACCAATGAAACCTACCCAATCTTTGTTCAGGTACTGTCTTTCATAAAAGTCAATGAGCCCCAAAAAAATATGATTTTGCTGCCTCATGCTGGGATATAGATCTAGTAAGTGTGACTGGTGATTCTTTTGAAATGCAATTATTTATCTGAATCCAAGTCTGGCATCAGCTTAGTAAGACTAAAAATAGTCAAACTAATACTAAACAGATAATACATCCTTGTGTTGACTTCCTTGGTATCACTGTATTTTCACATTAATTCGTCATCCTAATACAATGTTTAATGCATGACAGAAGCGTGTACTGTTCCAAATTCCTGTTAATTCAAGATTATATGCTCAACATGCACACATAAGTGTGGTTAGCCAAAAATTCAGCAGAACCAAATCAAGAATTTTACACTGCATCACGAGAGAGCAAATACTGTCGTTTCTTTCAGTATTACAGTATTAGTAGGTATTTTGTTGTTGTGCATTTAATTGCACACCAAATAAAAGTTTGATCACTTAGAAAAGTGACAGCACTCTTATTTTTTCAGTTACCTTAACTTACAGATAAATGTCTGAAATGTTTTTGCTAAAAATATATATTATATATATATATCATTATTAATGTATAAGTGTTTGAAAGCGAAGCAGGTGGTCCTTTTTTTTTCTTTTCCTTTCCACCCCCACTCTCCATGAAGCTCAGCGCAGCACTACGTCTTCTAAAAATAAACAGGCATGGGAGAGACACTCGCATGGGTCCTGATTGTCCTGTACTGGGCACCATGCCGCTTTTTAGTCGCAGTGTTCCTCCTACACTGTCTCAAAACCCACGCTCATTATTGATGGACGCACAAACACACAACGCCCGCCTCACTCTAATGTAGTTACACTGTGATTTAGTACATTTATTCAATGAGATCTATGGGTTATGCAGCCATGTTTCTATGGACACAGTGGGGTCAAAGGGGTCAATGAATAATTGTATAGTACATTTAGTCGTAAATGGTTCTTTTGTGACCAGAAAAGCCATTAAAAAGATAATTTAAATGACTTTCACTGTCATTCTCAGTATTATGTTTCAGCATACGTCAGACTTACTGAAATTGAGTTTAACCATCTGCTTGTAATGTTTAATGCTTAGAACATTATGTATCACTGATGCCAGATAAGACAGCACTGATATGATCTTACTAGAGCTTTATTCTTCTAGAGATTTTTGCATGAGGTTTTACCAACTGGTGTCCAAAAGATGAAATATTTAAAGTGGATTTTCCTGTAAGCATAGGTGTAGATCATTGCATTAACTAAAAACATCTTCCAGTAATGTTTGAGAATCCCAAACCCTGAAACAACAGATTAGAGCATTTACAGGTTAAAATATTCAGTAGATTCATTCAGAGAGTGCTGATATATAGTATAAATACAATGGGATGCTTCAATGTTTGTTCCGGACAGGCATATTTTTTTCAATGATTTATGCTCCTTCAGCCTTTTTAGCTATTTTTTTAGTGGTAAACTGAAAATAAACTGAGTTTCACTACATTGGTTCCTACTGTGGGAATGCCAGAATGACTGAAGAAAAGTTGAAGCACGATGATGTGCATTTCTCGTCTATTTAACAACCCTTTGCAATGACAGCCCAAAGAACCCAAAGTGCATTTGCTAGCATTTTGCTGCATTATTCATTCATGATTAATTGCCATATTAAAGGGATAGTTCACCCAAAAAGGAAAATTCTGTCATCATTTACTTACAAAATGCTGTCCTCTGTCGTTCCAAACCTGTATGAGTTGCTTTCTTATGTTGAACACAAAGTAGATATTTTGAAAGTGTGGTAACAAACAGTTGGGGTGCCTCTGACTTCCATAGTAGGGAAAAAAAAAATACATGGAGTCTAAGGGCAAACCACAACTGTTTGTCCCAGCAATCTTCAAAAATATCTCTTTTGTGTTCAACATAAGAAAGCAACTCATACAGGTTTGGAACGACTTGAGGGTGAGTAAAAGCAGGGCTGTACGTTAACTTTTTTCACATAGCACTGGTGCTACAGAGTTTGAAAGTTTTGTAGCACAGGCCAAAAAAGTTGTAGCACAAGTATAAAACATCTGTTATCATGTCTGAAAACAAACACAAAGAATGGAGTTCATCACTTAAACAGGCACTGATGTTCCATACAGAGCACAAAAAATACAAAACATCACAAAAAAATGTTTTTAGACAAAGTTTTCTTCATTTGCTAAAAATGGAAGAGTGCAGAAACATAACACCTCTTACACCTTAACAAAGTATAAAATAAAAAAGAATGGCAGACGTTTAGGCCAAAGTGAGCAAAGATAAAAATCTTTGTCATTATTTAATCTTTAAAATAAAAACAAAGATACACATTACAAATACACAATAATATACAAATAAAACAAACAGTGATTTATTTTTCAGGTACAGTAGGTGTATTTAGCATTCAAGAAATTGAATGAAAATAAAAAAATAGAACACTATATACACTAGCCTATATATCATTAATTATACTGACTGATGATAAGTTCATCAGTCAAGAGCAGTGAGCAGATTTTTTCTGTGTTTTGTTGTTTTATTAACATTAAAAGAATAGCTCACCAAAAATGAAAATTCTGTCATCTGTCTTTCAATTCTGTCATAGTGTTTAATTTTTATACCATCATTTACTCAAGTTGTTTTAAACCTGAATTAGTTTATTTCGTCTGTTGAACATAAAAGTTATTGTGAAGAGTGTGGGTAACAAAAGTTGATGGGTAGTTGGGTTTTACTCACATTCTTCCAAATATCTTCTTGTGTGTTCAGCACAAGAAAGAAATTAATACAGGTTTGGGACAAAATGTGAGTGAGTAAATAATGACAGAAATTAAATTTTGGGTGAACTATCCCTTTAATGACAGTCGGCAGCATGTTTAGTAGCTACTGTCCCTTTAAGAGCGTCACGCGTTTCTCTCTTAACTGTTTACTTTCCTTTTAGACATAACCAACTGTGTTTATATGTAAACCTTGTGTGTTTTTGACAGTATTAGACGCGAAATCAATAAGACGCGAAAGACAACTTAGTCCAATAATCAGGCGCTTTGTGACAGGCTCTTAGTTTGAGCTCGCTTCATGAGTACGCGCTCAGAAAAAGCGCATGCAGAACAGCACGTGAATTAAATGTTTAACAGGTATTGCTTTAAAGCAGATGGAAATAATGTAGTTTTGTGATTGCGCATAAGTGCAGTGTCCCGTGAGAGTAACGACCGCTGAGCTAACACTGATGTGAATGCATGTGGCGTTGTACATTATATTGAGACGGAGGGAGGCGCCAGAACTGCAGCTGATAGAATGTGCGCTGTAGCACGATACAACGATATTTCTTCAAAAGCAGATCGTGGAGACATTTTAATCGTCCATAATCAAAAATCGTCATATCGCACACCCCTAACTACCAAGTATAATCAATATCACACACACAAACAAGCACAACGAACTCACTTCACACTATTAAGCGGCTGTGTTATGAACATGCAAAACGGTATCGCACGCGTGCTACAGGGCACTGATACTCGCACAGACCAGTTTTTTCGTAGCACGTCGCACTGTACAGCCCTGCAGTAAATGATGACAGAATTTTCATTTAGGGAACTATCCCTTTAAATCTGTTGCGCATCATAGATGCCAATTGAGCTACTGGAGATGGTAGGATCGTTACCTGGAAGTATGAATTTGTAGCTTTAGAGAAATTGAAATGAAATTGTGGCCTGTAATGTAAAATTAATCGGCAGGGGGTCTTACAAAGGGTCTTTTCATCGATTCAGTTTTACTCAGAGGTTCACCGCACTTTGAAGCGTATGAATATAAGTAACCATGAAAGTTTTTGTGTTGCTAGGATACACCATTGCAGCTTCCTCTGAAGAAGTGTTCGGTTGTGGGCAATGGAGGGGTCCTGAAACACAGTGGCTGTGGAAAAGAAATTGACCAAGCTGACTTTATCGTGAGGTGAGAAGATAGTAATATTTGTTTGCTCACATTCTCCCTCTTGTTCGCCATCATCATCGTTAACAGTTCTGTCTAATACAGACAGAAATATGTCTAATAATAGATAGAAGCGGTTTAACCAAAGGAAAGTAATGAATACAAAAAGGGATATAACGATTGTTTTATAGATTCGTAATAGAAAGGAACATTATACCTTTGTTGACGATCCAGCATCAGCAAATATGCAATTATATCATTTAAAAAATCTTGAAGACTATGAACATTTAATTTCACAAAGCTTTGCCAAAATTCGGATCCAGTTGTGAGATTTGTGAAGTGTGCATTTGTACTGCATGATCGATGGTTCTACGCGTTGTACGTCGATCAGCGTGAATTGAAGGCGGACAGTGGAGAGTTCAGCTTCACTGGAGTGCGCGATATCGACAAACTTTTAAACTGTGTGATTTTAAATTATGCGGCTTCGGCATTTGACCAACTACCATATCATGTCTATTTTCCTGTTAGGGTGCTGAGGTAAACTGGCGTGTTTACTTGGCTTTATTGAAAATAGATTCCCAAATCCAATGCACGCAAACTTCCCAGAAACTGAGTGCCCTGGTTGGGTACAGGGTTACTTCCTTTTTTATTATATTTATAAGAATATTATTTATTTGTGAAAAGATACTGTAAGCTAAAGTAGGGCGTGCGATTAATCGAAATGTTCATAAATCGCAAGTGAGCTGTGCGCGCTTCTAAAGCGCTTCTATAGCACGATTTCTGCGCCACGACCTCCCGCGTATGCTATCCGAACAATCAGATGCAGCGCACCTAAAGGGAGCAGGAGAACCGAACAGAACCGGCGGGGCATCAAACGTAACGCCCAAGTCACGCACGCATCTGTGTGTGCTGTATTTTTCCGCGCAATTTCAACAATTGACTTTTGCTAGATTAAACAAGGTAAAAAGTGCACTTTAATAAACAAGGCAATATAGATGGCATGGGGTGGTCGTTAAACAACGTTAAGTATCGAGTTTAACTGTGAATATGTCTATGAAAGATTGTATTACTGTACTTTGATAAAAAAAGAATCACAATGCTGAAAAGGCATTTTCAGAAACAACGTTTGGATTGAAATCAAAATAAATGGGATAAAGTTGTGTTTGTGGTAAACAGCCGCTGATCAGGAGCGGATTGCAAACGCGTCCTGCGCGAAATCAAAATGAGTCCGTGCTGCTTCTGCACATCATACACATAATGTATACGCACTGCAGACAGAGTACGTGTAAACTTGGCGCAACAAATCTAGTTCAACAACTGAGGCAACGCCACAAAGAGCTGTATGACCAATGCATGGCAAAAAAAAAAAAAACCTGGACACGGGTTTTTTTTTCTTTTCCTGCCATATGTCTATTTTAGAGACATTTTGTTACACCTTTACTCAGTGATTATTTTGCCATATGTCTGTTCTAGAGACATTTTGTTACAGCTTACGTGATAAAGCTCTAATTGTTTCTTTTGGAATTGTTAGCTTTACATTTATGATGAATGCCAGTCTGGTTTGTGTCAAAAATCGAATCGCAAAATTATCAAAAGAAATCGCAATTTTTGTCCATAGCCAGCCCTAAAATCTAAAAAAAAGTATACGTATGTTTATTTAACAAATTAAACTTGTTAAATCATTTTCAAATGATTTCAATTTCTATAACATAATTAAATAAATAAATTATATCGGCCACCCGCTTTCCAAGATATCGGCACGGCTGTCAAAAAAAACCAATACGGTCGGAGACTAAATATAATATATTTAGAGGGATGTCAACGATTAATCCAACAATCGATTAATTGTCGATAGAGATGCAATCGATAAAGCTATCGATAGTGATTAGAGCTCAGAGAAGAGGTTGTGACCTCGGCATCCTTGGCCAAATCTGAACATTGGCGCCATCCATGGTCTAATCATCCCCATATCTACTGATTGCTTCATCACTCTGTCTCCTCTCCACAAATAAAGCTGGTGTGTGGTGGGTGGTCTGGCGCAATATGGCTGCTGTCGCATCATCAAGGTGGATGCTGCACACTGGTGGTAGATGAGGAGATACCCCCTGACAATGTAAAACACTTTGAGTGCCTAGAAGAGCGCTATATAATGATAAGAAATTATATTATATTCGATTTTTCGATTTTTGGCTAAGCAAACAACCAGGCAACGGCAGGAGTGAGGGTGACGGCATATAAATGCATCATATCATTATTCATAAAATTAAGCTTTATGGAATTTAAAACTTTAAAGTACGATTTAAATAGAACAAACACAAATTCTCAACATGGGGAAGCAAAACGAACGTAGTACCTAAGTCATTTACCAAATAATTCTTTCATATCGGGCACTGTGCTTTGCAGGGCTGCAGGACAGATAGGTTATTCAATTCCACACGTTAATTTCTATTCCTACGATTTAGTCATTGTGGCCACTGTCATGTTTCAATATCTGTTCCTAACTAACCCATGATTTAACCTAAAGGGAACTAATAATAAATTAGAACGATTCTAATCAGGCCATGAAATTTCCCTTCCGCATGTTTATCACAGTAAGAGATGTGAAAACAGTGAATGACAATAAAATAAACCTTCAAAATTAGAGGGTGAGACGGTGAGGTTTTAGGAAAAGAAAAAATGCCTAAATATTATTGAATTTGTGGAAATTCGTAACCAACCGGCAAACCAGAACAAAGCCGCGTAAATGTATATGGCCTCGAAAGGCATCCAAAAGCATGGTCGCGATGTAACATTTGCCAGCTAACCAATTATTCCTCTTTTATACCTCACTTGTGTCATAATCAGAGCTTATAATTTGTAAATAAATAATTGCTGGATTCAAAACAGCAACTAAAATGCGCTGTGACTGACACTGACAATACGTTTTCCCGGAGCATTCAATGACGTCACTAAACGGTGATGCCACAACTAAGAGTGTTCACAAGTTTATGGACCTAATTTTAAACTAAGTTTGCAGGTTTTCAAGCCCTGGGTCAAAATGGGATGTTTTAAGGAAAATAGCCTATGTAAGTTAAATGAAAATAGGCCTAAAATAAAAATAAAACCTTTTTTATATCTTATCTGTATGACCAAAAATTGAAAAATTTTTATGTTTCAACTGTTCGATCGTGCCGGCGCCTCACGCACACACCCCCCACATATTCTAGTAATTCAAACTTACATTGCAGGCTGTTCATTATCAAAATCAAATACAGTCAACCAAACATATAAAAAGTTACACTGGTCAGTTTAAATAGACCATAATATACCGGTCCACTCTGCTGTTATGCCAAGGACTTTTTTGCTCCTGTGAAGAGGATGATTTTTCCATCGATATGCGAATGCGCGAAAAGTAGCCTATGCCTACAAAGCCTAGTTTACATTATAAATAATAGTTTAACATTCAAATACATTGCGAATATGGAAACATTTGGATTTGTGCCGAATGAGAGAGGTACAATAACCTCCAAATACATCTAGCCAAACCCACACTCGCTCCGTCTCGTATGCACGCATGCACTGTCACGAGCTAATGCGCTTGTAAATGCCGGATCTTTAAAAAGCAAACAGGCCTACCGGAACGCAAAAATGAAAAATCGGACATTTTCCGGAACAGGATCCAGCAGGATCAAATTAAGTACTGGTCATAATAATCACATAAAAATGTTTCATGTTAGCAGCAGGGCCGATGGAAGCAGTCACTGACTGGGCTAGCACAGCCCGCGTCGCGTACTTGCGTTTGGGATAATTTCTTTAAATGCCATAATGTCAATTGAAAACATTGGCATTGTGTTTTAAAATACAACAATGAGCACAATGAAACCATTTGAAAAAGCACGTTCAGCGTCTCCGTCTAAACAACCAACAAAGTAAAATGATCTCAAACGTACGGCGCGCTCTCTTCATTTTATAATCCTGCTACTAGCATTTTATTCAGACTAAAACCCCTTTAATTTGGGTGAGTAAACAATTTAAGTTGTTTAATGTCATGCGCTGCAATAGACGCAATTTGCAGCATTTAGGTTAACGATTAATCGATTAATTGAACGTTAATTTAAACGACGATCGATCATGGAAATGATCGAAAATTGACATCCCTAATATATATCTATATATAGATATATATTTATAAAATACATCTATATAGCAATATTTGCAACACATAATGCCAAGTTTGAATGTAAACATTAGAACATTAGTACACAAACTAAAGCAAAGGTGAAATGCAGAAAGAGAAATCCTTTGTGGTTTAGAAAAGTGCATGAGGAAAAGATATGTCTTCAACTGTTTCTTAAAAGTAGTAATGGGTGAAGGTAGGCAGTTCATCCCATTGCTGAGGTGTAAAGGTGCCTCATTGTGAAGGAATGTTTTGTACCCCTCATTCACTGACTCTAAATTGCAGAAGGGAATTTTAGGTAAGAGGATCCATTTCCAGTTGCATATACCTTCCAGTTGAAGACAGTGGAGTAAAACCAAGAGAAATATGGCGTGAAACCTCTTTGATTGATTGAAGAGCAGATGTGCTGCCAAGTTCTGGATTATCTGCAGAGGCTTATATGTGCTGACTGGAAGGCTGGCCAATAAAGCATTGCAGTAGTTCAGTTTTGAAATGACAAGTATTTGGACAAGGAGCTGTGCAATGTACCCAGAAAAAACAGTCTAGTTTTCCTGATATTATAAAGCATTAACCTGCATGACCAGGTTTTTGTTGAGATGTGGGTAGTGCACTGGTCATCAAACACTACCCCCAGGTTCCTTGTCCTAATTGGCGTTAGTGTTGATGAATCCAATTGAACAGTGACAAGGTAGTCAACTAACTGGTTGGTTGTGGTTTACAAGCTCTGGGGTTGCAAGGTTGAGCAGCCCCAACTCTAGCCAAGTTGAAATGTCTGAAGGGCAAGCAGAGATGCAAGCTGAGACTATGAGGCCATCAGGTTGGAACAATAGGTAGAGCTGCATATTAGTTCCACAGTTATAGGAAAAGTCATGTGCCTGTTTGATCAAGCATAGTGAAGTTGTGCATATCAAGAAAAGGTGAGGACCAAGCACTAAACCCTGAGGAACCCCAGTGCTTAGTTCAGACACCCTCCTCTCCAGAAACCTATAAAGGATCTGCCTGTAAGGTAACACTGAAAACACATAAGTGCCATACCTGTGATGTCCAGGTCAGAACTGTTGGACTGGAGAATCTGGTTATTTACAGTATTCAAGGCAACAAAGCAATGAGAACAGATTATCTGGAGTTCTCTCTTTTCATGTGTAGAGTTTTATTGACAGCCAGGTGGTCTCAGTGAAATGTCTGCTGTTACAACTAGATTGGTTGTTATTGGGTAGCTTGTCCTGTGAGTGAAAAAGTACTGATTGAATACTTAAGGATTTTGTGAGAAAGGGAAGAGAGAGACTAAAGACTACTAGGGTTAAGTTTGGACTTTTTTAGCAGTGGGGTTGCCTCAGCCTACTTAATTATGGAGGGAAAGGTGAAAGTCATGAGAGATGTGATGATTAGAGTGAGAGTTAGTAACAGCAGTGTAGTCTCCTGTAGAAGATGGGAGAGGATCATGTTCTAAGGAATGGGAGAAGAATAGGAGGAGTGCATGCAGGTGGTGGTTGGTTGTGTGTGTGTGTGTGTGTGTTGTGTGTGTGTGTAGTGTGGAAAAGTGGTTACTGATTATTATTGGAGATGTATTGGTACTAAGTGGCCTTGGCAGCAGAAACCCAGAAGAGGAAGAGGACAGGAGAGATTGATAATTGCTCAGGTCAGCTTGGTCTTTTAACTTTGGTAATTTTTTTGTCAGGTCAAGCTCAGAGCTTGATGGTCACAGAGAGTATCAGTGAATCAGGGGCTAGATTCTGTTGCTAGTGTTAACCCAAGAGTGTCCAATACTGCTGCTGGAGGGCCACTTTTCTTGCAGAGTTTATCTCCAATACACCTGCGTAGAAGATTTAGTGATCCTGAAGACCTTAATTAGCCGGTTGCTGGCCTGTGCTAACCTGTGATAGGCAAAGTGTTAATGTGTAGCTAAATGTATCAGTAGCATAACAATAAGACCTGGGACTTTTATTATTGTATTTACTGTAAGAAACAATGCTTTCTTGTGACAAACTGAAAAACATCACTCCCAGCTAAACTTTTTCTGCAATCTTTCTTCATCTCCTCTACCTCTAGATGTAACCTTCCTCCTCTGTCCAAAGAGTACACCACTGATGTTGGTACCAGAACACACCTGGTGAGCGCGAATCCTAGCATTATTGAAAAGAAGTACGTGTCTTCTCCTCTTCACTTATTTTTTTTTTTTTTGTCTATAGGGGGGTTATATGGTTCACTTATGATACTTTATTTAATTACAATAACAACATTTCAGTATACCAATAATGATGGAAACAATGATTTAGATTCATGGCAGCACCTTTCTGCTCTACCTGGAGATTTCTGTAGTTTTCATAATAGATGCACTCTATTGTTTTTGTCACAGCAGGCTTTGCTTTGGTGACAGCACTGCTGAATTTAATCAAAATTGAAATTGTTCAATTATAATTATATTTTTTATTACGATTAATTGGACAAAGTAAATTGGCCGTAGTGAGTGTGTGTGTGTGTGCGTGTTTATGTGGTTTATGAGGACACAAATTTGTATAATAACATGGGTATGACATAGGTATTACAACGAGAAGGTGATTTATGAGGACATTTTCAGTGTCCCCGTAATTCAAAAGGCTTATAAATAATTCAGAATTAGTTTTTTTTGAAAATCTAAAAATGCAGAAAGTTTCCTGTGAGGGGTAGGTTTAGGGGTAGGGTTGGTGTAGGGCAATAGAAAATACGGTTTGTACAGTATAAAAACCATTACGCATATAGAGAGTCCCCACAAGGATAGCAAACCAAACATTTGTGTGTGTGTGTGTGTGTAAATAGTGAGTGGTGAGTGTGTCCCAGCACTGGGGTTGCACGAGTTAATGCACTCTCAGGGCTGGTTTGCGGCAGGAAGGGCATCTGGCGTAAAACGTGCCAAATCGGTTGTGCGGATCACTCCACTGTGGCGACCCCTGGTAAAGGGAGCAAGCCGAAGAAAAGAGAGGATCTTTTTTTATTCCAATTATTTTAGTACTGACTTTGTACCAATACTTTTGACATCCCTAAATGGGTAATCTATGTATCTATCATTTTAGTCCAAGAGTCAAACATCTGATAAATCACCACATCGGTCTTTTGTGACACGTTGGCCGTTCTCTTGTCTGGATCACGGCCCTTTGTCGTTGGGGGTGAAGAGGGTGGGGGTGTGTTTGATTCAGATATTTGTTCCTTCTGTGTAGCGGTCTCGAGGACCACTCCACACAGCACCAATATAATGGTTGTTAGCGACAGTACGTGTACACCGCACAAATACGTTGGAACAACACCCCAGGACGCCGAACAAGAACCTGGTTTCATGGTAACCCGATACATTTACAACCTTGTGGAATGCTAGCCGGCTCTCATTCTGCTTTCTCCAGAAACAGGGGGTACAAATGCACAGGAGAAATGGAATGTTCTACTAATTAATTCATAGGAAACCCTTCTTTGAATGAACACCCATTTCTTTCTTCAGGCATTTTTAATTTTGTGCTGTGTTGTATTTAATCTGTTGTGTTATAGACTATTTTTATTCATGCTTACGATAAACCACTCATTCATATAAGTAACTCTACCATGTCTAGTATCTATGAATTCTCCTTCTTATGATCGAAACAAGTGTGTTTATTATATGCTGATACCTATGCAACATCTTGATGTTCTAAGAATTTTTACTAATTTTTGCCTCAACACCCAAGCGAATTACATATGCAAATACCATGCTTACAGACAAAGAGTCATAAAGCTCCCCAGTATTTCCAACCTCCCGCTTGGGATTTCAGCCTTCCTCATTGGACAAACCCATCTTAAGAGGCATGAATCTCTGCAGGTTTTAAAAGGCCACACCCCATGTGACCCGCCCCAGTCGGTGGTTCGGTCGAAGCCTCAGAAGCTAAGAAGATGTGAGAAAAACGCTTCAGGATACTAAAGCATCTGTGCCAGGCCTTTTCTTTCGGCCTAGTCCTTTCCATTCATCAAGTGACTCTGTCTCAAACTGGTTCTTTTCATCAACTATTTTCAGCAAGATCTTGGGCCTTAAGATTTTATCAGGAATCTCTTTCAGACCGCCGATACTAGCAAGTATCAAACTTAGTCTTATTTAATTGATACATTAAGTATCAGTTACCCCTTTTTATTTTTTTATCGTTTTCTTTTTATTTTTTTTTTTTTTCTATGCTATTTTAAGTTTTAACAAAGGTTTGGTTTTGTACTAAGAATCTGATGTTTCCCTCAGGCGTAGATCTGCTGAATATGCAAAGTGTTCCATAAAATTCATTCTTTATGCCTCTTTCTGTGCTGAGTTAAACTTTAACCCTTTCCTATACCAACTGTATGTGTGTGTGTGTGTGTGTGTATGTGCATGTTAGACCAATTTATGTGTGTATGTAGGATGTTAGACCAGTTTATGTGTTTATGTAGTATGTTTAGACTAGTTTAAGTGTTTATGTAGTTAATATAGTCTTACTTGTATCACACTTGACGTGTTGATTGTTTGCTTATAACCGGAGTCACTTATTATGCAATATTTATGCTACAAGCTCTTTGTAGAATTTTTCAGTAAGAAAGTTATTTCCCTTAACCAGGAAATGAACGTTCTTAGAATTGACAAGACAGTTGACCCTGAGTGGTCAGCTAAATATCTACAGTGGATCTAATATATGAATAGTTAATTATAACTAGTTATGGTTAATTATTCATATTTCCCCATGAGCTGATTCGCTACATCTGCAATACTGTGGTTGTTTCAATAAAATAGTTTTTTCTCTCATTCTACTGAACCATGTTTTTTCTATTACAAGTTTGTCCATATTTTATTCATCTTACTTTACAATTACAATGCATTCTGTTGTCTGATAGAGTTCATAAAACCCTTCTATGTGAAACAGCTGGTAGCTATTGTGGTTTCTGGGGAAGTTAGCAGCATGCAGCAACAGCAGGAAAACAGAGACAGAATGTTCAGAAAAGGACACACAGATCTCCAGACAGCTGACTACATGCCTTGAAGGATGAATATCGACCTTTCTTAGCGGATTAGCTTGTTTACTTCTTGCGTTAGCTGGCAGGAGATCTCCAAAGTGCCCTGTTAACATTTTTTTTTATATTATTAAAAACAGCATATTAATATGCTTGTGTTGTAATGTGAGTGTTCCTAAAGGTATATGAGACATTCAGAAACAAGCTCAAGCTCAGACATTTTATTCATTATAACTTGACTATTCACACAATAACAGGATGTTTAACAAAATACAATATAAATAGAGCTAAAGTTAACCGTGGCTCAGTAATAGACTGACAGTTAGATTCAGGGTCTGTTTGATTTCTGAATTCATTCATTCATTCATCCATTGTGGCCACAGTATCTTTAAATAAAACAGTTTGGTTACAGAAAGAATATTTTTTACACATTTTTTACTTGACATTAAAATAAAATACAAATGTTTATTGTTCCTCTTTTTTTCACTGTCAGCTTTCAGAACCTACTATGGTCCCGCAAATCCTTCGTAGAGAGTATGAAGGCATATGGTTCCAGCTACATCTACATACCAGCGTTCTCCATGAAGCCCGGCACTGACCCCTCCCTGCGGGCATACCACGCCCTTGCAGACTCCGCCTCCAACCAGACTGTCCTGTTTGCCAACCCGGACTTCCTTAAAAACGTTGGTCGATTCTGGAAGAACCACGGCGTCCATGGAAAACGGCTGTCCACAGGGTTGTTCCTGGTGAGCCTTGCCCTTGGCTTGTGTGAAGAGGTGACCGCTTATGGTTTCTGGCCATTTTCGGTGGGACTGGATGAGCGGCCGGTCAGCCACCATTATTATGACAACATTCTCCCATCCTCGAGATTTCACGCCATGCCTGAGGAATTTTTGCAACTCTGGCACTTGCATAAGAGAGGCACGCTGCGTATGCGGGTCGGCGATTGTGCATAACAAAGGAGGACAGGAAAAAGGAAGGAAAAATAAGTGGAAGTGTTGCCAGGGCAACATCCTCATATCCCCACAGGAACAGGACAGCCATTCTGTGATTAGCATGAGAATACTGTGGGTTGTGAGGTGATGCCCCACCCCCAAATCTGGGCCTCTCTTTGGTGTCTATATGCTTGAACCTCAACTGCTACCAACACACCCCCACCCTCTTGTTGCCAAGGGACTGTTGTAAAGACTTGCATGTGTACCCATCCTCATGTATGCACTCACTGGAAGCTTGTCGTGTCCGTTTGTAGAAGTCCCGGGGTGATGAGGAACTCAGGTGTCATGTGACCCATTTAAACTGCATCCTCCAGCAGTTGGACTTTTGAATCTAAGGACTATTTGTTCACTTACTATAAAGAGAGAATGGGGAAGGGGCTGATTCAAACAATCTCTTAAGAACTTTAAATAGGAACTCAGAAATTGTGAGCAATGCTTTGATCGTTTGGCGTATTTTTGTTTCGTTTTGTCTTGAACATTGTTTCTCTGGAGGAAATGAAATAAGGAATAATGTGAAACGCTTACTCGCAGTGTTTGCATATATACAAATCAGTATACAAATACAGGTTTTGCCTGGAAAAGGGAAGTTGGGAATTGAATGTACAGCCACAGTATGAAAACCTGTTTCAAAAATTTGAGACTGGTTTAAAGTGAAGGCTGCAGTTCACATATTATTGTGAGTACATTTCTAGTTTTATTTATTTTTGACATTCAGTGAAGTAGACCATTTACCAAGAGCCACCTGGTCAGTCTAGATTAGTCATGAGGTCTTGCATGACCATAGTGTTTTGTCAAGCTTGGAGAGAGAAATCATGGGCTGAGAGACCACATCCAGTTGGAAGACTTCCACAAAACGCAATGATCCCTTATCACATGGTTGAAGGGGCACCAATCATACGATGAACGTTTTGTTGCCTGTTAAGGTGCTGGACACCTGGTCCGGAACGTGTAAATACTCAATCACCAGTTTTGTTACTATTTCCACAAGAATCATGGTTTCTCTGAATGTATGGGCAGCCATTTTGGTAGTCTGCCCAGTAACTTGTTTCCTTGACTTATTTTTTGTTGTTGTTAAACTGCACACAGGGAATTAGGTTTAAATTTGTAGGTGCTAGCTGTAACACATGCACTCCAGCTTAGTCTAAATATATCACTGACAGACAGTTGTAATAGGTACGACTGGTAGGAGAATGCACTATTATGTTGATTTGAAGCCAGAGACCTCAGTATTTATAGGGTTAGTTCACCCAAAAATGAAAATTGTCATCAACTACTCACCCCATGTCATGAAAAACCCATTTCTTTCATCTTTGAAACACAAATTAAGATATTTGAAATGAAACCTGAGAGTTTTGAGATCGACTGAAAGTTTGAAATTGTTCATGTTTCAAAAAAAAAAAGACATAAGACATTGTAAAAGCAATCAAGCAGTTTAATCCAAGCCTTTTGAAGAGGAATAAAGATTAAAGATATACATAAAGATTGATCAACGCACATATATGTGCATGTGAGCATCTCAAATATGGTAAATGCAAGCCCAACCATACTTTCTTGATGCCTGATAACAAACCTCATTGGTTTTCGTTTGAGCTTTCTGAAACGTCAAAGTTTTGGTGTAATGGGCTTTCAATGGAGGGACAAAAATCTCTCAGATTTGTTTTATGGATTTGGAAGGACATGAGGGTGAGTAAATGACAAAAAAATATATTTTAAGGTGAACGATTCCTTTAATGGGAGGACAGAGTTGCCTTTAAATGCCATTTAAAGCAGGTATTTTTGCATTCAGGTAGCTAGATGTAAAACAGCTTAACTAACTTGCTTCGCGAGATTCTCCTACGCTATGGCGTCCCTCGTGGCAAAACTGAGATTGTGTACTTGAAACTGATTGAAATTAGTAAACTTTTAGATAGTTGTTGTGTATACATATTGCTTGTGCATTAATGTACGGAAGCTCTACTATGAGCTATGTAATGGTTGAATCTCACAAAATACATTACCCGGTCACATTTCACCCCAATCAAGAGGAAAAATGACAATTGAGCACATTTCCCGTCCATGTCCTCATTATCATAATGTGTTTGGAAAAATCGAAATAAATAATGGAGCATGAATGCTTGAGCTTAATTCTAGAAGTGTTAGTGATCATGAAAAAAATGGGGTGAACTATGACCTGGA
The DNA here is from genome assembly GCA_018155175.1 of Sinocyclocheilus anophthalmus. NCBI lineage: Eukaryota > Metazoa > Chordata > Actinopteri > Cypriniformes > Cyprinidae > Sinocyclocheilus > Sinocyclocheilus anophthalmus. The sequence continues at coordinate 390,349 of JADLZN010009057.1, forward strand.
CTTGTTCTTAGCAGGTTTCTGGAGACTCGCTTTGATAGCAAAGGAAACGTGTGCACTCATTTGAGTATCTCCAGAAATTCTCATTACCATATTTTCACACTTTAAGCCAATGAGTGCCTTTATCAGTATTAAAAAGGCTATAGACATTATTTTATCAAGGACAAGTTTTTAAACAGATCTAAGGATTATTTATTTTCCCCCCAAACGCAGACTTAAATAACCTCACTGAATTGTTTTTAAAGGGATACTCCACCCCAAAATTAATATTTTGTCATTAATCACTTACCTCCATGTCGTTCCAAACCCGTAAAAGCTTTGTTCATCTTCGGAACACAATTTAAGATATTTTGGATGAAAACCGGGAAACTTGTAACTGTCCGCTGGACGCAAGCAGCGTACGTTCTTCTATCTCAGCCGCGCTGCACGGATGCGCTGTTTTCGTTCAAATCAAAGCGTAAATACACATAGTAAACGGATCCTTCTGTCGCGGCTGACACAGAAGAGCGTACGCTGCTTGCGTTCAGTGGTTATTCTCCAAAATGGTGCTATGGTGATGCGGAGAGACACACAGGAGACGAATTGTTGAATAAAGTCATTATTTTTGTTTTCTTTGCGTACAAAAAGTATTCTCGTCGCTTCATAAAATTCAGATTGAACCACTGATGGCAGATGGAGTATTCTGACTATGTCTTTCATACTTTTCTGGACCCTGACAGTGTAATTTACTTGGCAGTCAATGGGACAGTCACAAGCCTCCCGGTTTTCATCCAAAATATCTTAAATTGTGTTCCGAAGATGAACAAAGCTTTTACAGGTTTGGAACGACATGGAGGTAAGTGATTAATGACAAAATTTTCATTTTGGAGTGGAGTAACCCTTTAAAAATTTTCAACCAAGGCTGACGTGTAGAAATGTAGAAAGACCTATTGATTTAATAATTTATTATGATTTATGATAATGTGTTGGATGTGAGTTTCAAAATATGATAGCATACGGTTGTAGAAGGACCAACGTACATTACTGTAATTTTTTAACATTGCTTATTTGCCAGAAAACCACAACTTTAGTGTACATGAAGCTGGGGAGAGTGTTAAATGCTGGAGCTGATGATTATTTTTTTATTTGCACCTTTTTTCGCTGTTCAGTATTGTGAATGAGTGAGGTAGTAGTTTGTAAGTAGGCATGCACGACTGTGATATGTAATTGGTTTTTGAAACTGATTTTGAGTGAAAAACTCACAATTATGTATTTTACGTTCCGCCCTTTGAGCCATATGAGGGTGTGTGCCCTGCTGAAACTGAGCTTACCTCAACTGTACTATTCACTGTTAAATTCATTGATGAAGCTCACGGGAGCTTGGATCATAAATACTTAAGTACATTTTACTCCACTAAGCTGTAAATGTGTCCTATCATGTCAATCTTCTTGGCTCAAGCAGTTGGTGTTTGTACTTGAGCATGTCACAATCTACTAACAATAAACCGGAACAGAGCTGGATGTTGCTTACGTGCCACCTGGGTTATGCCAATATTGAAAATGTGATAAGAAAAAAAGCAAACACACTGCTTTCAAAAAATAAAGATGTCCTGTCAACTAATTTGCTGCAGTATGTGTGAAGTCTATGAATAACAGTGTCTAAATGACCTCAGATGAAGCACTCCATTTTAAATCGGACAAACATATATTTCCTGTTCAATACATTTTTAATGTCAGGACCCAGCTGTCTCCTTGCAGATGGCCAAAAGACTGATTAAATTGATCAAAGGTGTTATTTGTTGGACAGGCTACTGAGAGACATAATGGAGAGCTGAGATATTTTAAAGGGGTCATATGACGCGATTTAAATTTTTCCTTTCTCTTTGGAATGTTACAAGCTCTTGGTGCATAAAGAAGATCTGTAAAGTTGCAAAGACTAAAGTCTCAAATCCAAAGAGATATTCTTTATAAAAGTTAAGAGTCAACCACGCCTACCTAAAACGGCTCATTCTAACATGCCCCCACATGTCTACGTCACTATGTGGGAAGATTTGCATAATGCCGCCCAAATGTTAGGCGTAACTTTGAAACTCCCTGTATGTATTGTTTTGCTGGGCCCCGACCCGCCGCCTTGTCGTGAAGGCGCTGTATTTCTCTTTGTGAAAGCGAAACTACTTTGTTTGGCCTTCCAAAAGAGGACACAACTAGAACTCAGCGGTTAAGTTGTATTTACAACACTGCTCCGGAACAGTTCAACCCAAATATTCATATGTGTGCAGCACATTTTATGGAGGAAAGTTTCCTGGGAGAGTAGCCAAATGCCGTGTGTCCTGGTTTCTATAAAGGGCAATTCCACTTTGCAAGGACAGTCTGGGTGCTTCTGATCTCACGTCGGTGTAGTATGTTTCATATTTTAAAAGAATTTGCCCCTTGACTGGATCAATACGTGCAGTTTTGAGCAACTTAAAGTAGCGCGTCGTTTGTAATTTTCCTTCTCCGATCACAAATGGCAGGACAATGTGTCTGTTTGACGCAGCATGATACGCACTGCGTAAAAAAGACAGTATCAGTCGTATAAGTAATTATGTCTCCAATGGATGCAACAAATGCCTCGTTTATAATGGGTTTTAATGTTTTTGTCTCGTCGCTCCAGCCGGACACTGCATCACAGTATGGTAAGGGACGTAACATTTCCGTCACACGTTGAGGTATTCGGCCAAACACAACGCACTGGATAACTGGCCAATCAGAGCACACCTCGCTTTTCAGACCGATGAGCTTTGTAAAAATCTATGCGTTCAGAAAGGCGGGGCATAAAGATGAGAAACAATAATACATATGGGAAGAATAATGTGTTTTTTAACCTTAAACCGCATAAACACATTGCATTACACCAAATACACAAAATAATGTTCTTTTTAGCAACGTCATATGACCCCTTTAATAATAAATATCCACACATTTATATATAGTTTTGGTGCCAAAAAAAAAGCACTTCTTTTATATAGTGTGTATTTAGGGAAGCTACAGTTTTCTCAACACTATTCAACCCAGAACATTCTCCTTTATTATCAGTACAAAAGAATCCATATGGTCACAAAAACTGTGTAATTCCATATACAAATCAGATATAAAGCAAATTTTATTACACAATATTCTTTATTCCCTAATGTTCCACGTCTGTAGCGGAGGTTTTGTCCTCTAAAATAATCATATGTTTTGTACTGGCGTGGGTGTTCAGGTTGGTGGTATTGCAGCTACACTGAGGCTCCAGTGAGGTGAACGTTTGTAATGGCTTTTTTTTCCTTTTAAATAAGCCAACTGGGGGCTGTGGAAAGACAGCAATGCAAATAAGCAGAAGCAATTTAAACACCCACATAACCATTCTAAAGTGCCTTTCCATTTGCAGTTGGCAATATTATTAGGTAATGGCATACACTTCGCCATTTTCTATGCATATAACAGTTATAGATGATTGTGGTTAGTTACTTTTACTTGAAATGTAGCTACTTCATAAATTCCATTTTGTGTGTATGCAGCTGTTATGCTTAAGGCCTGAGGTCTGGTTTATTTTGTGACTATGAGCATGAGAAAAGCAATGTCTAACAAAGAGCATCCTGTTGCACAAATCTTTTGTGGGATCCATGCAACAGAATGCACATGCATATTTACTTATCTTGTACTTCACAAACAAAATGTTACAATTTTAGCAGCCTTCTCGTATGAAATGGCATGCATGAGAGGCAAGTTGGCCTTCTTAATTCCAATTACTGACATCTTGATCCTAAGATCCAGTCCTCTCCACTAAGCACCATCACAATCTCCATTGGTTATTGTATCAGTATAGTAATGCATGCCACTCACACATATTTTAGCATTGCAAGACACTGCTGAATAATTACTACCTGAAGAATTGATTGATTTCCCAAAATGTTCTAGTTTTTCTAAATAAATTATTTTAAGAGTCAAATTGAGGTTAGGTTAGAAAGCCGTGAAGGGGAAACTCATTTCCCACTTTTTCACATTACAAACAATAGAAAAACAATTCAACACTACATTCACAAAAAAAGCCGACCACACACACAATCAAACATTACAATACATTTTTTTTTTAAACTGCAGCAGGGATCTGCATCGTTCAGTAGAACACAGAGGCCATCACCAATCTCTCACAAATGCCCTGTTTACACCTGGTATTAAGAAGCGTTTTTGTCAATAGGATCACAAGTTGTGATTTTCACATTCCCATTTACACCTACTGTTTTAATCCGTCTCTTTTGTCCACTTTCCTGATTTCTTTGAGCGAAGTGTCTATATGGACTGGTGTATGTATTGTCTTTTTCTTATCTTTTGATCTAATATTGCGAAATAAGCTCTCACAATTTACATATGAGACAACAGAAAATAACACAGAGAGTAGCAGCTTACATGTTCTGCTCTGATAGCCGCAAAACTACGCCTAACGATGTGGGTTTGTGTTAGAATCAGGACTGGTAAGAGAACATTCGCTTTCAAACCAAAAGCCCTGTAATGTTTAAGAGTGAAGGTCCTTGTACACTGAGTCCGAAATTTTCTTATGTGTTTTTTCGTATTTACCATCCTTTCCTATCAAAATGCTTGCTACGGATGCAAAAACGCAGAAAATCGAACCTGATCTGAATTTATGATGGACGAAAGTTTTGGAGGCAGTGTGTAAACGTGACACACAACATGAGGTCGTATTTATTTTTTAACAAGGATTTCGGACTCAGTGTGCAAAGATTCTTAGAGCGTAGGCGGTCTTTAGTGGCTATTTGACGACATGAGCGTCTACACTACAAAAGCAATCCGGTTGTTTTCGCCTACTCCCGGAAATTGTCAAAAGTGAATAAGCTCAACATACATCTTAATACTAGGTGTAAACAGGGCCTAAATTAACTTTTTAGTCCACTAAAACACTATGTAGTGGATGGCGTTAATTACACAGTATAATTTTTAATTATGCCCTTGTTCACTTTTCTCCCATGCACCCATTGGGCCTCATTCATGAAACATTCATAATCTAGGAGATATTATTTGCGCGTAACAGACTTCCCGAAACTCTCCCCGATTCACAACCTTCAACACATGAGATTTGATAGTTAAACATGTGTAATGCTGCCTTCACGTGCTATCGGAATTATCGTAAATACGAGTTTCCTAATCGGAAATTAGCCAGAACGCCTCTCCCGTGATTTACACTGAATTCATAAATAATTTTGATACCCTAGGTTTCCTCGTTTGCGGTCCATAATCTTAAACTGGTGGAGTGGACAACCATTGCTATCTAAAAAAATCACCTGTTCTCACACTACATCCCTTTGTCCTCGTCGCTAAGTATTGTCTTTATGCTATGATATGAATATCATGCGAGCATACGTATGTTTTATAAGCATGACTAAGCCTGAATTTGACCGAAATCCAGAAATTGTCTGTCAAACTTGGTGAATGTTTATGATAATCACCAATGGGAATGCTACATGATTCTTCCGACATTAAGCATAGAATACGACAATCAGCGCAATCACCAACTTCATACTGTTTGTAAAATAGGAAATTTTCCGATGCACGTGAAAGCCCGCTAAGCCCCATCACACAGGGCGTCAACAGCCTCTCTTTACTTTTGAATGTGGCATCGCGCGTTTGGCGAATGAATTTGGGTCCCCGTTGCTTGCGGAGAAGTTGAAACTTTTCAACTTTTCAAGCACACATTCAGGTGTCAGCCAATCAGATCGCCTCATGCAACACCAGAAGACTAATGTGATTGACTGTTGTCACTATGATGGTCGCGTCAGAGCCAAGCTTCAGAAACGCCCTCCATCAAGCGTTAACGCTGACGCCCCGTGTGAATGGGGCATTAGTTAATGAATTGCAATGCATTCGTAAATAGGGCTCTCGTGCACGCTCATTCACAATTAGCATAATCCCGCCTATGAATTACAGCTACGCAAATTGCGTGTCCAGGAACGCAGTGGAATATTCTGGTCTATTTTCTCAGGTTTGGCTCCAGTATATTGCATAAATACAAAAAAGACTAATAGGCCATATGCCTAACAATAAATATTCAATTAACGTGTGTCCACCAAAGTGTTTTTAGCCAGCTAGAAAAAATGTCGGGCGCTCTTCTTAAAACAACCAGCTGGTGGTGTTTGAGAACACTTTGGTGGCACAGCGTTTTTCCAGCCGAGACGCTTTAGTTGCTATGATTTTGAATATCATGCTGTAACGTATTACCTATATTATCGAGCTCTTTGAAAATATTACTGAATATAAAAATGCAGTAACCAGCAATATTAACTTCTCTATTGTTGTTCAGTTGTTGTACAAGTAGGAGGATTGGTCGGTGTAGTATTTGTCCCGCCTCTTCTCCATTGATTGGACGGCTGGGTAAAGAGTGACAGTTACAAGCGCTGCGTTTTACCCAAAGCTAATCAACTCTCAGCTACAAAATTAATTAAACTAAAAAAAACAAAACGAGCAAACGAACTTGTAAAATATTATGATGGCAGTGCATCAAAATTCAGTGTCATCAGTTTGCCAAAAAGAACAGAACGTTTTACGCACCATTTACACGTGGTAGAGTAGTGTAGAATTCTTTCGTACCACCTAACATTTTGAAAATACAAACACTTTCATGAATCCGAACATTTACGTCAGAAGAGCTTTACGAACGATTTACACAAATTCGTTCTGCTCGTGTTTCATGAGGCTCATTGAGTTCTTCTTTATGTGCTTCTGGTACTACTCCTGAGGTTTCATTCAGGTCCAACCTTCTCAAAGACCATTAGACAATAGACATGCAAGGATACATTATAGACCAGACTTTTGGAGCCAGGACCTTAGGCCACACGAGCTGAAAACATACAGACTGTTACGGAGCCGTCGAGACTAGAGGCGTGCAAATCCATGTGCAAGCTTTTATTAATAAACATGGTCAAAAAACACAGGCAGGGTCGAACAACAGCAAGCAGGTATTGCACAGGCAAGACAAAGAATATTCCTTGGGCTAACGTGGGTCTATGATTGGCGAACAGTATCTAGAGGGCTTGACAAGAGGGGTAATCCGTAACCGTGAGCATAAGGCCAGGCAAGGAGCAAACACAGTCCAAAACAGCAAGCAAAGGGTTAATCCAAGATACATGGCAAGAATCAGGAACCAAGAAAACAGGCAAGGCAAGGCAAGACTACGACTAGACTATGCAAACTAGAGCAGGCTCCGTAAAGTAGCTATCACAGTGATAAACCCTAAACAATACTCGGTAGTGAGGTAGAGGACAGTCCATGGCTATGTAGCATGTCTGTGGATTCTCTGTGTTGTGTAAATGCAATGGATGATGGGAACTGTAGTCCGGGTGAAGTGCAACATTGGTGTAGTGCAAGAGTCCATAGTATGAAGCGGGTGATCTCTGGGGTGAGCGAAAGAATTGCAAATGGACCAGTACGTGACACAGACAAACCAAAAATTATTCAGACACCAGATATAATTTTTGATATTTCTTACTAGTGGATGCAGGACACTATAGCAAAATAAATTTGTGACATATTATACAAATACCCAAAAAAAATTCATACAGTGTGACTACCAGTAAAATGTGTAAAATTTGGGACCAAAAATTATTCAGGCACATTGTTTTGCTTAAGTGTTTTCTTTAATTGCTAATGCAAACTTTTTACACCACAGACTGAACAGAATTAAGCATTGCTTCGTAATTGGTTGACCTAAATTGGTATTACATAATAGTGTACTTTGTGTAAATTTAACAGCTGACAGCTATTCAACATAATTCATTACATACCTTTCTATCAAAATTATCTGACATTATCAAGATGAATTTGTTCTGACACAGTTTGTTCTTGTCATATTTTATTACCATTTTCTAAACTGTAGAGAATAAACTGTGATAATGTGAGAAATGTTGAAGGTGTCTGAATAAATTTTGGTTTGACTGTATACTGAACAATGCTTCAATGTATAAGATCATAAACATTATGGTGCAGGACCAAAAAAGGTAAATTTTCTACTGTCAATAATCAAGCGTAGCGTTATGCCGAGTTCACACTGCACAATTTTAGCCTGATTTTCACTCGCGACAAGTTTTTTTTTTTTTGCAAAATCGCTGAAAATGCCCGAAATCGGAGGCAAATCGGTGCTTCGGTCACGCGATTCACAATCACGCTGTGTGAAATTAGTTCTGACTGAAAACTACATCGCTATATCACAACCATGAAGACCAAGATACAGGCAGTTAAGTGTCGTGGATGAGTTATGACCACAATATCATTATTGTTAATAGATAGAGAAACAATTATATCATACAGTATTATATCATATAACATATATATATCATATAAATGTATCATAAAGGAACATACTTTTCAGAAGGCCAACCATTCACTAAAAAAATTTTTTATTGGTCTTATGAAATATTCTAATTAGTTGAGATAGTGAATAGGTGGGTTTTTCTTAAATGTGAGCCAAAATCATCACAATTAAAAAACCAAAGACTTAAACTATTCAGTCTGTGTGCATTGAATTTATTTTATACACGGGTTTCACAATTTGAGTTGAAATAAATTAACTTTTCCACGACAGTCTAATTTATTGAGATGCACCTGTAAACTATACCATGTTTAGACGTTAAACCTAGATAAATGTGCGCTATATCCAATAGTTTGCCCGGAGAGTGGAAGCTAAAGCGCGCTTAGCAGGACATGGAGGCGCCAGCGCGATCACTTGCATTTCTTTTCAGTGGAAACAACCGTCTTTGCTCATACAGGTAAGAATAATACATCGTTCGGAATTGTAAAGGGTCTATTTTTATTTGTGTGCTCTCACAATATCAACAAAACGTTGTGCGTTTATAAAATAAAGAAATCAAACATGCGCTTTCTGCCTTCTCTTCTTCAACAGGAGAACCTCAGCGAAATGTCTCGCTGACATGATAAATATATCTATAGAAAGCTTAAATTACTACTTAACGAAATAAAACAAATCAAAAACAAAAACTCTTTCATTATAATCATAATCCTTAAAGAAGCACTACTCTCTAAAGGCGTGTCTGATGTGGAGATGGCGAGTCAGGATCGACAACTTTATCCTTGCGACACCGACTCAGAAAACTATTTTATTAGTAAATAATTCAAATATCTCTGTACTGTTTCCCCCTGACGCATTTATGGTAATTACTTTTGCAGATGCTTTGGCAAGCTTAAGCCTATTGCGTGCATTTGAACGCAGAACTCTTCAGCTGCGCTGACGGCACGCACCATACATGCTGCTGCTGCGGGACACTAAACACCATCGAGCCGCTCTTGACAGTCTCGGTAGCACGGTCTCGTGTTGTTTCCACCAGCGCGGCAATTTTTTTGATGGATGTCTAAAATATAAAAATAAAGAGAAGCCTAAAACAGGCCCGAGGCCCAGCCCATGTCTGAACAGATGTGAAAATTGTCCCGAAGCCCAGCCCGAGGGGCGTAAAAAAGTCGGGGCCCGTCGGGAAAGATAGTGGTCATCTGCGCAATTCGGAAAAAGAGGCGGCTTTTCTGCATTAGGTATGTTTTATTTCTTTCTTTTTTTTACTCTTTGTACAGCAGTTATTGTTCCTTCTAAATTAATTTTTTAATGTAGAATATGTGTTACATAAATACATGAAATGTAGAACATAAAAAGTGCTCGTGGTTCGTCTGTCAATGGGTGCCCCCCCACGCATTAAAGTGAAACTCCGCCTATGATTGTGCTGTTACTCCTTTCGAGCCGAAGTTCACAAAATTGGGTGTTATTTATGGGGAGTATAATTATTTATTTATTTCAATGAATGTAATCGATTAGATATCATAATATTTAGGCTATAATATTATAAATCAGGTTGGTTTGTATTGCTGACATAATATGTAAATGATATGCGTGAGGCCCGCGAGACTTGCACTTGGACCATAGTGTGGCCCGGTGGAAAAAAAGGTTGAGAACCACTGCCTTACAGTAATGCAGATACATTAAATATTGTTGTTCAGCATGAGAAAAAGGACACAATATTGATGTGCGCATGCGCAGTAAACCCTGGTAGGACAATCTGATGGGTAGGATAAAATGGCAGGACACCGGTCTTGGCAGAGGTCAGTTCAACATACTCAGCACTTGCCCTAGATGTGATGGCAGACTTTGTGCTCCACTTACCCTCTTATAAGTAGCTGGGAAGACCTCCTGACCTATTTCAGTGGTTGCTCTTTTTGTATTCCACGATTCAGGATAAGTGGGGGGAAGCAAATTAATTGACATTTGAATGCTACTATGCCAAATACACTAACACTGTCTGTGTTCTCCAGTATTTTAGAATCATGCACTTTTACTACACAAAGCTACTAACAAACAAGAATGTGCTTAATATTACCACACTTGGAATTTAAAGTGATTGTTCAACCAACAGAATTACTCAATTTACCTGTAAATTTCTTTCTTCTGCTGAACACAACAGAGGATATTTTGTGTAACCAAATATCTGATGGTCCCCATTGATGTCCATAGCATTTTGTTTTTTTCATACTATGGGTATCAGTGATTGTTTGGTTACCCAAATGGTGACAGAATTTAAGTTTTTGGGTGGCCTATTTAATAACTCCAAAAATCATTAATCATGTGCAGCCTTCCTTTGTGGGTTTGTGACCCATCTAGCAGACATTATCCCTCTGGCCATTTTTAAGACCACAATTTAGTCTGTTCTCCTAATGAGCTTTCTTATGAGTTTACTCAGGCACAGAAAAGCAGAAACATTATGCCGTTCTCAGTCTACACATACATTTCTATTACAACTATCCTTTGTGTTTACATGACAGCAGTTGCAGAGTCAATTTGGTCAAATGCAAATTAACAGTTTTAACAATTGTTCACACTGACTGACTTGCAGCTAGTGTTACCGTAAGTAAAAATGAAGTGCAAACGCTCTGCGAAATAGCTGTGAAGATATGCCAAATGTCCATTTTGAAATGGAAGAAGCTAGTCCTTTTATAATTTCTCCTGCTATACGCTGAACTGAATTCCAAAGGGCATTAGACTTTCTGTAAAGCTAGTAAACTACACACTAGACCCATACTTATTTGTAGTGCCTGCCATGAAACTGGCAATATCTAGAAACCCCATATCATAGCATAACATGAACGTACGTCATTTTAGTTCACGTGGCTTTTGACACTTTTTAGGTGAACTGCCATTGAAATGAATAGAAATGGTAAATTATAGCGTTAAAAACGACTTTAATCTACTTTGACTTGACTATTCTTGATCTGCTAAATGATATTACTTCAGCATGGATTTTTTTAGTGTTTCACTTCAGTGAAAGCATTGTTGCTTGCTTCCAGTTGGCCATGAAAAAGGTTAACCGTTCAAATACCATTTTAGAAGAAAACTGTCTGTGCTTTGCCTGAATACAGACCAATGATGAATGAAGACACATGAATGTAAATTCCAGCTATGCAAAATCAATAATGCTTCCACAGAGACCATAATAAAATGGCATTGCACCAGCTATGCAATTAATGAAGGCTTGCACTGACGTCAACATGAAACCCTGTTCACAATCACTTTTTACTACAATGTATTTCCATGTAAAAGAGGATATTACATTTATTTAAAAATTAATGTTTAAAACAGGGCCAAGCTGAATGATCTGCAGTAACACTGCTTTTAGCCCTGGGGATTCCTGACCTTAATTCTCCAATAACATTGGCACACCCTCAGAACAAGAACATGGATTTCTTACCACCGTGGCACACTCAAAGCCTACAGGAGCAATTTCAACCATCATAACAAATGTTTAATTCATAACATTGTTACCCATTTCATCAGTTCTACTTCCGAGGGCTAAAATGCCTTAAAACAGAGCTGTTTGGTTTGTAATCCTCCAACCCAAAAGAGAGCATTTTTGAGTTGTGTGTTTCCATGTTGGTTTTCAGACTGATGGCTTTCAATTTATGAGTAAAATTTGTTGATTACATTAGATATTCATATTTTATTCTACAACATAAATTGTCATAAAAAATTTAGCACTGGGGTGTCCTGCAGGACAACTTAGGCTACGTCTACATTAATCCGGAAACATTTGAAAATGGCGTTTTCATTTTAAAACGCTCTCTGTCCACAGCGTTTTCAAGCATTTTCCAAAAGTTTCTCATCCACACCGAAACATCGGAAAAACGTTAAATTCACCTTACTGCATGTGTAAAACCTCATAAAAGTTCACTGAGATGATAAAGATGGAAAAGAACGGAAGTTTTCACGCAATTCTTATGGGTAGGATTATATTTAAGAAAATTTCTCATTATTCACTGACGTGTCCAAGTCACGCTTACTCACCATCAGATGTTTGATCTAAAATACAACTGCCAACTGCAGTTTTGCTGCAGGACAGCAATTCTGAGTACATTTTATGTCGTCTTTTCAGGACTGTGATATGAAGAGTGTACAAAGTAACATATCTTTAGCAACCGTGTGAAAGGTCATGGCACATACCAGGCACAATACCGATATAAACATAAATATCTATTGGTGCAATACACATCACATGACTAAAAATGTGTCATTGTATTCAAAAGCCTCCATTTTAACAGCCCACTAACATGGGTTTAGAAGCTCAAATCTTAAACTACTAGGCCACATCATTCTCTGGCCTTTGGCAACTAATCTGGCAATTATCTGGCGTCCCAAAGGTGGACCGTTATAATTCAGACATTGTCAGGCCGACAGAGGTAAAAGGATGCTAAAATGAGAGTCATCAAGGGAGTCCTCATGAAGATCTAGATCCAGCTCAGCTGTAATGCAGGGACGTAATTCACAGCATGACTTTTACTGAACAAATTTCAAAACACTAGGCATCAAACTTCTTGACTTTGTAAATTGTTACGGAGAAAAACTGGGCATCATACACTAAGCGGAAAAAAAAAAAAGGGCGAGCGCATTTGGATCTGGTCATGGATGGGTAAAAGTGGTCTGGCCTGATACATAGTCTACTATGATATGTGTTCTAAAATTGACTCAAAGTAGCAAACACATGTCTTAATCAATATCATCCGACTGTATGAAATCATCGTGTGAAGCTAAAAGATTAGAGTCTGTGCCCTTTATATACTATGCAATTTTACTCTTGACTTCCCAAAATCTACAGACTGGCTCTGACTTATGAAATTAGCATGGACTTTTTCATATCAGGGCAAAAATCTGAACCATTAAAAGGTGGTGTATATAGGCCTTAAGGTGTGCACGCTGGAAATTCATATGCGAAATCAAGTAATTTTAACAGGAATCCGAAGTTTCATGTGAAGATGAGTTCCGGTGTTTTAGTTGGCCAAACAAATTTGTTGTGTTGACTAGGCTCAACCGATATATCGCCAAGGCTGATATATTGGCCGATATTTAAACATTTTTAAATATCGCATCGGACGATAAGTTTTTTTGTTTGGCCGATGTGTTCCAGGTGGGACTTTTATTATGATGGTGCACACAGTGCTCTCATTCACCCTCTTGCTCGCTGTCGTCGTTTAACAGTTCTGTCTAATACAGATAGAACGGTTAAACAAAGGAATTAAAATGTATACAAAAAGAATTATAACAAATGCTTTTATATTATTAGTAATAAAAAGGCAAACATTATAATACTTTCTCATTTGCCGTCAGCATTCAGCAAATACGCATTTATATAATTTAAACAAATCTTTGAATGTCTAATAAACATTTAATTTCACAAACCTTGCAAACTTATAATTCCCAATGCACACAAACTTCCCAGAATACTGAGTGCCCTGTTGGTTACAGTGCTTACTTATATTTTTAAAAACGTATTTGTGGAAAATACTTCGTCATCTAAAGTATACGTATGTTTATTTTACAAATTTATTTTAATCCATTTTCAAATGATTTAAAATTTCCTAAATATTAATTAAAATTTTTTTTTAAAATTAGATCGGCTTTATATCGGCCAACAGCCCCCCTGCTTTCAAAGAAAAAAAAAACAATTTCGGGCGACCACTATTGTTGACCAACAGAAGCTGGCCTTTTTTTGATTTAAAAAATAAAAAGGACTCCTGGTTAGTGGTGCTTGCACAGATTTCTACACTCAAATTTGTTTGCAAAATTTTCACTACTACAATTTTCTACTGTTCACACAAGCTGCAAAAACAGGTTATTCAGACATGATCTTAAGGTGTGTTTACACACCACATGTATTACAAAATGGAAAAGTTTTTCCATGGTACAGACAATAATGTCAAAATGATTACCATTCACACAGATCTGTGAAAATGACTTAAAACGATGCATTATGCATGCCAGGCCAGTAGTTGGCGATGTCACTTTGTAAAAAAAACACTATGCGTCTCCAAACGTATGCATTCCTATAGACCGAAAACGTAATAAGCATACATATGACGTCACAGTTTTTGCAAATTGGCATTTTTGTAGTTTACTCAAAGCGCCGTTGTTGTGTAAATCAACAGCCAAAATGCATAAAAAGTTTTCAGTTTTTAGTTGAAAACAGTGTCGCGTAAACACCCCGATAGTTATGAAATCACAGTCATGAGCTCATTAACATACATACTCAAATTCAACAACTTGAATGACTGTGAACTACAACTGTACACACTGGCTAACCAATCAGAACAGAGCTCATTTGCAGAGCTCACAACTTTTAAATGTACTGAAGCCTGTTCAATTCTAAAGGACAGAGAGAAGGTGGAAACTATTCATGCACAACTAAATTAGGACTATTTTTGGTGCAAGAAAATTTGGCTAACATTTATAACCCGACAACAACAAAAAAAAACCTGAATATGGCCTTTTTTAAATGTAAAATGTACATTAGCTGGTTGAGGGTATTCTGGGTGACTATTAGGGCATTACTCTGTTGTTACTAGGGTGTTCTAGCCAAATTGATTGCTTTGGGTTGTTTGTACAGTGATACTTATAGTGTTCTGGGAGATTGCTAGGGTGTTCTGGCTTATTGCTAGGTATTTTAAGAGTGGTCTGAGTAGTACCTTGAACATTGGGAGGAGTTTGTTTAAATAACTAACACTAATAAACTGTATATTGCTATAATATTAGTATGTTTTGTCGTAAGGTAAATATTTGATAAAGAGTCAAGCATGACACAGGAATTTTTTTGTAATTAGTCATGTTTTATTTACCCGATAGAGAAATGGTTGTAGAATGGACCAGGAATATATCTCTAATCAAAGCACTTTACTGCTCTAAGCAAAAACCAGACAGCAGTACACTGAACTGGCGGACAAATTCATCTGGTCGTTAAGTGAGATCAATGGAGCAGATGCTGGCGATTCACACACTGCCATTCATCTTTAAACATTATGTCGACCACTGACAGGTGCGTCTGGGCGTACGTTCTCTTTCTGGCCCCCGTTTGCCTTCTGCCTACATCATCTTCCCTTGTTTCAACCATGTGCAGCTTCTGGCACTCAGCAGAGTGAATTCTCCAGAGGAGTGTCCCAGGTCACAGAGGTCATTGAGAAACGACCCCTTATAACCATTTGTCCTGATTGAGTAGAACTACAAAGAATTTCTTTCTCTCTCTCTCTCTCTCTCTCGCACTCTCTCTCTCAGTCCTGGAAGTGCTTGTGAAGTGCAAATTCTTTTATCCACTATTAATCAACTCTGGCCACACTAGCTAGTTTTTCTTCACTTCATCATTCCAAAGGACAAATTGCTGAGGGATTTGGAACAGTAAAGGTCCTTGCACACTGAGTCCGCATTTTTCGTATGGGTTTTTTTTTTTTTTCATATTCGTCATCCTTTCCTATCAAAATGCTTGCCACGGATGCGAAAACGCAGAAAATCGAACCTGGTCCAATTTTTTTAAATGACGGACATAGGTTTCGGATGCAGTGTGTAAACGTGATTGACAACGCGCAAAAATTTCGGATGAGAATTTCAGACTCAAAATGTGCAAGGAACTTAAGGTCGTGATCCAATAAAAGGTTCAATCTCGTCCAATTAGTTTCGGATCCTTAATAATTGCACTATAAAGTACAATTAAGTGCAAATTAAGAGTAATTTACATTATATTATATTACATTAACCCCTTATTCCATAGAAACACAAATACTGTCAGTTGCTTTGATGCAGAAGCAAAGTACACTTGGTACATTCTATGGCATTGGTGGCACAGACAGTTTTTGATATACCTATCATTACTAAATGCACACCATCCATATAATTTAGGCTGATAAGTATGATTTCAAAGTTTGATGCCCTTGCCAGCCATTTTACACAATGATTCACACCATAATTAGTGGCATTTCATTGTAATTAGGGGTGTTTGCTAAGTCAGGCATCTCTGTTATTGCTTATTCATCTTGTCACTAACCCTTTGTGTGACGATTGCATGAATGATACCTTAAATTGTGAATATTTCCAATGAATACCTCCGAAACTTGTTGATAAGAGGTGTGCTTGACATTTCTCAGTACAATTAATACTTTTGTTTAGGTCTGTTAAATGAAAACCCTTGGCGATATTGAAACAATTCTTCAAGTATCTCAAATATCTGTCTTGCAAGTGCAACAGAATGATGTTTGATTATAAACAGAGGTTTTTGTGCCTACTTAATGGTGAACAGATACGGCCAGTAACCTCATCGTCTCCTCTATTGATTTCACCTTTCTCTTTCTGAGCTGCACTGTCATCTTAAGCCCCAAACATGTTCATTTTCTCTCTCTTTCTCTGTGGCACTCACTCACTCTCTCTTTCGGTCTCTTCACATAGAGAAAAAAATGCCCTTATTTGGCAGGCAACAAATCACAGTCCCTGCCCAACAAGCTCTTAGCCAATGAAAGCTGAGCAGTGGTGGATGCGGGCCAATATACATGCCAAAGGAATGGCTTTTGTGCTGGAGAGGGAACAGCGAGTGCATGAGTGTGGATCGAGGCTGACATTCCCAGGCCAGCACTCACAGGAATCAATCCATTTAAAATCATCAGCAAATGCCGCAGGGAGAAGTAAATCAACTAATTCAATCTGGGCCACACTCTACTGAATCCATGCTTGCCAATGAGACAGAAAGAGAGAGACCCCTGTCTGAAAGTACTCTGAATATCCATCTCAGTTCAGTGTTTTAAAAAACACTGGTGATAAAAAGGTTAGTGAGTGTTATTTAAATATTATTTATTTAAATTCTGAATTAACTTTCATTTTTTATATTTTCAGTTTTCATTTTAGTTTCAGTCATTTTTTTCCTTTTTTAAATATTTCTATCAAATCCCGCACACTGTCAATTAGTGCAAAAAGTATCAAAAATGTTTAATAACAACGTTTCGGTCACATGACCTTCATCAGGTATCTTCAAACATGAAATTACAAGCTAAACCACATTTAAAAATAAATCATGACCAATCTCTGCAAAGGACCATCGATTAGTAATAACCCACACTGGGTACACAATATCAATAAAAAAAAACATTTAAATGTATACATATACACCCAAAAACCGCATGTATTATAACATCACATTAAACGGTGCTTCATGGACCTTTTTCACATTTCCGGGTTTCTCAGCAGCGGAAGTCGTCATAGTTGGTTTAACTTGAAGAGCAGTGAATGGGAGAGTACCACAAAAATATTTTTTTGCATTCCCATTTGCTCAAACAGCAAAAGAAAAACTCCACAATAGTTGGCTAAAAAAACTTGAGAGAGACTGAATAACGGCTGGGCGCATAAAAAAGAGAGAACAATGTCAAGATTTAACTAACCCTCCCAGAGACGCTGTATTAGGAAACATAGGAACCCGTTTCCCCTCCGCCACTTGAATACAAAATAAAAAGACGTATTTGAGTTTATATAAACTCGCAATTGCGAGAAAAACACTCAGAATTGCGACTTTTATCTCTTTCTATATTGTGACTTTATTCTCGCAATTCTGACTTTATCCCGCAATTGCGAGTTTAGATCTCACATTCTGTGAATAAGTCCAGAATTGTGAGATAAAAAATCGCAATTAACCTTTTTTATTTTTTATTCATGGCGGAAACGGGCTTCCATAGAACAACCCTCGCATAGCGGTAACTGCTGTTTTTTTTTTGTCCTTTTGATGCAAGGTGATGTGATTAGAATAGTGTACTAATTTACATTACATTTAAAAAAAACTACAAGTATGAAAACTTTATGAGATGTACTATGCTGATGACCGTTAAAACGCGTGCATCATCACAGCCTTGTGAAGGTTCCATCGTTCATGCCTAAATGATATAACAAGTCTGAAGGGTAAAAAAATCCAAACATCTTACGTCGCTGTAAAGTAATTCACTATCTCCCCCTCTAGGGTGGGCAAATTACCCTTTCAAATCCCACAAAAGCGTAAGGTTCGAAACATCATGGTTGTTGGGCAAGAAAATGGGCTGCATGGGGCTGCAAGATTCACACTTTTCTCCTGATGAACTCTTGTTGTTCACACATAACTCTTTGGTTAAGTTGATCGTGATGTTTACCAACAATAGCCTAAACCACAAGGACACGAATCAAAAATAAAACACTTATTGGAGACACAAGTTATCACATAATTGATTCTATAAATTTTTTATTACCGGTTCTTTCTCGGATGACAGAAAAGGAAGTTTTGGGATGTATTATGCACGAGCACAATTACCCTACCGATCATTACCATTTTACCATTTTAAACCAACCAGGAGATCCCTTTGCCAAGCGAGCATGTACCAATAATCTTTGACATTTCGGAGCGTACCCTGACACAATTAAGGAGGATGCTGAAAAGATACAAACCCAATTCCAAAAAAGTTTGGACGAACCTGTGCTTAGCACGCGCTACAACATCTGGTGAACTAAAGACCATTAAGGACCTGGTAATAATTACAAACCATCCCATCAAACTCTAATATTTTATTTGCACAATGAGAAAGCTATGACGTCAAACCTACATCCCAAATGTTTGAAATTCCTGTAGATCTTCTTGAAATATCTCACCGTCCAAATATCGGCTTCCACCCCTCATCATTTTGATTTCCTGAGAGCCTTACAACTCCCCTCGCACTTCCTCCAAAAAACAGTTTGGCGACCGCCGTGTAGCCAATTAAGATGTCCGGCGAAAAGTTTAAAATGTACATATAAGCACAGTACTGGGTATCGACCAATTCGCCAAGACATTTGACGGCCTCAACTTGGCAACTTCATTCTTGCACTCAGACTAACGACAGACCGGCTCTACTCTCCAGAGTATGGTTATCGCTAGCACCTCGTAGTAGCACTCAGGAATGTATTCAAGATGGGGGCATCTTAAGCTGTCGGCGGCGAAAAATAGTGGAGCAACCATCAGAAAGTGTACTGAGTTGCTCACAGGAGAAAAAATTGCAAAGAGTTTTGAAGTTATCATCATCTACCAGTGCATAATATCATCCAAAGATTCAGAGAATCTGGAAAAATCTCTGTGCGTAAGGGTCAAGGCCGGAAACCCATACTGGATGCCCGTGATCTTCGGGCCCTTAGACGGCCCTGCATCACATACAGGAATGCTACTGTAATGGAAATCACAAACATGGGCTCAGGAATACTTCCAGAGAACATTGTCGGTGAACACAATCCACCTTGCCATTCGCTGTTGCCGGCTAGAACTCTATAGGTCAAAAATGAAGCCATATCTGAACATGATCCAGAAGCGCAGGTGTTTTTCTCTGGGCCAAGGCTCATTTAAAAATGGACTGTGGCAAAGTGGAAATCTGTTCTGTGGTCAGACGAATCAAAAATTTGAAGTTCTTTTTGGAAAACTGGGACGCCATGTCATCCTGACTAAAGAGGACAAGGACAACCCAATTTGTTATCAGCGCTCAGTTCAGAAGCTTGCATTTCTGATGGTATGGGGTTGCATGAGTGAGTGTGGCATGGGCAGCTTACACATTTGGAAAGGCACCATCAATGCTGAAAGGTATATCCAATTTCTAGAACAACATATGCTCCCATCCAGATGTCGTCTCTTTCAGGGAAGACTTTGCATTTTCCAACATGACAATGCCAGACCACATACTGCATCAATTACAACATCATGGCTGCGTAGAAGAAGGATCCGGGTATTGAAATGGCCAGCCTGCAGTCCAGATTTTTCACCCATAGAAAACATTTGGCGCTTCATAGAGGAAGATGTGACAAAGAAGACCTAAAACAGTTGAGCAACTAGAAGTTTGTATTAGACAAGAATGGGACAACATGCCTATTCCTAAACTTGAGCAACTTGTCTTTCAGTCCCCAGACGTTTGCAGACTGTTATAAAAGGAGAGGGGATGCCACACAGTGGTAAACGTGGCCTTGTCCCAACTTTTTGAGATGTGTTGATGCCATGAAATTTAAAATCAACTTATTTTTCCCTTAAAATGATAAAGTTTCTCAGTTTAAACATTTGATATGTCATCTATGTTGTATTCTGAATAAAATATTGACATTTGAAACTTCCACATTGCATTCTGTTTTTATTCACAATTTGTACAGTGTCCCAACTTTTTTGGAATCGGGTTTGTAGAACTCAGCTCAGGATCAGAGGACAAGAAGTACCAATATTTTTTAATCATTAAAAATGAATGAGTTGTAATAAAAGTAAGATATTTTTTTGTTTTCTTTTTTAACAACTCAGAGCGTGTCTTTTGGAAACACTTCATCAATCCAATCAGAAGGATAACCTCTATCCAAAAACGTATTTTTCATGGTTTTCGATTTTTCGGAACGAATAACAAATCCTCCACAATCTATAAAACTGGCTTTTCGGAAGTCCCTTTTTTAAGGAAGTCGGATGCATGGGTGTCACTAGGCCATTTTTAGGGGGATATAGCCTACTCAGCCCCCCTAAAATATTTTGATTAGCTCCATAAACTGAACACGAATTCTTGATCGCCTCAGTCCTCTTTAAATTTCATATGAAAACGGCGGCAGACTTGGATCGGCTCCTCTCCGTCTTATAGCGTGTTCTTTTTCAATCCACAGACCGCAGCGGCGCAGAGCGAGAAACCGAGGACAAGGTGTGTGTTTATCGATAGATTGTTATAATATCTGCATCTGTGCAGTTCTTTGTCATAAATACGGTTTACAAAATATCATGGGGGAGCAATAATCGGTTCAGTTACTGTAGCCTAAGTTTTCACTGCGTTCACCCCTCATCACACCACAGGCGATTTCTCCCAAGAAAAGAGCACATATGAAACGCATACTTGTGTAAAAATGATTGCCATTTTTCATTTGAAATGTCACTTTCAATCATCATACATATTTCCAGTTGCAATGGTGGCAAAGAGGTTTGCATACTTGAGATAAGGAAAGAGGGTTGTACTAGAACTGCAAACAGAAAAATGTTGTGTTTGTATCTGTACACTGTTGAGATCACGAAGACATGAATTTGGCTTATTCAGTACTCAAATGTTATAAAATCTCATGCAATACGTGGAAATACTCCTTCCATATAAGTTTAGTATACACCTTATTAATCAACTTTATTTATTTATAATATTATTTTTTTTTTTTTATTTAGTATTAGTAGGCTATCTAGTATTATTATACGCCCTCACTGGGGGCTGAGCCCCCCTAAATGAAAATCCTAGACTCGCCCCTGGTCCGATGAAAACTAGTTGCAAGTACAAAGTGTTGCGATCCTTATCTTTTGTATAATATAATAATATAAATATATACATGTATATACTTGTAAATATTTTCAATATATATACTGTATGTGTGTATTTATATAAAACTAATAAATATACACAGTACACATACAACTAGAGATGTCAACAAAAAAAAAAAAAAAACTTTTATTTTGGATGTGATTAATCATTTGACAGCACTAGTAAGTACTTCAACTTATTAAACCAATTTTATTTAGTAATTTTAGTACTTCAACTTATTACACATTTTCCCACCTTTTTCATCTAATACATTAAATGTCCCTAAATGTTCAAGCCTAAAAGACAGGAAAGAGAAACGTCAGGCTTAATTTTCACTTATCAGGGGCCTTCCAACACTCTTCATTCAATAACTATTTTATTCTCACGTGAATAATTGCTATCCAAGTCGTATGAATTTGGTTTTGATCCTTTCCATACATGTTACCATATCAATGGACTTTTTCATCTTAGGTGACCTTCAAGTAGTTATTTTTTTTCTCCAAAAATCGAAAATTTTTTGAAATTCACATCAATTACAAATTCACCAAAACTTAAGTAGCTATGTTTTCTCAGTTTTGAACTTTTACTGTGTGTAATTCCCAATCAAGCAGTAATTTTTTGTCGCATTATACAAAGGTTTGAAAATAGCATTTTACTTGTGTGTATTTAGGATACATACAAACAACAATTGCTATGAAATTAAATTTGCAATAAAATGAGATATTTTAATTATATTATTTTAATATTTTTAATCTATATTTGTTTAAATATTTTATTACAATGAGCAAAGACCAAGTCGAAGTTTATCGGCAAAATATTTACAAATGTCATTTCCATCACAGAATGCTATTAAAACACAACATGTAATTTGAAATGTGATGGAAACGTTGTCAGGGTTGCCAGGTCTACAAAAAAAAAACATCCCAACTGCTACTAAAAACAAGCCCCAAACCAAAAACTAAACGGAGTGTCTATTTACAAATAGCCATCTTGTTGGCAGAGAATATTTACATAACTCCTTGGCGTAAGTGGAAATGTAAATAGGTAAAATGGTAAGGCAACATGCTTAGCGCAGACTTTTTGACGCGATTGACCCGAGTTCGAATCCGCCTTTTGCCGAACTCGTTCTTGTCCCTTTTCACTTCTCATATCACATCGGAAACGCATTTATTTTCAATAAAAATGAAGGAAAATAATCGAAAAGTTGAAAATAAAAAAAAAAAGTATTGAGTAGGGTGTGGGGAGGGCTTTATTGTCCCAATAAAACAGCATCCATTTAATAATTTTAATAAAACTTATAATTTACACTCAATACTTTATTGCATACTGTTTTATAATGTACTACAGTACTGATGTGCAGATACGAGGACAGAGCGCCGCACACATGCGTCATGGTACTCTCCAAAATGGCGGAAGACGGTAACTCTGGGAGAAGAATTGTTGAATAAATGATGTTATTTTTGTATTCTTTGCGCACAAAAAGTATTCTCGTAGCTTCGCAAAATTGAAGTTGAGCCACTGATGTCACATAGACAATTTTTCTGATGTAATTACTACATTTCTGGGACTGGGAACACTGCAGATGCATTGCCGTCTATGCAGGGTCAAAGAGCTCTCAGATTTCATCAAAAATATCTTTATTTGTGTTCTGAAGAACGACATGAGGGTGAGTAATTAATGACATAATTTTCATTTTGGGGTGAACTAACCCTTTAAGGGGACTTTGTCAAAACTAGTTGAATCACGGTATTTTCCCATTGTTTTTCCCCTTTGTCGGGGGTCCCTTCCATGAAAATGGTGTTCCATAAAGATCACTTTAACCCGCAGACTAACCCGCGGCAACAGTGTAAAAGTAGCCAAATTGTGCAGGAAAACTGCAGACTTGGCAACACTGACTGTGGTAAGCATTTGCATTTCGTTCAGATAAAAGAAGGAACAATATGACAGAATTTTTGCATATATGTTCATGACATGACATTCATGACATTCAGTGTGTGTTTGTGTTCGGAAGATCAAGGGATAACACCATTTAGGATCACACAGATCACACTATTCAGAGATGGAAAAATCGTGAGTGAGAGTGAGTTTCACAGGCATACGGAAGATTGAGGCAGGTTAGCTAAGGAATATTTATAGACCTCATTAGACAGATCCGGTTAGACTTTCACAGACATTCATATTCACCCAGTGAGATTTTCTACAACATTGGATTGCATTTATGCACCATCACGGCCTCTCACAGACAAACAGCACGCATAATTGCAAATATTTGTGCCGCTGCATGCACAAACATCCTTCTGTCTTCAACACACACGCACACACTTCAGGCATTCTCTGTCTATCTCTGGCCACTGTGTTGAGCTAAAGAGAAAATAACATTTAGGCACACTGCCATCAATAATACAAAACAGCTGACCATGTGTAATGCAATATTGTACTGTTGAGTACAGTAGCAGCCTGTGCCCTCTATAAAACCACAGCTACTGATTTTTAAAGATGTTTACAGAAGTGTGTGGCTGTCATTGTAAAGGATCCTTTTCGGTTTTCCCCTGAAGTAGCAAATGTGGATTCAACAACTGTCCTTTATGTGTCCATAGAGTTTTGGGAAAGTCCAAAAGAATAGTTTGTCTTGAATACTAGAATAGTATTTCAGTGATGTCAGTATATTAGTCTATATATGGAATGACTCAAATGAAAGGCTTGGAAACCCCCTCTCAGAACTGCTGATATCATAGTTTAGACGAAAATGAATTATTGCTAAATATACTGTATGTTAGGTCTCATGAATGAAACCCAGCACTGATATGCCGTCAGCATTCTGACAAAACATATAAGATGGCACCTCCCCAAACCTATTTTTTCTGAAGAATGTAAAAAAATAAATGAATAAGAATAAAGTTTAGTTTTATTATTTTTTACTACTTTATTATACCTTTATTACTATATATTATTACTACTGACCAATACATATTAAATGCCAAAATGTATCAAATTATGAATTAGAAAGTATTAAATTATAATTACTATATATTATTACTGACCAATACATTTCAAATGAAGAAACTGATTAAATATGAAATTAGAAATTATTTCAATTATAATCCAAATTCATTTTTATACACTCACAAACGCTTGCATTTATGTTTTGTGAACAATTACAGTAAAAACAGTAATATAGTGAACAATTATTACAATTAAATTATTTTACAATTAATTTTAACCTATTTTATCTTGTAATTTATTTACGTGATAGTAAAGCTGAATTTTCAGCAATCATTACTCCAGTCTTCAGTGTCACGTGATTCTTCCGAAATCATTCTACTACTGAGTTAGTGCTCAACCGTAGTGGCTTTAATTATCTTAATCTATTCTATTATATTACTTACTGTTTTGTGTGCATCAAAGGAGGAGGCTTAATAGTCCGGATAGTGACAGCCATGTGCTGTAGGCTAGGCTTGAAAATAATTGTGAACCTTTGAGATTGTCCTATATTGTGGCATAATAGAACCCCAAAAAATCATCATATTTTCAAAGCAAGTCCTGAAAGTTTGACAAAGAGAACCCTCAAACAACAAAAATTGAGGGAATTTTAAATATTAGCTTTGTCATGTTATAATAGGAATTAGGAAGATGATCCAATATTACCTATCTGTGAGGCCGTCACAAGTATTTGATCTCTAGATTAGCTGTTAAGTTGAATGGTCATTAGCGTCTATCAGATTCAGAGGTGTTTTTTAATCAGTGATTCCTAATCTGTGTCACGTGGGTCCCTTGTTTTATTTAACGACAGGGATCTTACAAAGGTTGGGCATGTTTGTGGAAGTGTACCATGGCACAAACAAAGCGACTCTGATGACCTCAAAAATTGTTGGTGTTTGCTATTCAGGCTAGAAAGTTTTCAAAGCCCTCTCTAATAGTTTGGACCACCGACCAATCCACCGTCATAGATTGTGTACAATGGCGGATATTCACGGACCACTGTTGCCCTCTCCCCCAGGAGTGGTCCACCAACACAGAACACTCTAAAAGCAGACGTTAAAAAGGTTTCAAAGGACTGCAAGCTAATTTCTAATCAACTAAAGGCCTTTCTCACATTGGCTAATGTTATTGTTTATGAGTCCATCATCAGGAGAAAACTGAACAACCATGGTGTCCATGGCAAAGTCGCAAGAATAAAGCCACTGCTCTCCAAAAAGAACAATGCTGCCTGTCTGCAGTTTGCTAAAGATCATGTGGACAATCCAGAGGAATACTGGAGAAATGTTTTTTGGATGGATGAGACCAAAATAGAACATTTTTGTTTAAATGAGCAGCGTTATGTTTGGAGAAAGAAAACACTGCATTCCAGCATAAGAACATCATCCCATCTGTGAAACATGGTGGTGGTAGTGTCATGGTTTGGGCCTGTTTTGCTGCATCTCGTCCAGGACGGCTTGCCGTCATTGATGGAACAATGAATTCTGAATTATACCAGCAAATTCTGAAGGAAAATATCAGGACATCTGTCCGGGAACTGAATCTCAAGAGAAAGTGGGTCATGCAGCAAGACAACGACCCCAAGCACACATACCAAAGAATGGTTAAAAAATAACAAAGTTAATGTTTTGGAATGACTGAGTCAAATTCCGGACCTTAATCCAATTGAAATTTTGTGGAAGGACCTGAAGCAAGCAGTTCATAGGAGGAAACCCACCAACGACACAGAGTTGAAGTGGTTCTGTACTGAGGAATGGGCTAAAATTCCTACAAGCCGTTGTGCAGGACTGATCAGCAGTTACAAGAATTGTTACTCACAATTATTGCTGCAAAAGTGGATCACACCAGATACTGAAAGCAAAGATTCACAAACTTTTGGCACTCACAAATATTTAACACCGGATCATTTTTCTCAATAAATAAATGACAAAGCATATATTTCTGACTCCTTTGTTTGATTGGATTCTCTTTGTCTACTTTCAGGATTTGTGTGAAAATATAATTGTGTTTTGGGTCATATTTATGCAGAAATATAGACAATTCTAAAGGGTTCACAAACTTTCAAGCAGCACTGTATATTAGGGTCAGAACCTTTCAACTTGTGCTGTTTTGAGCACTCGAATCTTGAGCTGTTGTGGGTCTGAACTGAATAATGAATTGTTTATGGATGTGAAATGTAGTAGCTACTTAGTGCCACACACCCAAAATGCAACTATATCATCATAAAGTAACATAAAAGGAGTTCTTAAGTGATGGTTCAGGACAAGCTTGATCTGCCAATCAGTGCTTACCTCACTCTAGTGATTGTCCTTCAGGCGTCCCTCCGCCTCCACATCTCCATCTGCACTTCTTTAGGATATCCTGCCAGATAGCTATTTTCAACCATTATGTAGTCCCATAGCCTTATCCTGGAGCCAGATATTTTACGTTTAGTCCTTAAAGATTGATATAGGCAACTCATAAATGAACTTTAAAGGCAGATACATTATCCATTCTATGCATTATTTGTGTGATTTATGTCATTCATTAGCAATATTGTTTACTTTGATCTAGTCTACTTTAAAGAAGGAATTGTTGAGAAAAGTAAAAGAAGATGAAGGCAACATGATGCATTAGGATTTGTTATTCAGTGTGAATTAGTTAAGTCAGTAAACCTCAAAATCAGATATTTTTTTAATGCACAATAAACTGATAAAAAGCTAATCTGACTTGTGTAAGTCTTCTGAAGTCATATGATAACTTTGTATGAGGAATAAATATAAATCTGAAATTTGAGCGGCCTTACTGTTCAGGAAGAGGATGTGTAGCTTGGTATTTTTTCGAAGAAGTCTCTTTCGAAGGCCGCATTTATTTGATGAAAATAGAAGTAAACGTCATATGGGAGAAACATAATACACCTATGTATTTGAATATATTTTAAATTGTAATTTATTCCTGTGATGGCAAAGCTGAATTTTCAGCTCCAGTCTTCAGTGTCACATGACCCTTCAAAAATCATTCTAATATGCTGATTTAATGCTCAAGAAACATTTCTGATTATCAAAGCTGGAAACTGCTTGATATTTCTGCGAAACCATAATACTTTTTTTTTAGCATATTCTTGTTCAAGAATTCAAAGTTTCAAAGAACAGCATTTATTTGAATCATTTTTGTTTAAAAAAAAAATGAAAAGCACTTTTGATGAATACACCCTTGCTGAATAAAGGTAATAATTTATTTTTTAAAAAAGCTTACTGATTACAAACTTTTTGAACAGAAGTGTAAGTATTTAATAATTTTCCTCTCCACTGAGCTAAAACCACTGGACCACTGGGTCAGTGAAATTAACTCAAACTTGTAAATGAATCATTTAGAGTGGTTTAGGGGGAGGGGGATCCAGTAGGCCAATTAATCAAAAAGACTTAAACAACTCATTCATATTTAAATCGGCCATTGGTCTAACTTGTTTTATGTGACTCAAAAAGCCTTGTACGCTGAATCAAATGTAAGTGTGAAGGCTGTGAGGGATATAGGCTTACCATCTTTCCAATGGCACACACTGTATAAAGGTCATGCATCATGTAATTTTCACTAGTACTCACAACTTACAAAACTGTTTCATGGCATTTTTGTGTACTGAAAGTAGACAGAAAGAAAGTAAAAATACTTTTTATGAATGACTAAAATGATGTGTTAAAACCAGAAAAGCTTTTCCTTTCTGTGTTATTGAAAAGTTTTGGCCTACACTCTTAAAATAAAGGTGCTTCAAAAGGTTCTTCAAGCGATGCCATAGAAGAACCATTTTTTGGTTCCACAAAGAACCATTCAGTCAAGGTTCTTTAAAGAACCATCTCTTTCTTGCTTTTTTATAATCTGAAGAACCTTCCTTCACCACAAAGAACCTTTTGTGAAACAAAAAGGTTCTTCAGATGTTAAAGGTTCTTTATGGAACCATTTAGACAAAAAGGTTCTTCTATGGAACCTTGCACCTTTATTTTTAAGAGTGTATCGGCGAAAATGACTAAAAATTCATCATTGAATTCAGTGATGTCATCATCCAGCTCAGTTCAGTTTAAATAGTATCTGTGCAATCAAGTCAACGATAACGCTGGAAAAGAAGTGTCCCCAACTAAGCAAGCCAGAGGCGGGGTGACAGAAAAGTTAGAGAACAAAACCTTGAGAAACCAGGCTCAGTCGGGGGGCCAGTTCTCCTCTGGCCATGGATATATAGGTAAATGCACAGGGAACTGAAAAGAGAAGTTCATACTCAAAGATCTACTTTCTAAACAAGGCTCACATCAAATTATAGGTGTTCAGTTGTTGTTATTGCAGAAAAATTATGCAAACATATATTAGGAGACTAAATAAAGATTTTAATATTAAACTGTTTCTGTACTCACGTTCATTATTGCGTTTTGTTTGAGCATTCTTCAAACAGTCAATCATCGAGAATACCTTAAAGGGCAAATATTTCTTCATACCACTATATATAAATTCAAATGTGGCGTTTGAAGTGAAACTAAATCCTCTCCAACCTCTTTCCCAGACACGTGAAAAGCATAAAGGGGTCATATGATGCTTTTTTAAAGATCATTATTTTGTGTATTTGGTGTAACAGAATATGTTGACATTATTTAATGTTCAAAAAACACATTATTTATCAAATACTGTACATTGTAGGTCCTCTATGCCCCGCCTCTCATAAATGCGTCGTTTTCAACAAAGCCCCCTCCTTTGACAAGCGCAGTCTGCTCTGATTGGCCAGCTGACCCAGTGCATTGTGATTGGCCGAACACCACAAGCACGCGTCGGAAATGTAATGCCCCTTACCATAATCGCAAGCTTCATCTTTCAAAGTAAATATCAAGATGGTTAATAATGTCGTTATTTTTACCATCAGTTCAAGCCCGAAAGGGCAACAGAGTCACGTGACAGACAAAGTGATGATGCAGTACACAAGCCGCGGTAAAGACAGCTGACGTGCTATGATTTCTTACAGGCAGTTCACTCTCCTGTGATGTGACCCTGTTCCCCTCTCACACACACACACACACACACACACACACTACGTGTCACCCCCCACGCTGCGCAAAACTCCGCATTTGAACAGTCAATAGCAAATAGTTAAACTAATAACAAAACATACTTACAGTCGCTGATTCAGAAGCGCCAGATTGTCATAGCAAAGTCGGAATTGACCCTCTTTTATTTTTTAGAAATAGCCTTTGTGCACAGCCAGCCTTGTACTCTTCTAGGTTAAAAAATGTGTTCGTCCATAAAATGTGTTGCACAAATTCAAACATCTGGGTTGTGCTGTTCTGTTGTAAATAAATCTTAACCCAATGATTCCTAACTGCATCTACTTCCGGAAGGCCAAATAAAGTGCTTTTGCTTTCGCACTGAAACACAGCGTCTCCCTGACATGGCTGTATCAACACTACTGTGTTAGAATGAGCCGTTTTAGGTAGGCGTGGCTGACTCTTAACTTTTATAAAGAATATCTCTTTGGATTTGAGACTTTAGTCTTTGCAACTTTACAGATCTTCTTTATGCACCAAGAGCTTGTAACACTCCAAAAGAGAAAGGAAAACTTGAAATCGCATCATATGACCCCTTTAAACATCGATTCAAGACCTAAAGTGATATGGATGTATCACTGCCATAACTGGTTCAATATTGCTTTTAATTTTCAGTGCTTTTATAAACTGACAGCATGTCACGAGATGAAAATCAGAACAGAAAACAGGATGTTCTAAACTCGTTTTGCTTCGGGACACCGACTTTATATAACAGTAGATTTACACTACAGATGACCTCAAAGCCAACACACATGAAAACTTGGATCTCAAATACAAACGTGTGTCAACAAAGTGCAAAACATACTGTGTTCCCGCTGTTCCTATCAGGTAGGTTCATGCTTCCTTTACGCGATCACCACAAGTTCAATTCAAATCATCTTCCAATAAAGTCAAGGAGAAGTGACATTAACAACATGGTTTGAATTTCAAATGTATGCCTGTTATTTGACTGAAGAGTTGAAAAGCTGAAGGCACCATGAATGACTTTCACTGTTACTACTGCTGTCATCTAGTGGTCAGTTGAAGAAGTACGTAGAGTAGCCTACTGTTGTTATTATTTATATTCCAGTGAATTAATTACAATTTATTATTAATTAAAATGTTTTATACACAATTTTCCCAGTTACTTTGTCTAATTTTGCTCCGCTAAAAAAAATATTTTCAAAATAATTTAGGCCACAGCCAAACTATGCATCTCAGAAATAATGTTCGACTAAATTCGAAATAAATAAATAGATTGCATTTGTTTAAAATGTTTCCCCCCCCTAAAACGTACTAGGAGCAAGGCTGTTTAATAATGTTATTCAGGATATGCTTAGAGACATATTCAACACATATAACTGTAATTTATTATATAGTGTAGCCTACATTACATACTGTCAATTACATAATCAGATTTAAAGGGGTCATATGATGCGATTTCAAGTTTTCCTTTCTCTTTGGAGTGTTACAAGCTGATTGTGAATAGATAAGATCCCTAAAATTGCAAATACTAAAGTCTCAAACCCAAAAATATATTATTTATAAAAGTTAAGACTCGTACACGCCCTCCTAAAACGCCTAGTTTAAACACGCCCCCACATATCTACCTCACTATGTGTAAATATTTGCATAATGTGGCCAAAAAGTGCACACAAAGAAAGGCGTGGTTTCAGTAACCGCAGTTAGTGCTGATGTCAGGGAGACGCTGTGTGTTTCTAGGCGAAAGCAAAAGCACTTTATTTGGCCTTCCGGAAGTAGAGGCATTTAGGAATCTTTAAGATTACTTACAACAGAATGGCAATGCATTTTATGGACGACCGTTTCTTGAACCTAGGAGAGGAGGTCATTCTGATTTTTGCTATGACAATCTGGTGCTTCTGAGTCAGCTACTGTTTTGTTATTTGTTTATGTATTTGCTATTGTCTGTTCAAATGCGGTGTTTTGCGCATCTTGTGTGTGTGTGTGAAAGAGAGAGAGGGGGGGGGGGGGGGGGTCACATCACAGTGGAGTCGGCTGTCTTAACCGTGGCTTGTGTACTGCAAAAACATACCAGATTCATCACTGTGTCTGTTACGTGACTCTGTTCCCCTTTCGGGCTGTCTTTGCATTTATTTTGAAAGACGAAGCTGTGATTATGGTAAGGGTCGTTACATTTCCGAGAGTGCTTGCGGTGTTCGACCAATCAAAATGCACTGTGTCAGCTGGCCAATCAGAGCAGACTGCACTTGTTGGAAGGAGGGACTTTTTAGAAAACGAAGCGTTTGAGAGAGGCAGGGCATAAGAGGACCTACAATAATGTACAGTATTTGAAAAATAATGTGTTTTTAACATTAAAGCATGTCAACATAATCTGATACACCAAATAATGATCTTTAAAAAATCATCATATGACCCCTTTAAAAAATATATAATTACTTGTAATTAGATTTTAGCCTAGGCTACTGAGGTACATAAAAAACACTTGTAATCAAATGCACGCATTTCATATTATTCATCAAATAGCAATAAATTAGTCATAAATTATTGATTCTCTCCGAGTTCTTCCTTTTTCCTTTCTAAAATAGCCTTCCACTTATATGCATTCAGAAAGTCTTTCAGTTTTGGACATTCACATTAAGAGTCAGGTGGCTGTAATTACACAGACAATTGAGAGGCCACACAGCATTTGACCACTGGATTTACAAAAATAATTTCCATTTTAAAAAGTGTTTTCTCAATATTTCAACATTGCATCAACTATAAACACATACATTTTTATTTAAATATCACTCAGTGGGTTATTTAATGTTTTACTGTCTTTAAGGCTTTTGTTGCTAAAATGCATGAATTCACATTTAAATGTAGGCCTAAAACAGATTCCCGATTTGTTTTTGTTTTTTTGTCAGCCGAACCAAGTACCTGCTGAAATTTTAAGGTAATAAGCTAATATTTAGTAACACATTTGCATGTTCACAATTCATAGTTAATAAGTAATCATAAGTTATCAAAACTTGCTCAGATATTACCTAAAAGTACAGTATATTACCTAAAATGTGTAGGCTAATGTAATGGATTACATTAGTAACTACAATTTTTGTCATGTAATTTGGAATCATTAACAGACTACAATTTATAAGTAATCTACTCAGCACTGCCTCTTATGAACCTTTAATTGAAAACACTGTGCTGTGATACTTTCAATAAACTGTAACTACAACATAAACGTACAGGTCTATATGTATTTTATATATGCTATGCTTTGAGTATTTGCGTTTTGTTTTACAGAAATGATGGCGCCGGTGCTTAAAAACTAGGACTACTTGAAGCAAATAAATTATTTGTACTGCTGTATTATGGGGATTTGTTTCGTTTTAAGTTACTTTTTCATTGTGAACTAAATATCTTGTGCAACAATTTGTCAAGACAACGTAGCTATATGGGCTGTGTATACGAGCATATGCAGTTATGTTTACGAGAAAATGAAACTGAAAGAATATAGGTCGTGTGCCATTTATGAATATGGCTTCGAAATATCAAGAGGATTCGGGTGAGTTTCATATAGTCTATTCTGGTATCAAATAAACAAAATTTCTTAAAACAAGCCCACTTAAGTCTAGAGAAGGCAGTGTATCAATGTATCAATCTCAAGTATTGCGGTGATCTTACAGCTTTTCTGTGGTTTCGTTTAACACTCTCTCGGTTAATGTGTCACATCCTCTTTTCTAAATATTATTTTTCTAAAACCAGTCGAGACCACAAGGGGTATGTTCGTTTCGGAAAGTCAAAGTCTTAAAGATATGACGGGGCATGTTGTCACAATGGGAACCAGCGCCCAGTTAAAGTCGATCAGTCAAGTTACTCCCCCCTTACCCAAAACTGTACAGGTTTCATTTTCTCCAAATTGTATATTGATTCAAATTGTTCTCAGAATAATATTTTTTTCTTCCTAGGTGAAGGCAGCCACCAGCAATCTAGTGAAAGTCTCCCAGACTTCGGTGACAGTGATTCTGAGGCAGCCAGCGATTCTGGGTCTGACTCTGAAGAAGATGCACTAACATCTAGCAAGGTACATCTCTTAAGACATTTCAAAGGAAAGCATGTAAAGCATTTCAAAGGAAAACATGCAAAAATGTACTGTATCAACAATACTCAATAAAAAGTGAAAGTATCTTGCACAAAACATACTTAAGCTTAAACTTAAAAACATTTACATATGTAATTAAATCCATATATCTAGAAATGATGCCCACATGTAATTAATTTAAGTATTTAAAAGCAATTATTTGTCTTAGCTTTACAACACGCTGGCTCTAAGACACACTCCATGCTATCCTGAAACCTGTTTTATTTATGCATTTTTGAATAAAATGGCAGATCGCTTTCTCTTGCCAAGGCTAAATGTTAGTTATCAATTTATGCATCCTAAGTACATCAAATTTGTGGCCTTTACTTGGCTTTTAAAAATGTCCACATTAAAATGTTCTGTGCACTACTACCAAATGAGTAATACATATGAATAAAATAAATAAAATATAAATAATATAACAGTCTCACAGTTCAAAAGATGATTAGTAAGAACCACATTATTGAATGTGAATGCAGCTGGAGCTTAAAAGGTGAATAAATCTTAATCAATTATGATGCTTTGTGTTCAAGCGGAATGTCTGTATGCAGTACAATCGTGGTCACTGCCGTTTTGAGGACAAGTGCAGGAATGAGCACATATGCAAGGACTTCCTGAAGGGTTCGTGCAAGTTTGGTGCTGGATGTCGTCTCAACCACAACAGTCAGAGTTCATAAATAAAACATATCGATACATAAACATATCTGATAAATTCTACATATCGATAAAAAATGTACTATATCAACAATACTCAAAAAGTGAAAATATCTTGCACAAAGCATACTTAAGCTTAAACTTAAAAACATTTACATACGTAATTAAATCCATATATCTAGAAATGATGCCCACATGTAATTAATAATTCAAGTATTTAAAAGCAATTATTTTTCTTAGCTTTACAACACTCTGGCTCTAGGACACACTCCATGCTATCCTGAAACCTGTTTTATTATTGTTAAATGGTGTTTATAATATAATATAATTAGTGCGGTCAATCGATTAAAAAAATTAACTATTTAATCGCACATTTTCCTGAAATTAATCGTGATTAATCCCACCTAACATTAAGTTTTTAAATATACTTTTATATTGTAATAATTTCACATTCAATCTTCAAATAAACGTAGAAATAACAAAGACAGTATATTTTTTATATTTGTTTAATGGCATCTTTTTTTTATGACTGAAGGCCAGTATTAATACCAATACTGCTTTATCTATAAAACTGCCCCCCCCCCATATTTAACCATTAACTATAGCCATTCAACATTACAGTATAATTGAGAGCTATCAATTTTAACATTTATTCGAGTTTAAAAAATAACTCTTATTCAGAAGTGAACTTAAACGTCTTCCAGAACCCATTATAATAATGTCATATTTTCCCTGTGCCCTTCAGCATAAATAGTACAGATTGAAATGAAGTTAAAAACACTAATTCTAAATTAAATATGATGATCCTTACAGTCTTAAAGTTTCCCTCTTTTTTCTTCTGTCCGTTTGATTAATGCGAACTCACGCAGCTGTTTTATTATTTGTTTTGGCTGCTATTTCTTAAGACGGCCCTGCCGCTGCTGGAACGTGACGCGATCTGACACGCATTGCTTTGTCTCAACCACTTTTTACCTTTTCGTGACCCACTCAGGTCTTAACGTCCTATTCATGAGCTGGACGAGTTAATCGGGTGTGTTAAATGATGAGACATACTAAGGCTGCTCCCAACCCAGGTTTTGAAACCATTTCCGCGACACATGTTCTTAAAATGTGACTCGTATAATATACACATGCATGCACACTTTCATTGTCGACACAGCTTTAATTCACATTTTTGGTAACTTCGTGACTTAAACTGTCCACGCATTGCCATTGCCACGATTGTTGCGCCTTTCATGTCGTGGGGGAGGGAACGAAACCAAAACACTCAAAAACACGTACTGCCTTACGTTTTGGCTCCCAGTATCATTCTCTGTCTGATCTGCCTATTGGTTTGGGTGCGGAGCGAATGGCTGAGGAGACGTGGAGCACGAGAGGCTCTTCGAGAGAACTTATTTATGAAACCATACCAGGACACCCACATAGGACATTTTCGGCCTGACGATAGAAAAACTCGGACACAGGACGTCAGGAAAACAAAGGGCTTAAATACAGGATCTAAGAGGGAAATCGACCACCGGAATCATAAACCAAAACCTGTGAGAAACTGGGTCACTGAACATATATGAGCAAACAACAATACCGGAACACAGTGTAGTCCAAGGTCGTGACAGTATACCTATGTGTGGCGCAATTAATATATATATTATTCTATATCATTTACATCATATAATCTATATATATATATTATATACGTATGCATATTCATTATATACTATATTAATTTTAATTGTATTTTTTTGTTTTTTCAGCTTTATTTATCAATAACCCTTAAAGATGCTAAATCGTCGTTATAGTGTTAGTTAAGTTCTATCTACGTACGTGTCCGGAGAGTATGACGCATACCCCGCTTATCCTGTTTTTTTCACTCTTTGTTATATTGCTGCCATTTGTTAAAATCATTTAAGTTATTTTTTTTTTACTCATTAATGTACACACAGCACACAATATTGACAGAAAACACAGAATTGTTGACATTTTTGCAGATTTATTAAAAAAGAAAAATTTTAATATCACATGGTCCTAAGTATTCAGTCCCTTTGCTGTGACACTCATATATTTTTCTCAGGTGCTGTCCATTTCTTCTGATATTCTTTGAGATGGTTCTACACCTTCATTTTGAGTCCAGCTGTGTTTGATTATACTGGTTGGACTTGATTAGGAAAGCCACACACGTCTATATAAGACCTTACAGCTCACAGTGGATGTCAGAGCAAATGAGAATCATGAGAATCAAAGGAACTGCCTGAAGAGCTCAGAAAGATTGTGGGCCAGGCCATGATTCTGGCCATGTCAAAAATTTCTGCTGTGCCTAAGGGTTCCTAAGACACAGTGGCAAAAAACCAAACAGGACCCTCACATAATCTTAAAGGAAGACTTTTGGGACACCAGAACGCCTTCCTAGAGACTGGCCGTCCGGCCGAAACTGAGCTATCGGCGGATGAGATCCTTGGTGTAAGAGGTTAAAGAGAACCCCTATCACTGGGCTGAGCTCCGAGTGCGGTCGGGAGATTTGATAAAGGAGTTGTAGAAAGTCAAAACCATTCACTGCAAGGCCCTCCACCAGTCGGCTTTTATGGCAGAGTGTCCCCGCGGACCTCTCCTAAGTGCAAGACACAATAAATCCCGCATTGAGTTTGCAACAACAACCTGAAGACCTCCAAGCTGGTAGAGAATATCGATTCTCTAGTCTGTGAGACACCAGATAGAACTTTTGGCCTTAATTCTAAGCGGTATGTGTGGAAAAAACCAGGCACTGCTCATCACCTGTCCTATACAGTCCCAAAAGTGAAGCATGGTGGGGGCAGCATCATGCTGGGGGGTGTTTTTTCTTTTTTATCAGCTGCAGGGACAGGACGACTGGTTGCAATCACGGGAAAGATGAATGCGGCCAAGTATGATGGATATCCTGAATAACCTGCTCCAGAGTTCTCATGACCTCATACTGGGCCGCAGTTTTTCATTTCAACAAGACAATGACCCAAGCACCACAGCTAAATACGAAGGAGTTGGCTTCACCACAACTCTGCCTGTGACTGTGCTTTGATGTCCCCAGCCAGAGCCTGACTTACACACCCATTGAGCGTCTCTGGAGAGTCCTAAAAATGGCTGTCCACCAACGTTACCATCCAACCTGACAGAACTGGGAGGATCTGCAAGGAGGAATGGCAGAGGATCCCCAAAGCCAGGTGTGAAAAACTTGTTGCATCTTTCCCCAAAAGACTCGTGGCTGTATTAGATCAAAAGGGTGCTTCTACTAAATACTGAGCAAAGGTTCTGAATACTTAGGACCATGTGATATTTCTTTTTTAATAAATCTGCAAAAACGTCAACACTTCTGTGTTTTTCTGTCAATATGGGGTGATGTGTGTACATTAATGAGGGAAAAAACTTAACTTAAATGATTTTAGCAAATGGCTTGCAATTACCCTAGAGTGAAAATTAAAACTGGTCGGAATACTTTTCCGGACCCACTGTAATAGTGCATGGCCAATCAATTTGAGACTATTGTAGAACTAAGTATTAGTATTAGTCACTCATGTTTTATACCCTTGCATTGTATTCCACATTATATGTTTCACTGTTGAATCAATTAGTTTGCCTCACTAATCATTTTACATTTTTTTAATCACATATAGAGACTGATGAAGAATTTGTCGGGCCCTACAGATGGCAGCTGAATTTTAGAAGGGCCTGGGAGAACATTTCCAATGATCACATTCTAGAAGCCCAGTATTCACTCCCCAACACTAAAGGAATCAAGATCTATAACACCTAAGCTGGGTATGAGCAAAAAGATGAAAAAATATTTTTTAAAGATGAATTAGTCACCCCAGATTAACATTCTGTCATTATGTTCCCACATTTCATTCCTGTGCACTATAACATACCATAAAACTCATCCTCTGTTACTATGTGCTTGAAAAATGATTGCAGCTGCTGTAATTTTAAAGGAATTATTTGACTTTTTCTCATTGACATTATAGGGCTATATCAATTGATTTCACTAAAATGAGAGTTCTTCGGAAAACAAATATTAAAGTGCGGCGTATGAGCTCAAAGGATACAGAATGGCTGTGGTATTACAGAGGTGACCACAGCTGGTGTCAGTATGGAGACGAGGTGAGTTTTACATTAATGGTTAAGACCTGTGGACTGGACATTCTCATTTTAATTTAATTTATCCACTAATAATATCCAAGTGGGATATACATGATTTCACAGGAGACTTTTTCCTCATTTTGTCTGAACCATCGTTTTTCAAAAACAAAAGTGTGGTGGAAATGACAATAATGGTAATGACAGTGATGGAAATTGCTTATATATTTTGGCATAAAATGGCAGACTGCTTTATCTTGCTAAGGCTAAATGTTAGTTATCAGATTATGCATCCTAAGTACATCACATTTTGGGCATAATTTGGCTTTGAAATGTCCACATTAAAATGTTCTATGCACTACTACCAAATGAGTAATATATATAAATAAAATAACATATATTTACATATTCTTTGTTCATTAATATTTTATGATGGATCTGGAATATGATGGATTTTTCTATAGGATAATTTATATTGGGTATATTCGATCGAGTTTGGGACAAAAAAACAACAATAAAATCTATAAAATAAAGGCATTATAAACATTATAAAGTTTCCAAGACAATTTTGATGCAACTTTCATGTAACAAAAAAGTTGAAATAGTTTTTACATGAAAGAAGTATCTGTTGCTGAAGACAAAAAACATGAAAAGGGTGAAGGTTATAAGGTTATATGGATATATGGGGAAGTCGTGCCCTAATGGTTAGAGAGTCAGGCTCGTAACTCAAAGGTTGCAGGTTCGAGTCTCGTACCAGCAGGGATTGTAAGTTGGGGGGTGAATGGACCAGCGCTCTCTCCCCCTCTTCACTCACCATGACTGAGTGCCCCCCAAATGCTCCCCAACTGAAAGCCGCACAGAAAAAAAATTGCTGCCCATTGCTCTGGGTGTGTGTTCATGGTTTGTGTGTGTGCACTTTGGATGGGATAATGCAGAGCACTAATTCCGAGTATGGGTCACCATACTTGGCCCCATGTCACTTCACTTTTTTTTTCTATATACATCAACCAATTTAGTCAGACCCATTCAACATTTCTCACTTTCACGTTTAGTCTCTATGATTTATAGTTCGCTATATTTAGAAAATGGTGATAAAATATGGACCAGAATCAGAGTAACTGGGTCCTATACCAAGTCAGCTTGATAAGGTCGATAGCGTTGATAGAGAGTACGTATGGATTAGGTTGAATAGCTGTCAGCTTGTTAAATTTCAAGCCACAATTAGAATACCAATTTAGTCACATTACCAAGCAATGCGTTAAGTTAGTTTCATTCTTGTGTAAAAGTTGCATTAGCAATTAAAGAAAAACACTTAAAGCAAACAGATCAAGGCAGGTCCGACGTGTATGAATTTTTTTAGGTCCCAAATTTTTATCATTTCTCCTGTAGTCCCTTGTATAATAATTTTGGGGTATCATATGGTAGTGTTATTTTGTTTGCTATCCTCTATCCGCGCTTCACAAATTACAATCAATGAAACTACAGTGTCCTCCTGCCCCCACCTAGTACAAAAATATCAAAATTTATCTGATTCTGATCATTTTTATTGGTTGACTTTAAGATGTGTTATATTGGTTGCATTAATATGATTCCGAGTATATTTAATGAACTATCTGTTGATTGTATCTCTGTTCTATATGGCAAAGCCCGTCCAATGCAGAGACAGTAGGGTCCGACTAACTGAAGACACGGCTCTCAAACACCGTGGTTCAGTCAAGTTCACCACTGTTGACTCTACCCATATACCGAGTTAGCTTAAAGGTTGTGTTTTTGTATTCTCCCCACAACACAAAATACCAACTCGTTTTTTTTATCCTTCAATACCTGTTCCATGAAAAACAGGAAAGATCACGATCCATGACTGTCTATGTGTTTTCCCGAATGTTCAGAGAACTGTATCGATGTTGCTACAGACAGTCCTTAGCGCATGTTAGACGCCCAATGAAGAGAGGCCAATACCCCTAAATTGACCCATCTGAAATTGGAGGGCGGTACAATGAAGAGCATTGCTTGAACATATTTATGTTTTGCCTCTCTTAAGACCCCTTAAAATGAAGATTAAATCTAATCTAAAGATGAGATAGATAGAATAGATCGATGATCGGATCGTATCAATAGATAGATCGAATAAGATAGATAGATAG
Source organism: Sinocyclocheilus anophthalmus (assembly GCA_018155175.1). Taxonomy (NCBI): domain Eukaryota; kingdom Metazoa; phylum Chordata; class Actinopteri; order Cypriniformes; family Cyprinidae; genus Sinocyclocheilus; species Sinocyclocheilus anophthalmus. The sequence continues at coordinate 431,001 of JADLZN010009057.1, forward strand.
ATAGATAGATAAAGATAGAAGTCCACCGTGGGGGTGGGTGGAGGGGGGACACTACCCAGCGCCCATTCCGTTACTCAAAATAACGAAAAAAAAAACCAAAGTGTACCTTGTTTTCACTCCGAGAGGAACATTTCCTTGGAATACCTCCCAATTAAAAACCATTTTTGAGTTGAGGGAGGAGCCCTTCACTCAAATACAGCACTCCAAACTTGGAGTTACGGAGATCCCTGTACAGACCTTCAGAACCGGTAAAACTTTCTTCTTTGTTCTTTACAATTCACGTCTTTTTTTTGGCCATTAAGCGGACTTATAATGCCTATTACTGTAGCTCTGTACATTATATGAAGAATGTCACCTTTGAACAGGCGCTCTATATACTATTGATCAAGGCATATTTTATAGACTTGTCAATTGTACGTAGTAGTATTTGATCATTAGTGATAGCAAGACACGGTGCTTTTATGAGACTTTTTATCCCATTGTGTCTGTGTTGTTTCAAACGCAAGTTGAGATAATTGTTTGTGAAAGCAGGAAAAACGCATCAAGGAGCTTCAGTAATTTTTTTAAAAGCTGGTTTAAGCCTTTGGTCCCAGTTTGGACCAAGCAGGTTTATAGTTACCTAAATCTAAACCATACAAAGACTTTTGGTACGTTGGCGGAATTTTTTGGACTTTTTTGGTTACTTACTTACGAAATTTTTTAAACTTTTTTAAAAAAAAAAAAAGTATTAGTTTAACTTACTATTTTAATTTGGTTTAACTTGATTGACTAGAATCCCTTAAAAGCAACCTGAAATATAAAAAAGAACCCAACCACAAATAACTAACACCTTTCAGAATTAAAATTGACAATAAAAAAATCGTCCACGGAAAAACGTACAAATATATAAACATAATAGAATCTCATGCTACTAAAACGCACTGGGAAACAAATCTGGTGAAACGCCCGCTTAAAGGGAACCAAACCCCCTCTACCAGCCTTACCAGATGCCGACCTAGCAAACCAGGTTAGCTGTTTGTGTCCATCCTTTCTTTCAGCAGAACAGTTAAACTGCTTAAACATAAGGAAAGTATGCATAAATATATTTTAATCTAATTAGTAGATTTTGGTGGCTGGCAGATCCCTAAGAAAATGTAGTAATATAAGATTGTTATAATATTGTATTGTTAATGTTCATGGTTGCTGCTATGGCCGACTGATGTTGACGTTTTAAAAGGGTCTAATGCTGCTTTCAAGTTTTTCCTGTCTCTTTGGAGTTTAAAGCTGTTCTGACCTGATAATTCCTAAAAGTTGCATAATCTAAGTCCTGAAATCCAAAGGGATATTCTTTATAACAGTTAAGAGTCAACCACGCCTACCTAAAACACCTTGTTTAAACATGTCCCCACATGTCTACATCACGATGTGGGCAGATTTGCATAACGCCACCCAAATGTACACGCAAAGAAAGAAGACGTAACTTTAATTCTCGTTGTTGCCGCCGCCGCCTCGCGCCATTTTGTGAAGACGCTTTGTGTTTGTTGCGAAGCACCACTACTTTGTTGGCCTCTCCCAAAAGAGGACACGACTAGAATCATTGGTTAGTGTGTATTTCACCACTGTTCCAGACACTTCAACCCTATTCGCTTGTGCAGACGCATGTTTATCGGAGGTCAGACGGTTTCCTGATCCTGGTAAGTAAGACTACATGGCCGGCTGTTTCTGTACTGTAAGTACGTTTTTTTTATATATTTAAAGGATTTGCCACTGAAGATTCAAACACGAGTTTTGAGCAGTGAAGAGTAGCGATTGTTGTTTGTCATTTCTCCGATCACAAATCAGAATCAGATGCAACGCACTCGTAAAAGACGTATACAAATCTTATCTCAGTATTTATGTCTCCACTGGATGCAACAAATGCCCCATTTATAAATGGGTTTTAATGTTTTTGTCTCGTCGTGCAGCCGCATACCGGTCGGTACAAACGCATCACAGTATGATAAGGCGTACCCATCGTCCACACTTGATGCAGTCGGCCAATCACAACGCACTGGGATGCTTGCCAATCAGAAGCACAACCTCGCTTTTCAGAGACCGGGGGGATGAGCTTTGTAAAATCGACGCTTTCGAAAGCGGGGCCATAGAGGAGAACAATAATGTCATTCTGTTGAAATATGTTTTTTTTTTGAACCGTACCGCATAAACACATTTCGTTACACCAAATATACAAAATAATGTTTTTTTTTTTAGCAACATCATATGACCCCTTTAATCTGTGATGTCTTTTGAAATCAGGAAGCAACAATTTATTATTTTTGATAATGTACAATAAAAATAATGCAATAATTGTAACAAAATACAAATATTACATATCAAACGTTATGTATGGAAATTTGAACTCCAGTTTTTCAATGACCATGTAATTCTATATTTGATAGCAGTGTAATAAGCAGGATAGTGTACATTCAACTGCTAATTACTTTGATACAAAGCCTTCAGGGAGATACAACACGAAACCTGATCACCATGTAAGGGTTTAGTTTGTGATAATTATGGACTGAATGTACATTATCCCTTAATTCATGGCACTGACAACTGTATTTATGGCCACAGAGAGATTAAAGTCATCGTCACTGATCTTGATATTGTTTTTCAACAGGGAGGTTGTTCAGTCTCAAGTGCTGACATTGAGAAGTGTTACCAACAAAACCCAACAGCCATGAATTTCACTGTGAATGGTGACAGTTACACTCTGGATTTTGCAAGTATGTGAGCAAAAACATTTGACAGATTGCAAATGTCTTCTTTAGTCTCTAATATAAGGTGCCACATGATCTTTGGGTTAATAAACATGACTATCTTGAATCAAACTTTAAAATGCATTATGAAAGTAGTGATTTGAATATAATAAAAGATGCTGTTTTGTCTTTTTATTCAGAGATGAGTCAAGTTAACCAGAGAACAAAGGCCGAACGCAAGGTCAGGCGTGTGTAAAAGTAATAAGGATGGCTCAAGGTCTTGCAGAAGATGTTGGGTGGTATTCGAGATCCAAACAAGCAAATAAGAGTCGAATTTGGGATGGAAGTAAACAAAACGTTATTTAGTGATTTTGATTGATATGAATGTTAGTGATTATGATTTTGAATGTTTAATCATCTGGAATGATTGTATTATTTGGTAAACTGTCCATGGAAAATAGAATGTTCAGTAAGAGGTGGAAATAGACAGAAACAGCTTCTACAACGAGAGACTTTTTGGATTCATACGCTCCGGGCGACTAAAGTCCCCAGGAGTTAATGAAGAAATAGATTTTTTACCATTTTTGTAATCTGCATTATTGATGATGTACAATTCTATACCTACACTGTTATATGTACTAAGAGGCTAGTCTTAGCCACACCTACATATTAACCAGCTGTCTTTGATGATTCATTAATTAACACTAGTTTAAGAATACCTGTTTGAGCAATTGATGTGTGTCCTGAAGAAGGCTGTTTTGCCGAAACGCGTAGATCTACTATTAACTAGTTTAGCCCAGTTCATTAAAGGCTTTTTATCTTACAACGTGAGTGCCTTGGAAGTATTTCGTCTACATAATAAAATGCAGCATGTTTACATTACAATTTGCAATATGTACAATCAATCAATGTTGCATCAAATGACTAAATTATGATAAAACAATCATTTGAGTGATCCTGTTGTTACTGTGAGTTTTAATTACAAACTGAACTGTTTACTTAGAAGTAACAACATGCTATGCAAAGAGTCTGTAGTATCATATGCATGCCTTAATACTTGATGGGAAAAAAATTAAATAAAATGATAAATGTGGCCTTATTTAACTTACACACACACACAATTTCACACCGCTTCTTTGACCCAATAATAACATTTCTACAGAGTATTTTAATGAATTCCAATCACATGATCATTTTAATCACAAGTATGGTGTCTAACAGCATTTGGTGATAAAAGTTTTGTTATAAACATCTAAATTTATGCATTGTATGTATAATATACATATAGTTAATAATTTTCAGTAATTAACACGATTACAACTTGGGGGGAAATAAATCGATTTACTTATTGATTTTCCCCCCTCTTAAATATATCATAGTTCAGGCAAGTTCACGGTTTTGTTTTTGGTAAAAAAAAAGTAGGCCTACACTAAAAACATTAGGCTATTGGATGTGCTGGTAATTTTTGAACAATTGACATACATACTTTTCTCAAAAAGATTACTGAAATGGTAGCTAAGTGCCCCAAGGTTGAAGACACACCCAATAATATATTCACATTAGAGCAAAACGAAAAAGAAATGGGAATTTAACACAAGCAATTTAACACTCGCTTTAGGCACTGAAAGATTTTTAATTACCGCCTACTATAACGCATAGGCATCCAGTTTGTTCACATTGGTCATTCATAGTGAAGCTTGTTTTTGGAAATTTTTAATTCTGTCCTAGCAAAACATTCACTGTAAAAAAAATCTGTAACATTTACGGTAAAAAAAACGGCAGCTCTGGTTGCCGGAATTTTACAGTAAAAAATAAGGTAGCAACGTTTTAGGTTTTACAGTTTTACTTAATTTTACAGTTTAATACTGTAATGTCATAACTGTATAAGTTAATATTAAACACCCACCTATTGAAGTACTGAAATCTTTTTTGTACTTTTGTAATACACTGATAACCAGCAAATGCCGGTGGTGATGAGAAAGTCACATGATGTACCAAAGCCCATCACAAGCAGCTTTTTAAATAATAACATATATAGAAGGTGCACAGTGCCATTCACACAAACACTAACACCATCATGTCACCCACTTTGGGGGAACAAAAGTTGAAATAATGCAATAAATTTCAGTTTTTGTCATTTTTGTCAGTTTTATAATTTAATTTAACAACATTAGGTGTAACACAACCCTAATATACAAATGATAAGAAAAACTAAGAAGAAACATAGTTATTTCAATAAAAAAGCATCAAATTTGAAATGTAACACTGGGAATTCTGGGAATGTCAATTTAACGGTTATTCACTGTAAATTATAAGGTATTTTTCACTTCCAAAAAACAGTATACTACCGTGAAATTAATGTCCAATACAGTTTTTCACCTTATATAGTAGGGGAATTTACCTTTAACCATTTAACAGGTTTTTACTGTAGTCTTTTAACAGTCTTTTAAACGTTAAATTTACCGGTCATTTTTACAGTGTTTCGCAGAATGTTTATTGATCAAATACATTTTTTAGGTTTTAATCTACTATCGATGTATAACCAGGGTCAGAACTATATTGTGAAGTAGACTATCGATGTGTTACATTAATATTTCACGACTTACTTAAGACAATCCGAAAAGCGTCCAAGAACACTAAGGGCTTGGTCGTGGCGTCCTTTCTTAAAATGTCGCCGTTTTAATGTGGTAATAACTGATAATAACTGCTAATTGAAACTGTATGTCGAATCTCGATCATTACATTTCTTTCTATGAAGCCCTTAATGGTAGAGGGTCGCATTCCCCCGCGGGACCCGACCATATTTCTTTGCGCTGCAGACACATCCCAAATGCAGTAAGCTGTCGGACTACCCGGGTGTAATTTGAACGGGAGCGGGCGGTCTAACAATATCCCGTTCCCGACATCCATTCAGAACAGCATATCTGTGCTTTATTCTTATTGTCCACCAGTACAGCCTGCACTTGGACTGTTATGCACGCGCTGCACACATGCTTTCTGCGTCACGCATTTTATTTGTGGGGTCTGTGCACAGCATGTGCATAACGATGCTCAGAGCAGGCTGTACCGGTGGTAAATATACGGCCCTCAGACAGAACAGGCAGGTTGTCGATGAGTGACAGAGCAGAATAAGGATGGAGCAAAGTGTGGACGAGCGGTCCTTTTTTATATTTTGGTTTTGTTTAGCCTGTAATTTTAAATGAAGTGTGGTATTTATTTATTTTCTCTACAACCCTTTCCTACTAATGTTCACAGAAAATTCACCACAATTTGTATTTTGTACAAGACAATAAAAAATAGCTATGTCTATTTTTTGGACACCTACATTTAATTTTCCTCTCTGCGCAACACGTGTTTTCTATTTGTTGAAAACGTTAAAACGAATGTATCCCTGCAAAATTGAATAACAATAAGAATACATACCCACTGCTCCGGGTTGTGTGTTCCCGGTGTGTGTGTTTTCACGCGTGTGTGTGCACTTGGATGGGAAATGCAAAGCATAATTCAAGTATGGTCCCAATGCTTGGGTCACACATGTCACGTCACTTTCACTTAAAATTTTTGTACAACATTTTTATTTTCCCTGTTCCCCTTTTTTTCTGTTCTAAAATGTTACAAAACAATTTTGCCTTAATATAACATAAAATTCAGTCAGTCATAAATTCAAGCCTGACAACAAATAAAATAACAATACAATTTTGGTGCCGACTACACGTTTATTTGTTACCCTCTCTCTTTCTTTAAGGAGCATCGGAAATTTAAAGGGTCCAGAGACTGTTGCTAAAAAAACATCTTTGTGTATTTGGTGTAATGAAATGGGTTTATGCGGTTTAAGGTTCAAAAAACCTTACATTATTTTCCACATACTGTACATATTGTTTCTCGTCGTCTATGCCCCGCCTTCTGAAACGCGTTGATTTTTACAAAGCTCATCGTCTGAAAAAGCGAAGTGTGCTCTGATTGGCCAGCTATCCAGTGCTTTGTGATTTGCCGAATACCTCAAGCGTGTGACGGAGATGTTACGCCCATACCATACTGTGATGATGCCCTGTCAAGCCGGAGCGACGATTCAAAAACATGAAAACACATTATAAACCAGGCATTTGTTGCATCCAGTGGGGACATATTACTGATTATAACGACTTATACTGTCATTTTACGCGTTGTGTTGCATCGCGCCGCATAAACATAAAACTCTGTCTGCGTTTGTGATCGGAGAATGACAAACAACAAGCCCTACTCTACACTGACTATAAAATATAAAAACTCTTTAAATATATATATATAAAAAAAACTTACTTACAGTCTTGAGTCAGAACAGCCGGCATTGTAGTCTACTCTCACAGGATCAGGAAACAGTCCTCAATAAAGTGTGCTGCACACATCTGAATATTTGGGTTGAAAGGTTCTGGAACAGTGTTGTAAATACAAAATAACCACTGATTTCTAGTTGTGTCCATTCTTGGAAGGCTAAACAAAGTAGTTTCGCTTTCACAACGACGCAGCGTCACACACGGTGGCCTAAAGTGAGCGGAGGCCGTGGGCTAGAGTGAGCAGAGGCGGCGGATCTGACGAAGGAGCGTCCGATGGCTTGGGCAACCACATGTGACGACCCCGGGCCTGACTCCGCTTCGTCCTCGGTGAAAGCCAATCCGGCGATCCACACCGAAGTTGTTGTATTTCCTCAGCAACCAGCACGGATCGCTCTAGGTATGACGAAGCGGATATTGTCCTCTTTTGGAAGACCAAACAATTAAAGTAGTTTCGCTTTCACAACGAAGACACACACAGCGTCTTCACGACATGGCGGCGCAACAACAATACTACAGCGAGAATAAAAGTTACGCCTTCTTTCTTTGCGTGAACATTTGGGCGGCGTTATGCAAATCTTCCCACATAGTGAGGTAGACATGTGGGGGCGTGTTAGAACGAGCAGTTTTAGGTAAGTGTTGCTGACTCTTAACTTTTATAAAGAATATCTCTTTGGATTGAGACGTTAGAGTCTTTGCAACTTTACAGATCTTCTTTATGCACCACGAAAAGGGTTTTTTTTTTTTGTAAACTGCCAAAGAGAAAGGACGATTTTAATCAAATCATATGACCCCTTTAAATGTGAGATTCTGTAAACGATATCTAAATTTAGCAGGAACGGTCGGGTCAGGAAGAAAATTATTCTAAGCGGACAGTGGGTGAACAAAGAGTGAATATATAGTGGGAGCGGGTGGGTGTGGAATAGAACCTTGCGGGAGCGGGACTTAAAAAACAGTCCCGCGCAGACCTCTACTTAATGGTTTCATAACATTGAGCTCAAAGCTCATGTTTACACTGTTACCATTCCGAGAGGATTTTCCAACATATTTTAAATTGTATTAGCCTAATTTAGCTTGAGATGGAACTATGCCGTTTACTAATACTTTAAAAGTGTTTATTACGTTTGAAATATAAATATTTATCTTACAAAACTCTGGATTCGCTACAGGGGGCTTTTAATATCATCCCCCGGATCCGTCTGCGGCACTTTTTATTAATAAGGCGCCAGCTTTTATTTGACGACTTGTGGACGGTTCACGGCAACACACGCTGACTGTCAAGGATTAGAGCTTGGAATAGCCCAGGACATTTTTAATATAACTCCGCTGGTTCTCAAAAGAAGAGAGTCATATCCACCTAGGATCGTCGGGGTAAGGTAAAACATCCTAATTTTTCATTTTTGGGTGAGACTAACCCTTTAATAGCCTCTGGTTTGACTCTATTCACAAATGCCGAAAGAAGTACGTGTAAATTGTTTGTACTTCCATTCTTATGAAAGTTTTTTTTGCATTGAAAGCCATATTGATCTTGGAATGGGTTTACAAAAGTTCATATCGGACGTTACCCCTGTTTACCCTCGTTAAGCCTTATAACAGCTTAGGGGCGTTGTTAGGTACAACGCGAAGCTCGAACCACGGCTTCTTGGGGCTTATTGCCTTAATCAACTATACTCTGAGACAAAAATTATAAGTGGCATTGCTAAATGTAAAAATGCTTTATTCTTGTAGTGCCACAGTATTTACACTCTTCAGGAAGTCACCTTACAAAATTATGTATAAATTGTTTGTAAAAACTTTCTTGTGTAAATTGAATGTGTAGTTTAGGTAAGATTTTTTTATTTTTTGCAAATACATGTAAAGATTTTCAAAATATATACTGCATTTGTGTGTCTTTATATATACAAAATAAATATACACAGAACACACACATATATTGTCTGCCAAACCAAACTTTATTTTGTATCGATTAATCTTTCACACACATATACATACATTTTATATATATATATATATTAGTAACACCTTTTATTTCACAATTATGACTTTTTTTTCTAAGAATTGCAAGTTTATATCTCACAATTCTGAATTTTTTTTCTCAGAATTGTGAGTTTATATCATGCAATTCTGACTTTGTAACTCTCAATTGTGAGTTTATATCATGCAGTTCTGAGAATTGTGATATAAACTTGCAATTGCGAGTTATGAATTCAGAATTGTGAGATATAAACTGAAAAAAGGCCTGAATGTGAGATAAAAATGACCTTTTTTATATTTGTATTCCGAAATAAGCTTCCATTTATTTCGTAGTCAAGAAAAATAGTTACGTCTCAAAATATTATCAAATGGATTGCTTCTTTAAAATAAAATAAAATTAAATATTGGTATTGCATTCAAATAAATACTGTTCTCTTATCGCAGTACATCGTCACATGCTTGCTGGCAATTCAAAGACATGGATGGTCAATGGAAGGACTATATTAAAGTAAATAAACCTTGACAAAACTCATTTTTATATAAATGTATTATTAATATTTTAAGTGATGGTTGCAGAAGTTGTTAGGTGGTCTCTTGAGTGTTTATTAGGTGGTATCTTGCTAGTGAATTAATTCTATAACTGTATCCAGGTGATTTATTCAGAAAAATAAACATCAGTTTACAAAAATATGTCTAATGCGGCTTTCATGCTGTATTCTGTATTCTTGCACAACAACACTACGACAGTCATGCCTTTTGTGTTCTGCGTCAGAAACTTGGACGTTGTCTTTGTGTAGGGTGGTTCTTGGGGATGTTGCAGTGTGTCAAGTCAAGATATTGAAGCGCAGTACCAGCAGGACTCCACTGGGATAATGCGTTTCAGAGCGGGCAGATTCAGCTGAGCTAGACTTCTCAGGCGTGTGAATGCACAGACTAACAGAAATACAAGTTATTTAGTACAAATTACTTTAAGTCACTTGAGTTTTGTTGCAGACCTGACCCAGACCAACCTGTCCACTAACACCACGAGATCTGTACACCGCCTTTAGCAATAAGACCTCACCTGCCTCTTTTTATGTTTACTTTAATATTTACTTGTAGCTTTATGTGAATGATCTCAGGATGCACAATGTCAGCTGGCCATTCTCAGAAAATGTGATACAAAATATCAAAATGATGTTCACTTTGTCCATGCTAACCCACGTGCCTATATTGTTTTATTAAATGCCATAAAAAGTGGTTCTCGTGGTGATTATGTTCTTGAAACGGTGTTGTTCCTATATTTCTGTTTATTCAACAACTGACCAAAATTTGCTAAAATAATTTTCTTCACATACAAATAAAGATGACTCTCATGAAGAACAAGTCCAGGTCACTTTTAACAAATTGCACCATTATCTTCATGACAATGAAGCATAGTAGCACACCCTTCCAAATTAATGTTTTTTAATTAAATAATAAATACAACTATGGTTTCTAATCATTTTTATCACTTAATTTAAATTATGGAAACAATGTCAATTTTAAAAGTCTTAAAATAGGTTACTATTAGGCTTTTCTAATACAGTATATGTATATAAAATGGGAAATATGACCTGCACTTTTCTAGACAGACTACATTAGATGAATATTTGCAATGTCAGTCTGATGAATTGAATAATTGAATAGATTGAATCAGTAAAGACTAGCTAGCTGTGGACTGTTACTGTTTTTCCCCCTATTCTACTCAAAACATTTTCATAAAGTAAAATGACGCATAGGTCAAGATGCTTCTTGTACTGTTAATGCTCCGTGGGTGCCATAATGCGTCAATAACATCCTCTCTGCTTAAATAATACAGCACATTTACATTTATTCATTTTAGCAGACGCTTTTATCCAAACGACTTACAATTGGGGGATACCAAAGCGATTCTTCTTAAGAGAGGCAAACAGACACAAAAAGTGGTTGTAATACCAAGTTCTTAGAAATTTTTCAAATAAGTACAAGCTAAAGAGAAGGAATAAATAAAGAGAGTTTTTTTTAATTTTTTTTTTAAGTCAAGTAGCTTCGAAAGAGATGATTTTTCAGCTGTCGCTTGAAAATTGTCAGGGATTCACCATTCCGGATAGGGGTGGGAAGATCGATCCAGCAGCCAGGAGTGGTGAACGAGAAAGTTCTGGAAAGTGATTTTGAGCCTCTATGTGATGGTACCACGAGGCGTCGCTCACTATCGGATCTCAGACTTCTGTAGGGGATGTAGATTCGTAGTAGTGAGTGGAAGTAGGCGGTTGCTGAGCCTGTGGCTGTTCTATATGTAAGCATCAATGTCTTGAACTTGATTCTGGCCGCAACCGGTAGCCAGTGCAAGGTGATGAAGAGAGGTGTAACATGGGCTCTTTTGGGCTCGTTGAAGACCAGTCGTGCCGCTGCCTTCTGATTCATTTGTAGAGGTTTGATTGTGCTTTATGGAAGTCCAGCCAGAAGAGCATTGAAATAGTCCATCCTAGAAGTGACAAGGGCCTGGACAAGACGTTGTGTTGCATGCTCTGTTAGAAAGGGCCTGATTTTTCTGATGTTTTGCAATGCAAACCTGCAAGATCGAGCTTTTTTTTGCAATGTGGTCTTTGAAGGTCAGCTGCTCATCAAAGTTTACACCAAGATTTCTGACCGAAGTTGTTGGGGTAATTGTAGAAGAACCTAGCTCTATGGAAAAATTATACTGTAGAGTTGGAGTGGCAGGGAGGTCAAGAAGCTCAGTCTTTGCCAGGTTGAGCGGTAGGTGATTTCTTCATCCATTCTTTCATTTCATCTTTCATCTTTTCATCCATAATAACAAGAATAATAAGAAATGACTGACGTGAAAAGGTATTACCCTTTAAATAATCAATTTATTTGATTCCAAAAATCACCATCTTTCCATCCACCCAGTTCACTTTTTTTAAATTAAAACAATCCAAATATTTTATCTACATTAATCGAGACTATTTGAGAACTGCATGTAGTGAAACACTCATACAGAAAGTTCTTTTCACAATCTCCATCACAGACCTGTTATTGCACAACTCTCAACATAAGGCCTCTCATTCATAAGACCGGGAAAAGCATTCCCTTTGAATAAAACCTGTCTGGATATTAAAGATTCTCCTCAGGAAAGTGATTCGCTTGCAACAGTATTAAAAAAAAGAAGAAAAAAAAGTGGCAGTTCACCTCTATTTACTGTACACTTCATTCATGTTTTGTTTTTCTTCAGAAATAATACACATTTTGGTGATTTGCTGTGTTGCAGTGGTCTGTTTGGTCATGATATAGAATCACATGATAAGGAATTCAATTGGTCACTTCCTACAACAGGAAACTGCCCATATAAAGTGGACCTAATGTAATGATCCGTAACGTCCCCAAGAAACACAACATTACAAGATAATACAGACTGAACAAACACAGGGTAGGAAGTAACAGCAGAGAACCAAAAGGGAAGCAAATGTATCAGGCTTCATTCATGAAACGCATACTTCTGTTACAACTTGGTTGTATACAATATGCTACAATTTACCATTTATAGCTGCAATTTATCCAAATAACTATAGGAAACGCATTTTATCGCCAAACCTAAATGTGCAAACTGTATATTTTGCATAAATTGCTTTCTGCATTGACAATTAAGCTAATTTTCCATCAATTCTCATTATGAAAAAAAAACCCTCTCAAAGTCTGATCAATCTTAATTTTGAAAAATTGAATGACAATGTATTCTTTCAGTATCCTAGCAAAAAAATGACATACAAGTTTTAAAGTAGTTTAAAGGGATAGTTCACCCAAAAAATTAAAATTTGCTATTTTATATCTGCTTACCCCCAGGGCATCCAAGATGTAGGAGACTTTGTTTCTTCAGTAGAACACAAAAAAAGATTTTTAACTCAAACCGTTGCAGTCTGTCAATCTTATAATGGAGGTGAATGGGAATCACGGTTTTGAGAGTCATAAAACATACACAAACAAAACCTATTTAAACCCTGCGGCTTGTGACGATACATTGATGTGTAAAAACAAAACGATCGGTCTGTGCAAGAAAATGAACAGTATTTATATATTATTTTTACCTCTGATTCATGCAATGTCTAACTGTCCCTGAGAGTGTTTCTCAACCGGCCGCTCCTGACATTTCTTCTTCTTGCTTTACGGCGGATCGCAGACTTTTAAGTGCAATACCGCCACCTATCTCTCAAATGGACCTTTGACACTCCTAATTGAGATTCTAGATAGAGTGTCAATGGTCCATTTGAAAGATAGGTGGCGGTAATGCACTTATAAGTCTGTGATCCGCAGTGAAGCAAGAAGAAGACTCCTCACGCGCCTGCTGTTGAGAACGAACGCGCTCAGGAGGACGCACCGTTGCTCAGGACAGTTCGAACAGTTCGGACATCAGAGGTAAAAAACCTATTAAATACGGGAGGGGGGGGGGGAGTGGGGGGGGGGGGTTCATTTCTTGCACAGCCAATTGTTTCGTGTCTTAGGACATCAATGTATCGTCACGAGCCGCATGGTTTAATTTGGTTTTGTTTGTGTAGTTTTTTTTTTTTTTACTCTCAAAGCCGTGATTTCCATCCACTTTCATTATATGACTGAAAGACTGCAACGGTTTTAGTTAAAAATCTTCGTTTGTGTTCTAACGAAGAAACAAAGTCACCTACATCTTGCCCTGGGGGTAAGCAGATAAACATCAAAAATGTCATTTTTGGGTGAACTATCCTTTAAGTATGAGCTAAATCTTACTAGTATACTTTGCAGTAATGCATATTTATTTATTATTAAGCACATTTGACTGTCTTTTAAAATATGACTCTTTATCCGAGAGAGTTTAAAAAGCAAGAAATTTACAAAGAATCTGCTAGGTGTTTCATGAATGAAGCTCATGGATTCTGTTTTACACAAACTCACTTTAAAGTACTGACCCAACAACATCTCAAAACCTACATGTTTTAATATAATTTTTAGCTCCATTACATTTAGTGCACCTACAGTATGAAGACAGTGTCCTTCCTTTAAGATATTTTACCTCAGTGGATCATGTATCAGTATGAAACTCGAACAATAATCACCAGATACAGTATATACACAATTATAAAAACACTCATTCCGGCCCAAACTATGGACTACACCACCTCTTCCTTTACTTATCGCATGATAAAGACTTCCTTTTGCCAGACACCATCAGCAAAACAGCAAATCCTGAGGCCATCGATGCCGTTAGCTCTGGTAGACGAAGTCGGCTCATTCAGGCGAGAGGGGAACATGAGGCTCAAGCAATAAGGAATTGAAACCAAAAGTGCTTGAGTTTGTTACTCCTTTTGTATCTTCTGGGCCACATGCCAAGTCCAACGATACAACGAATGCAAGGCATCCACCAACTGAAGCAGCTTTCAGTGAAAGAGCCCAAGCTTTCTGTGAAACATGATGTTTGTTTGGTGCCGTCGATTCACTCAAAAAGATAAGTGCACCATTGAAAGGGCTAAAAAAAAAAAGAAAAAAGAAAACAAACCAGATTAACTTTTAAACACTGTCTTTCAAGGACACCGTGTCCAACCATTCAACCAAATTTTGACTGTCATCGTCACTGCTGATGTTGTTTCGTTTTGATTCCCACACAAGGGGGAACGCGAACGAAAGGCAAATGTTTTATCCGAAGAGGTCCTTAAGATCGTTGTTGACTGAAGCGCTTTGCTTCATCACCCCAGCGTTGATTGTTGAAGAGGCCACAGGTTGCGAGAAGTTCTGAGGGTTGAAGAACGGGTTTGCTTGCATTCCAAAACCACCTTGAACTCCCGTCATCCCCATCGGAGTCGCCTGCATGGGTGCAGTCTGGCCTGTACCAAACTGACTGAGCCACGGGGAAGGTGCAGTGGCTACTGGGGCCGGTTTAGGGGCCATTTGGTTCATGCTGATTTTGGGTTTGCTAGAAGCGAAGAGGGAGTCTAGGGCGGACATGTCATTGGGCTTGCTGGGTTGGTTTTGGTTCTGGGTGAGGGCACTGAAATTTGGAGTGCTGGTAGTGGTGGCCATGCCTCCGTAGAGGCCTGGAGCAGCGGGTCTCATGCCCATTCCCATACCTCCCGGCTGGAATCCCATGGGTGAGTTGAAACCATTGCTGACGCCCATGGTGCCCATTCCACCCATGGTGGGTCCAGCTGGGAAGGTAGAGGATATCGTGCCGCCCTGCATGGGCATCGTCCTGGTCCCAGAGTTCAAAGAGAGGTTGTTCAGAGATGTCATGTTGTTCAGAAGACTGCTGGTCAGATCCTTTGCCTTGAACAATAAAAGTCAATAAAACAAATATATTTTTTAAAATTTACACACAAAAAAAAAATCTTTAGTTATAGTACATAACGCGATTCATTTACTTGGTGAGCATAACCGTTTTTTTACGAGCTCTGTGACAACCGTCAAAGGCTTATATATATATATATACCTTAAAAGTTCTCAGAGGTGCAACAGCGCGTCCATATATATGTTTTCGATGCAGAGTGCAAATAGCTGTGCATTTATTTGTGTTTTTAACTCAATGGGAGCGAAATGAAACTGTCTGAACACGAAGCTGTGTGTGTTGTCTTTCTCCCCTCTTCCCCCTCCGCTGCGCACCACGCCCACTTTTTTTTAGCATTTTTTCCACTGTGTGAGCACACATGCTGAAACATTTGTGTCATGACACTTAAGGTCAGGAATTGGATACTTGTTGTAAAATTAAAAATTTCAATTCCGCCTATCAATTCCTGTGCGCATCTTCTTCTTTTTTTAGGTGGCGAAAAGGGGCTGTTAAAAATTTATTTGTCTTTGAATCATTCATTCAAGAGATTTATTGAAAAACACTGATTCATACAGTAATGAAACAAGTAAATCTTGAATGAGTCATTGAATCATTCCTTCATAAATTTTGTTTAGAGTTTGTTAGGCTGTCTAATATTTTTTCGTCAGAATGTACTACAACCTCAAAAAAAAAAAAAAAAAACCAAATGTTTACAATGTCTTAAACTATATGACCTACAACCAAATGCACTTTTTAAGAATCTACAAATGATTTTTATAAAAATTAATATAATGTATAATATTTTTAGTAGTGCTGTCAAACGATTAAGCGTGATTAATCGCATCCAAAATAAGTTTGTTTACACAATATATGTGAGTACTGTGTATATTTACTATGTATATATAAATCAAACACTGCCTGTATATATTTAGACAAATATGTTATGTTTATATCATATATTATGTATAAGGGTAAAATATAGAATAGAATAGATAAATGTATATCCAGGTAATATTTTCTATATCAATATATACTGGGTGTATTAAATACACGCATAAATATACACAGTACACATTCACTAATAGAACACAAATATATTATATAAGTATTATATATTACTGTATTATATAAACAAAACTTTAATTTGGACCTATTGATTGCATTAATCGTTTGCCAGCACTAATTATATATAATGTTTGTTATTATTTAATAATGACAAGTTTTAGAAGTGTTCCCATTTGTCTTGTTTAATATAACCTTGCCTTGAACGCATAAACTAGTTACAGCTTGATGAAAAAAAAAAAAGTTCTTTCCTTCTGACTGCCATTTTCAGCTGCATTGCTTTCTGTAAGCACTTTTTAACAAGAATTCTCGATATACGCAGAAGCAACCACCATCAACACACTTTGATTTGAAGCAACATAAGTGAAAATCAGGAGGGGAGGGAGGTATGTACTATTTTTAACCATAAAGATTGAAAAATACGCAAGCAATAAAATTATTAACAGACATTAATTTAGTCCATATAAAACATACATTTAAGAAATGTCGCGATTTAATTACAAAAGCTTTTTAAGTGCAGGGAGACTGGCTTGATTTTTCTTTGCAAAAAGAGAAAAAAAAAAAGAGAAAAAAAAGAAAAAAAACCAAGCTGTTTAAAAGTCAAGCGTAGTACTTCAACCAGCAAAATGTGACTCTCCAATTCTCATAAAGATTCTGTTATCACTGGTTTTTCTGTAAGACATACAGTCTTTGTGATGCATGTAATAGCATTTTCCCATTTAGAGGTCTCAAGTACACAGGACTCTTTGTATTCATGTAGTCATGCAATGAGTGAACAACATTGTAACACTAATGGTTTCAAGCACAAGGCTAGGACTTCTACCATAAGATAGCTGCTGTCTTTTAGCCAGTTCTGAATTTTTTAATGATGAAAGCGCTAACAATTATGTGTGTATCCGTCTCTATATATTGTAGCTTACTATTTATGTTGCTACTGGTAAATGACATCAGAGATTGATATTAGGCATTTTGGCTTTTTTATTGAAAGGCAAGGTTAGCTCGGGTCAAGCAGAATAACCCCAAGTAAAATTAATGATATTAATAAGCCAAAAAGCATACTATTAATTACATTAAGATTGTATTATTTGTCATTGTAAGGTACAGATACAATGACAAATAATACAAAGTGAATGCTGGTGTGAATATGAGATATGGTACCTATTACCAGAAAAGTTTATCTGGTAATTTCACTGCAAAAATTAATTCCATGTGTGAAAGTGACAATAGGTTTCCCATGATACCTTTGTACAGTGTATGTGTTACCTGAGGTGTCATTGTGGCTGGTTTGACACTCTGTGGAGCAAGCGGCTGCTGGCTTCTTAGTTTGGCAGCCTGTTCCTGTTCTTTAGCCAAACGCTGCTTTTCTTCCAGGGTGAGAGACACCTGAACATTACCCCAAACAACAGTTAGTACATCAACCACGTCTAATGTCAACAACCATCTCAGCTTCATCAGAAAAACACGTAGTTAAGCAATGCAATCCCAAAATATTCTAAATCATTAAGATGTACTCACTCGTGAGGGTTGTGAAACGGTTGATGAGTTACCGTTCTCTTTACCATTCACACCTGCACTTCCTGAACTGCCACCAAAGATCTCATCAATCTATAAGAAAGCAAAGAAAAACACTCAATTACAGTTAATTCGGTGTGGCAACATTTCAAAACTGTGGACTGGTTGCGGGATATTAAACGGGTGCATTTACATCTCTGACTTGTGTGGCTGGGCTGGGTGTGTTCTTAGTCTCATCTGATTGGTTCATCTGGTTTATGTTTAAACTCCTGAAAAAGACACAATACTTATTAATCATACGTCAACAACTGTTTGTATGGATAATGTTCTCTCTTTCTTTCCATGTGTAAATACTAGAATTAGTGCATTAACACAAGCGATTAATTTTTCCAGTTTAACGGCATTAAAAATATTTAACGCAGTTAATGCTGGGGTGGAGCTAGGGTTCACAACTGCTGCTTCAGTCTCTTTTTCTTGAGAAGAATTGCATTTATTTACATCAAACAGGAGACTTTTCAGACGCACACTCCACTTCACCTCAGCGCCAGGCACTAGACAAACAAGTGCGGAAACGGTACAGGTGACGAGGGAGCTTCAGTAGAACAACAGTGAAATGAATGTCAGTCAACATGTCCTTAAAATAATTTTCCTGTCCTGTCACATTAACTGTATCCTGTATCATTTTCCAAATAAAGCAGCAACTAATGAAGACACAGCAATGCGTGCAGATCCACGTCACGTCAGCAGCACACCGCTCTTAAAGGAAGACAGCAACCAAATAACCTAATCCCCCACTCTGTGAGTCTAGATAATCAAAGAACAAAAGAAAAACGATGAAAAGATAACTTTGTCGTCTTTAGAGGATTCCTCTATTTTTATTTTTTGACAACTTTAACTCAATTTCGTATTGCTGAAGGGCACAAGCATTACATTTAGTTATAATGGGTTTTAAAGGGGGTCATATGATGCAATTTAAATGTTCCCTTTCTCTTTGGAGTGTTACAAGCTCTTGTGCATAAAGAATATCTGTAAAGTTGCAAAGTCTAAAGTCTCAAATCCAAATATATATTCTTTATAAAATTTAAGAGTCATCCACGCCTACCTAAAACGGCTCGTTCTCACACGCCCCCACATACCTACGTCAATATCTGGGAAAATTAGCATAACGCCGGCCAAATGTTCACGCAAAGAAAAAAGGAGTAACTTTATCTCACTGTATTATTGTTGTGTGCCTCCCCGCCGCCCATGTTCAGTAAGCGCTTGTGTCGGTTAAAAGCGAAACGACTTGGTTGGTCTTCCATAAGAGACGATATTCAGATTCGTCATGCCTAGAGCTGATCCTGCGGCTGGTCCGCTGAGTAATACATCCACTTCGCACTGTGGATCGCCGGATCCGGCTTTCACCGTGAACTAGCATAGTCCTCCGGGGGTCGCACATGTGACCTTTCGTCGAATCGCTGGGAAAGAAACAAAAAAAAAAAAAAACCAGCGCCGTTCTCAGCCCGCCCACCTCCTCATCCCTGAAGGCCGCGTTGTTGTGAAAGCTTAACTACTTTGTTTGGCCTTCCAAAAAGGACACGACTAGAAATCAGTGATTAATTTGTATTTACAACACTGTTCCAGAACATTTTATCCCAAATATTCAGATGTGTCCAGCGCATTTTAATGAGGACTGTTTCCTGATCCTAGTAGACTACAATGCCGGCTGTTCTGACTCATAGTCTGTAAGTACATTTTTTATATTTAAAAAATTTGCCACTGAGGATTCAGAGGCGAGTTTTTTGGGCAGTGTAGAGTAAGACTTGTTGTTTGTCATTTCTCCGATCAAAAAAGCAGACATGTTTTTATGCTTACGCAGCGCGATGCAACCAATGCATAAAAAGACAGTAAATCATTATAATCCGTTATTATGTCCCCATTGGATGCAACAAATGCCTGGTTTGTAATGTGTTTTAATGTTTTTGTCTCGTCGCGCCGGCCGGACAGGGCATCACAGTATTTAAGGGGCGTAACATTTCCGCACAGACACAAGACGCTTGAGGTATTCGCCAATCACAATGCACTGGGGGGGGAATCGCTGCCAATCAATCAACACGTTTCAGAAGGCGGGGCATAGATGAGAAACAATCATGTACAGTATGTGGAAAATAATTTGTTTTTTAACCTTAAACCGCATAAATTTCATTACACCAAATAATGTATTTTTAGCCACATCAGAGGACCCCTTTAAGTGATGATTGTTTTAAGTTAACTTAAATTAGAAGTTATTTTTTTAAGTCTAATGTTCAAATTAATAGCTCTCAATTATAATGTAATGTTAAATGGCTATAGTCAATTGTTAAATATTAGGAAAAAAGAACAATTTCCTAGAAACATCAGTAGTATTGGTATAAGTGATACTCGCCTTCAGTCATAAAAAAAAAGATGTCATTAAAAATGTACTGTCTTTATGTTGTTTCTACTTTAATTTGAAGATTGAATGTGAAATTACTGCAATATAGAAGTATATTTTAAAACTTTAATGTTAGGTGTGATTAATCACGATTAATTTCAGAAAAGTGTGTGATTAGTTTTTTTTTATCGATTGACAGCACTACTATAATTATGAGTTTATATCTATCAGACAGCCTGTTTTAAGTGGGCAGAGTAAGTTGCAGTGTGGACCAGGCTTAATGATGGAAATAGTCCACTTAATTGGTTTATATGACGTTGCTAAACATAATACCATATTTGGTGTATGAATGTGTTTATGCGGTGTTAAAGTTCAAAACACATTATTTTCCACATACTGTAACATTATTTTTTCTCCTCTATGCCCCACCTTTCTGAAAACCGTCGATCTTTACAAAGCTCATCGGTCTGAAAAGCGCGGTGTGCTCTGATTGGCCGGCTATCTAGTGCATTGTGATTGGCTGAATTACTCAAGCGTGTGACAGAAATGTTACGTCCCTTACCATACTGTTGATGCCGTGTCCCGGAGCGACGAGACAAAAACAATAAAACTACTACTGATTATAATGACTTATAACTGTCGGTTTAAATGCGCAGTGCGTTGCATCTACACCGCGTAAACATAAACCATGTTGCATTTGTGAGTTTAGAAATGACAAACACAAGCGCTACGCTACACTGCTCCAAAACCTCGCGTTTGGAATCCATTGCAAATCCTTTAAATATTTAAACTCTACCTGCGTTACAGAACAGCCGCATTGTAGTCTTACTCTCCCAGGTTCAGGAAAAAACCGTCCTCCGTAAAATGGTTTGCCATACCGAATATTTGGGTTGAACTGGTTCGTGGAACTGTGTTGTAACTACAACTTAACCACTGATTTATAGTCATGTCCATTTTTGGAAGACCAAAAAAAGTAGTTTAGCTTTCACAACGAAAAACACAAAGCGTCTCCATGCCCACGGCGGCAGCAAACACACATACTACAAGCAAAACATAAAGTAGCGCCTTCTTTCTTCGCGTAACATTTGGCTGTTTTATGCAAATCTTCGCCACAATCTTCCACACGTGACTAGACCTGGGGGGGGTGTTGAACGAGGGCGTTTGGGCGTCCTGCTTAGTCCTTAACTTTTATAAAGAATATCTCTTTGTTTTTGAGACTTTAGTATTTGCAACTTTAGGATCTTATCTATTCACAACAGCTTGTAACACCAAAGAGAAAAAAAAACTTGAAATCGCATCATATGACAACTTTAACAGACAGCAATAATCTAAGAATGGTGACACAAACTCATGTAGAATCGTTTTGCAGCAACTCGATGCAAACAATCTTTTTTTATTAATAAAACTGCATTTTAAGAAGGAATAAACACAATGAACAGAGAAATAACTGAAATGGAACCTTTGCTGCTCCTGCATGATGTGCAACTGCTCTAATTTGGTCTTATGCTCCGCCTCCATGCGAGTCATCATTTCCCTGATCACAGCCATGAAAGAGGTAAACTGAAACACAGAGACACAAAACAGTTTTAAAATGTGTGAACAATCTATACAACTGAGCTGAAGTGACACTGAATCAAGTTCATATTCTGTGGATGAACAAGAACAGTTTATGTGTAGAGAGAATGTGTGTTCTCACCTGGCTACGGTTGGTTGATGTTTTTTTTTTTTTTTTTTTTTTTTTATCAATACTAAGTGAACCAGATTGAGGTACACTCTTCCCCAGGTGCCTTTTGTGGATTCCCAGGTCTTATGGGGGGGGTGAAAGTGCACTGGTAGATGCCCTAAAAATATTTCAAATAGGAATAACAAGACACTGACAGACGTTGTAGGACTACTATATAAATGATGTTGGTTATTTTGAGCCTAATTAAATTACCCAGAATGCCCATGTCACAGCTGGTTCCCTGGATGTAATCGTTTCCAGTAATGGTAGAATTTCTCAATGACGACCCCTTTGCCAGGTATTCACAGAATCTTGCCTAGGCCCAACCTAAAGAGTTCCCCTTACCTGAAAAAGGAGAAGGAATCTCTTATAAAAACAAACCTCATAACTACTCTCCAAACTGAGCAATGCTCGTCCTTATTTACCTGAAAAATAAGGAAGCATAAGACACAAACCGCTATGAGGATGTCGGTGTAAACAACAATTTGCTACTAGAATAAGTGCCTTCTCATGGCATGGTTGTATCACTTAGATTGCAAACGGGGATGATATTTAGACCAAGGTCCTGTGTTGGAAAAAGAACAAAAAACGTTGTTTTTGTATGCACGTTATTGGATTTTTGCGATATGGCGATATTTTTCAACTCATTTTGGCCGTTAGCTGATGTTGATAACGATATATTTCCTTTTGTTTGGAAACAAAACCAAGTCTCTCCTGTAGAGAAACTATAAGCAAAATATTTTTAATTTTGGTTAGTTTAACAACTTATTTGTTAGAATTAAATAAACAATAACGAAGTTCTTTTATAATGACAGTACATTGAACATTTGAAAGAATATAATAAGCTTAATATTCAAATGCTTTCAGAATGATGCAGTGGTAACCTTAACGTTTTATTTTAAGATCTAACATTTGTAAATGGTCTAAAGCAAAAGAGTTGTAAAGATTCTGAAAATCTTTTAGAGCGCCTTCAGTAATTTAAAAAAATACAACATATTACACATTAATGAATGTGTATATAAAATTATTTAATTTAAGTGTCATGTTTGTGATTTTTTTTTTTCATGTAAGCTATAGCTTCTGACCTTTAAATCAAGACATACTCTTGATTTTATGGCATCAATTACTGCTTTTTTTTAATCAGAAACACAGTCTAAATATTAATTGTGTATTTTGCTTTCATTTTATTAAAAGTAGGCCAACAGCTCCCCCTGGACAATTAAATCACCTTATCGGCCGATAATAAAACTTATTATCGGCCGATTCCGATATTAGTCAGATAATATCGTGCATCCCTAGTTGTTATACTTTAAAATGTTGAAATACCTAAATGTCTGAAATAAATGATTCAGCTACTGGGGTGTCAAAATACATTGATGCCTTAAAATACATCAATCAGACAATTAACAGTTACTGAAGATTATCAATT